>JASTUK010000013.1:0-305099 GCA_031125475.1 Saccharomycopsis lassenensis
TCGTTTCTCAACTGATTTTTCTCGTTTTTCAGCTAATCTTTTTCGTTTCTCCTCTTCTGCTCGTTTTTCAGCCTCTTCTCTTGCTCGTTTTTCCTCTTCAACTCGTTTTTCAGCCTTTTCAAGTAGCTTGAGCAAATGCTCTGGGTTATTCGACATGAGATCAGAATGTTGCAGTGGGTTTTAGAATCGTTTCAGACAAAGTTGTTAGAATGATCTCAAAAAAAATTTTTTTTGTTGAGAAGAGCCCCACGCCGGTATCGTTTTATAGAAGGAGCTGAGCTTTAATCTGAGTTTTGCTACCCAGAGTTGTAATGAAAGCTTTTATTTTCGTGCAACGCGGAAGGAGACTTTCCCACCCAAAATGTGTTTGTGGGAAACAAATGTGTGACCAAAGCCCGGAGCCCCAGCTTATTTGTGGTTCAACTAGTTGTTACGTTAATGCCCACTTACAGTGACCATTCAAAATTTTTAATTCCCTACCACCTATATGCTCATCGGGTTGCGTATCCCGGAGCCACTTGCGGTGCTCAATTCATCTTTTTACGCTACACTGTGCAGTGGTGATCTATATCCTTTCAGTGTAAAAATAGAAATTTCAACTGCCATGCAGTGCAATGTGCTCTCTGCATATTTACGAGCACGAGTACATGTTGCCTACTCACTTTTGCCTCCAAAAACTAGCTCTATGTTTGGGCAGAAACATTACAGACTTGTCTAAATTCCCTTACTTTTCTACATACTTCCTCACTCACACAAGTGGAACAAAATGGGCTCCAGCCTCAGCGTACACACAAGCATCACAGCACTGGCTCCCAGGGCTGCACACACATGTTTCCGTGTTTCCAGGCGTGCGATTGTGTAAGAAAAAAATCGATTTGCCCATGGCGGAAATACAACAAAACACATACTCCGCTTAAGCCCACGCCACACCCAATCCACACATCACAACAAAAACACAACACAAGAGGGCGATGGAGATACAAGATACGCGGCTGATACCCACACACACAGCGGCGCAGCTCCGCACCCAAGACGACTCTTTTATCAAAAACAGACATCTTGTGCGGGACAAGTGCAAGGGCCACAACAACTTCAAAACGGTCGACTGTGTTGCCGACAGCGTGAAGTCCAACGACACAAAATACCACCAGCTCCGGCACCCGACCAGCGGGATAGTGGCGCGGGTTCTCAAAGTCGTGCGCGTTTCCAGTCTCTCGTGGCTCTGCCTTGCGAGCATCGGGGTCTTTGTTGGACTAGTGGCCGCAGTGTTGACCATCGTGACCGAGTACTTGAACAACATCAAAACGGGCTACTGCTCGAGCCACTTCTACTTGAACCGTGCATTTTGCTGCTGGGGTGAAGACCCCGACACCTGTGCAGACTGGGTGGACTGGTCGCAGCTCGGGGTTTTCAACTATGCCGTTTTTGTGGCCATGTCCGTGGCGTTTGCCTGCTGCGCGGGGGTGCTAGTGAAATTTTACGCGCCACTAGCTGCCGGTCTGGGTATATCGGAGATCAAGGTTCTCGTGGCCGGTTTCACGATGAACGGATTCTTAAGTTGGCCCACGTTTTTCATCAAGGCCTTTGGCTTGCCCTTGGCCATTGCTTCGGGGTTGAGTGTTGGAAAAGAAGGTCCCAGTGTGCACTACGCGGTGGCTGCAGGCCACTGTGTGGCCAACTTGTTCCGCGACTTTTCCAGCGACTACACGCACTTGCGCGAGTTTCTTGTGGCCAGCTCGGCCGCAGGTGTTGCCGTGGCTTTTGGCTCGCCAATTGGCGGGGTTTTGTTCGCAATTGAGGAGATCGCCAGCAATTTCAAGCTCCAGACTTTGGTGAAGGCGTACTTCTGCTCGCTCATGGCTACGAGCACCCTTGCGGTGGTCAATCCGTTCCGCACGGGCCAGTTGGTCATGTTTGAGGTCGAGTACGACGAAAATTGGCGGATTTTTGAGATGCCAATTTTTGTGCTTCTTGGGGTCTTTGGTGGGGTCTACGGCATAGTTGTGAGCAAGTACAACGTTGAGGTGGCCCGATTCCGCAAAAAGTACTTGCAAAACGTTGCAATTCGCGAGCTCTTTGTGCTCAGCCTCTTTACCTCGGCCATTTGCTATTTCAACGAGTTTCTCCGTTTGGACATGACCGAGAGCATGGAGATCTTGTTCCACGAGTGTGGAATTGGGTTTGAGCACCGTTTGTGCAACATCGAGGGCAAAAAGCTCCGCATTTTCTTGAGTCTCTGCGTCGCAACGCTCTTGCGCATGTTTTTGACCATCATCTCGTACGGCAGCAAAGTTCCGTGCGGGATCTTTGTGCCACTGATGGCCGCGGGGGCCACTTTTGGCCGCGCAGTCGGCATCGTTGTGGAAAACTTGCACGCGTCGCACCAAAACTGGGCGATTTTTGCCACGTGCCCAAAGGACAAAGACTGCATCACGCCCGGCACATACGCCTTTTTAGGAGCTGCTGCTGCGCTACTGGGAATCACAGACCTCACCGTCACCGTCGTCGTGATCATGTTCGAGCTCACGGGGGCTCTCCGGTACATTTTGCCCACAATGATCACGGTGGGGATCACAAAGATGATCAACGTGAAGTGGGGCAAAGGCGCGATTGCAGACCAGATGATCCGTGTGAACGGGATGCCGTTTATCGACGCAAAAGAGGAGCACGTGTTCAACTTGGACACGAGCCACGCCATGACCACCGAAACCGTGGCTGTGTGCACGAAAACGGCGGCTCTGGGGCTTCCAAGTGTCAGTGAAGTTTCCGATACGGTACGTACAATAAGTGTTGAGGACATCCCTGTTGTCGAGAGTGCCCTGGCGCCACGGCTCGTGGGCACAGTTCCGCGCCAGGTGCTTTTGTCGCGACTCGAGCTGGAGGACCCCGAAGCCGCGTGCGATTTTTCCAGTCTGCACGAGTCCGTTAGTACCTCAACTGAGTCGTTTCTGCAGATCGTGTACCTCGGCAGCTGTGTCAACACGGGCTCTGTCGTGACCGTGGACCCGCGCACGCCCTTGGAGGAAACCATGGAGATTTTCCTCAAGTTAAGCCCCCGAACCGTGTTTGTGACCAAAGACAACGTTTTGCAGGGCGTTTTAACGAAAAAAGACATCATCGCGTTCGAGCAGTACTTGGAGACGTTGCACGAGCACGATTTCGACTTGGCGGCCGCCAAAATGGCCGCAGACCGCGCGAGTGACGAGCAGCCCTGGCACCGCCGTCTCGTAACTGTTCTCGAAAAGTTCACCACGTTGTGAGCACTGGCACGGCCGCCATCTGCTTGGACTACAGGTTCTGCTCTGGTTTTCTGGGGCCCAGGCATCCCACTACGCCGCTGTGCTGATTGCATATCTGTATTTTCTGTTTTTCTGTAGTTGGTCTGCTCTACTCTACTCTACTCTGTATTGTACACGGGCTCGCCCTAGCCCTAGCCCTAGCCCTTCTTACCCTGCTTCATCTTCGTGTCCAAGTTGCGTTCCACGGTGTGCAAGAAGTCCTGCTTGCTCAAATACCCGTCCTTGTTGTGCTTGGTCAATTCGTCGTTCAAGTTGTTGTTGTCCACGTAGTTGGCCCAGTCCAAACGCGACTTCTCCAAAGTGTTCAATTTCGCCATCTTGTTGGACTTGATGATGTTGTCTACAATCGAGCTCTTCTTGCGCTTGAACACCCGCGGCTTCACCGTTCCTTGTGCCTTCGCATTCGCCTTCGCTGTTCCCGTTTCCTTGGCCTCCAGCTTCTCCTGGGCAATCTTCACAGAGTTCAAGTACGCCTTGGCCTCCGCACTCGACCGTAGCACCCATTTCTCCTCGTGTATGGTCTCCCCCGCATACTCGTACAGCCGCTTGATCTTGATCTTCTCCTCCTTGTTGTCCTGTTCCGATTCCTCTGCCGTCTTTTGTTCAGGGCTCTTCTCTTTGCCACTCTGCCTCATTTCCGCCCAGATTGAATCGACGTTGCTGTTTGTGCTATTGCCGCCCTGCAAAATTTTCAACGTCTCCGTGTCATTGTTGCCGCTGGTCTCCTTAAGCCGTTGGCTTCGCGTCTTTATTAACCCACCTACGCTGCTTTCGATCTTGGAGTAGTTTGCACCTTTGATCTCTTTCTTCGTGTTCAACTCTTCGTCTTCTGAGTCCTCTCCATTCTGTGACTCGCCATCAGACCCATTGTTGTCTGGGTCGTAGTCCTCGTCGTCAGAATCATTTTCTGCTTCTTTCACGTCCACCTTGGGGCTGGTTTTGTCAACCTCGCTATCTTTGGACATTTTTGGGCACTGAAAAATAAAAAAAAAAAAAAAAAAAAAAAAAAAACGAAGTAAATATAGAACAAAGTCAAACAAAAAAAAATGCTCCGTGATAGATTCGAACTGAGCAGAAAACCTAATCACAACTGGAGAAAAACCAGTACTCCAAGCTCTTTTTCAGGCCTAACTGCATGCATTTTTCTCTGCATTGAAAATATAAATGTCGACTTTTGCACAAGAAGTGCCAAACTAAACTGTATGAAAACAATTGAGCATGCGTGTGAAAGTTGGGCCACCACGACAGATCCGTAACTCGCGCGCTAGAGTCAGATTCTCGGCACGGTAAAACCATTCAGTTCCAGGCGTCGCAGACTAGTTTGAGGCGGTGATCAGATACTGCAAAGTGGTAAACCTCACTTTGTACAACACATCACCAAACAAAAGGTTCGATCTGCTCTTGTGTGTGTGCACAGCTGCCCGCCTAGAGATCGGGAAAGTAATCAAACTGATTGGGTGTTTACTGCGGCGGTTTTCTTGTTTTCTAGTGTTTTTCCAAGTTTCTTGCCGAATTGTCTCGAATCCATTGTTCGGCCAAGAAAGTGTGCTTATCTTTCGTTGAGCAATCGCATGTGAAATAGTACGTTTTGAGCCCCGACAAACCGCCTTTCGAATGCAAAAAGTACTATGAAAAAAAAACATTTACTGGCAATTTTAACCAAAACAAGAAACCCATTGGTCACTCTCGAGTCTAAGATGTCAACAAAAGAAGAAAAAACGAAGGACACCAAGGTTGCAGTTGCTTCTGCCAAGTCAGATGCTACAAACGCTGCCGCTGCTTCGTCTGAATTCAACAAAAAGAAGCAAAACTTTATCGTGCGTACCACCTGGACCTTGATCATGGTCTTTGGCATGATTGCCATTTTGCTCTTGGGACCTGCTTACATTATCGGCCTCGTTATTGTGTTGCAGTGTCTTACATTTAAAGAGGTCATCGCGTTATCGTCGAAACCGGCAAGAGAGAAGGAATTGCCGTTGAGCAGAACCATTTCATGGTACTTCTTGCTCACTTCGGTCTACTACTTGGAGGGCGAATCATTTATCGACCACTTCCAAAATACGATCTACGTCGACAAGTACTTGTCACCATTGGCTGCCAATCACCACTTTTTGAGTTACTGTTTGTACGTCTTGGGCTTTGTTGTGTTTGTTGCAACTTTAAAACAGGGGTACTACAAGATGCAATTTTCGCAATTGTGCATAACACACATGGTTTTGGTCCTTGTTGTCTTTCAGGCTCACTTGATCATCAATAACATCTTAACCGGTTTGTTCTGGTTCTTGTTGCCAGTGTCTTTGGTCATCGTCAACGACATTTTCGCTTACATTTGCGGAATTACCTTTGGTAGAACACAATTGATTGCGATCAGTCCAAAAAAAACCGTGGAAGGCTTTATTGGCGCATGGGGGTTCACAGTTTTGGCAGGTTTTTTGTTTACAGAGATTTTAAGCAGCTACCCTTATTTTACTTGCCCTGTCGAAGACTTGAGCGTGCACGCCTTTTCGCATGCTACTGGAGCAATAGCTTCATGCGATATCAACCCAGTGTTTGTGCCACAAGTTTACGCGTTGCCTGAATTTATTTCAAGTTTTGTACACGCTGATACCGTCATTTTGAAGCCAATTTATTTCCATGCTATTGTTTTTGCCACATTTGCATCTTTGATTGCACCATTTGGTGGGTTCTTTGCAAGTGGTGTGAAGAGAACTTTCAATATCAAAGATTTTGGTGACACAATTCCAGGCCATGGTGGTATCACAGACAGAATGGACTGTCAATTCTTGATGGGCTCCTTTGCTTACTTATACTACGAGACATTCATTTCTACACACAGAGTCACCGTTGGTCTGATTTTGCAAATGGCCGCCACAAACTTGACTGCGAAAGAGATCCAAGAGTTGACTGCTCTTTTACAAACGTATTTGAAGAACTCCGGTAATGCTTGAGTGTACAGCCAAACAACCACATTGACATGAACAATTTGTATATTCACGAAAAAAGCAGAATCAAGCAGAGACGACAAAAACAAAAACAAAAACAAAAACTATCAAGAAACACGACCGAGTAATATACATTAAAGAATACAAGAAAGGAAATGAACACCTTTAGCCAAGCGACCTCGTAGATTTTATTTGGATCAAAGATTGATTGCTGGGTTGATGATCTCGTGGCTGCTGCGACACTCGGACACTTTCGCAGCACCTGAAACGTTCAGGCCCAGCAATCAGCTGACTACTTGATTAGGTACCAAATTTTGCACTGTAAAAAATTCTTTCAAAATTCCATGTGATGGACTGTAAATTAATACGGTGTAAGCAGCAGTCTTACCAGTCACAGGTGCAAGTCTAAACTGGAATTAATGGCAATCAGGGTAGACAAGGCCAAAAAATAGAGCTAATAATTAAGCAGACTGAGTGTGGGAATTTGTCGCGGGCTCCTAACCCTCCGTCTAGCTATCAAGTTTTCCCATATTGCCAGGAAAAAAAATCCCTAAACTGCAAGAACAGAATATCCAGCCTTTTTTTTATATTAATTTGTTCAGCACATTTTTTTTTTCATTTCTAGATACTCCAAACATTTCGATCATTAAAAATATCAATTTCTCACATTAGACACACGCAGAGATGAAAACACAACCGAAGACACAACCGAAGACACCCAAGAAACAGGTACCTGCCGGGTTATTCCCCACGCCCGATGAGACTCCAGATGCCAAAAGATTGAATGTAAATAAAGAAAAGGACGTTTTTGTTCCAAAGTTCAGAACAAAGAGAAGTTTCGACCTCACAGGAGATGTAGAGGCGTTGGGGCCAGCAAAGAGACAGAAATTGGATACGCTGCGAATGCAAGATGAGCTTCACGAAATTGACCATAACGATGATCATGAAGATGATGAAGATGACCTTGACAGTGAAGCCAGCACTGAAGTTGCAAGTGAGGTCGAGGGCGAGTTTTTGCAATCACAGAGGCAAAGCGAAGACGAGCACAGCTACAAACAAGAGATCAAAAGACAGAGGTATGCGTTATGCATGACCCCGGAAAAGCCTAAATCCAAAAAAGACCTTATATTGACGAGCAGCGACTTGGAGCAAAGTCACATGTTGACAGGAGAGTTGAACAAGGACTTGGAAGAGGATGATATCGTCAGAACGCCCACGGACAAGGTAGTGGGCACGCCGAAGTTCATAAGCAACATTGACTTAGGCACGAGCCAGGATGAAAAGAGGCAAAGACGCAAGCAGGATTTTGATCCAAGCAAAGAGCTTTTACTCGTGGACAAGAGTGGGAAAGTGAAGTACACTGACATCGATGATGGCTACCAGCCGCAGAATTTGATTGACGTATTGCGGGCAGGTGGCGAGGAAAGCTACGAGGACAAGGAAGCACGTTTGATCAAAGAAGCCGAAGAGTTGGACAAAAACGGGTTCAGCAAATCTGAATTATACGGCAACAACTCTGGCGACGAAGGATTCAGCGAGAACGAAATGGATCCGGATGAAAGTATCAGCAATTACTTCCAGCGAATGAGACAGCAGAGAAAGAATAAATATAGAATGCGGTACTCATCGGATGAGGAGGCTGAAGAGGAGGAGTATTTGAAAAAATTGTTGAGTAAAGGCAAAAGTAAGGTCAAGGTTCATGACGAAGTCAAGGATCTGGGTGACAAATTGGTGCGTGAACTGGACCACGAAAGAGATGAGAAAGAAGAAGCAAAAATTTTGAGAAAGAAGAATAAAGATTTGATGAAGAACGAAGATTTAATGGACGACAACTACATGAATTTCGGATTCACGTTGGGGGAGTTATACCAGCTTCGCAAGAATAAGAAGATCTTAGTCTTTGAAGATCCAAAGAACGAGGATGAGGAATAGGGACTGGGTTAGTTTGTAATTTAGTGTAAATGTATAGGGATCGGTTAGGAATTCATAAATTCATTTGTAGTATCTCTCTATCTTGTCACAGATTTCTCATAATTCTCAAATTTATTCTATTATACAATTACAGTCTATTAGGCTCACCGATTTGCTTGTCTTTGTACTTTGGGTCATAATAACCGGGAGACTTGGCCACACCACAGCCTATCAAATCGCCCCACTCCATCAACTGGAAAATCAACGTCATGTTTGGGGAAATATCGTTGGCCTTGTTTTTAACAAAAGAATAGGCCTCAGTCAAATTGAATGTCATGAGTTTCATTATGTATGCAATAATCAATGAAGCAGATCTGCTGACTCCACACTGGCAGTGTACCAACACCTTGCCCCCATTTTCAACAGACTTGGAGATGATCTCTGTCAAAATTGGAAAATCTTTGCATAGTTTTGACGTGTGAGTCCATGGAACGTAATAATAATCAGGTTCAGCAGCACTTGGATCTAATGGGTATCTTTTGTAAACATTATTGTTAGTTGTTAGAGGTCTATAAATCTGTGAATTGTCAAACTTGGAACCGTCTTTAAAAGGATGCTTGACTTCCTTTGCAACATTGATTATCACATCATATTGCAGTATTTGGTCAAGGTTTGGCTCCGAATACAAATAGAGTCCTTTGCAAATCATTGCTGGACCATCTGGGTAGGCATTGAGCTTATTTTCATCAAAATTGTCGTTCATCGTGAGTTTCAGGAAATCTTGTAAAATTGTCTGTGTTTGGAAATTCATGTTCAAATTTTCCGTATAATCAAACTTGTTGTTTGTGGCGCCGCCTGCAGTGTCTTCAAAAGCCACTGCATCGTCGCCATAGTTTGAGCTTTCGTCACTCAAAACCGTTCTCTCACTCAGTGCCGATTGGACATTAACTGGGCTAGTTGGACTCGATTTAGGCAAAACTGCTGACTCTATAGAGCTTTCAGCTTTCACACTCGGTATCGAAAGTGAAAGCATTGTTTTTCTTCTATTGAGCTTTGGTTGTTGTGTAATTATTGGTTGATTCACTATTTGCTTGTTTCGACTTTTGAGGTTGCTTTGACTTATTTGGTTTCTCAAGCTCTGCACAGACATGTCATTTTGATGTCCCGGTTTGCGAAACGGTAGTGTTGGTGACAATATTTGCGTAGAAATCTTGTTGGGATTGCTCACACTGAGAAAATTGCTGCTCGTACTATCAGAGGTCTCATTTGAAACGAAACCTAGGTTCATGTTTGTATTAGTAGTTGTATTTGTATCGGTATGGTTGATGTCAAAGCTCCTTATAGCTGGTGAGCGTAAGTTTGTAAGAGATATTGGTGTCTTGATGAAAGTTTTGCTTGTGTCGCAAGTTCCAGGGCCCTGTAATGCCAAGTTGTTGCTTATCCCATTGAGATTCAAAGACAAGTTCTTGGTGTTACGTATGGGTTTGCTGGCTTGTAAGTTATTGAGAGACTTGCGCGTAAGTAACTTCGTGCCGCCGTGCTCTTCTGGTGTTTCGGAATCGTTCAAAGTAATTTTGATTGGATTTGGTTCGTTCATTATCACTGAATTCATATGGAGGATGGCATAAACTTGTTCTCTTGGGTGTGTGTTTTTCGTGACAAGTATTCTTCTGGATTAAAGGATCAAAAAACAGTTGAAGCAACACGTCTCAATATTGCTTACCGTGTCTTCTGAGAAACCGTTTTCAAATGTAAAGTAATGAACTGACGTTGAGTTTGCAAAATTATCGTGTCTGAATGTCCAGTTGAGTGGCTATCTGATATATTTAAATTTAACAGGAAAGAAAAAAGTTGTTGCGAGGTTTCTTTTTTTTTTTTCTGCTCTAGTTTTAGGCTCAAAAAGAAAAACAAATTACTGTTTTTTATGTACGACGGTGTTACCACTGCACTTTAACTATCAGATTTTTTGTTCCTTCGCAGTGATTTTTTTCTCTTTTTTGTGGCTAGGTGTTTCTCGGTTTTCTGGTTTTTCGGCCTTTTGCCTTTCAGTTAGAATTTTTTGGTTTTCATTTCTTTTTTTCAGTGATAAAAATAGAAAAGTGGAACTGATGGAAACTTGACTAATTATGGGACTACAACTTGTACCTGAAAGCTGGTAGGCAAAAAATAAAGAAAAAAAAGTAAAACGAAACAGTGCGAATGAATGACAAACGAGCAATTCGGTTCAGAAAGCCAGAACTGGGCAGTTTTTGTGAGTGTGTTTGTACTATTCAAAACGAACCAGAGGCCCGCCTCCTTGCAACTCAAAAACCGAACTGAATTGTGCGCTTTAGGCGGCCCATTTCGTGGACCGACATTGATCGCTTTTTTTGTTTCATGTTTCACTTTCGTTGTCAAACTGTAATTTTTTTTTTGCCAAAGTTTCAAAAATTTGGTGCAAAACTCCCACTATTTTTGCGAATTTAGCTGTTCTTTCGGGGTTTTTTCTGCAAGTACATTTTGTTTAGGCTCTTTCGCTATAATTTTTTTTCCCGATTTGAATCATAATACGCTAAGTCGCTGGGTAAAATAACTATATTTCGAGATTGCACTGCACTAATTACCATACAACCCTGGAATACATCCAAGAAGGCACATTAATAATAGAAGTAAAATGTTGCAAAGTACTGGGCAGTCGCGCATATTTTATTTTTCAAAAGGGCTTTTTTCTTTGCAGTTTTTTTGCTACCCACTCATTAGACCTGTTACCAGACTATTGGATGAGGATTTTCTATAATTAGATATAATTAGAAATCTCAATGCGCACAGCTTTCCTTCGCCACCCTCAACACGCTCGACAGAGACCCACGCCGGCTGCCAAGCTATTTTTAGTACTGCAGCATTCTCTACACGTCTTCGTCGTTGTCTTCGGCACTCTCCCTGTGCTCGCGGTTGTATTGAAACGTGTATAAACTCGTGAACGAGGCTGAGAAACAGCGTGAGACTTTGTGTGAAAGCGATCGTGTGGGGCAGCGTGAAACCTGTTACACTGTGCAAACACCACTCAAAAGCTCTCGGCGTCGTTATCTGCCGCTGGCACCTCCACGTCCACGTCCACGTCACCGTCACCGTCACCGTGCCCATCAACATCACCATTAAACTCGTTCTCGTCCACTTCTGGTAGTTGGAACCCTTCCTCTGTGGAGTACAAAATGTCTTGCACTTTCTCCACAAACTCGATCAATCCTTGGTTCTTCGCAATCACGTTCGTTCCCGGCTCAGAACCGTTCAACTGCTGTTTGTGGTACTTCTCTGCCTCCTCCGACAACTTGTCGGTTATTGCTTGCGAGAGAATCTCGATTTCTCGTAGTTTGTTGAAGTAGAAGTTTCTCTCGGTTTCCAACCCTTCCGCAGCAAGTTTGTACTCTTCTGCCTCATTCAAAGCTGCGCTCAACTCCTCTTGCGTCTCCGTCAACTGTTTCTGTAGTCTTGTGGCTTGTGGTGTTACTGTTCCGTTTCTGGCCAATGTGCTTTTAACTGCACTGCCCGCGCCTGCTACAGGTCCCCTGGCCGCACCAACCACACGGCTCGCGCCTCTGCTGCCGTTAGCACTAGTAGATCCTGTGCCGCTGCCGCCGTTGACTGCTCTTCTCTGTGTCGTGGAAGCACTGGCAACAGGTCTGGTACCTCTGATGGTTCTTGCTCCAGCAGACCCAGCAGACCCAGTAGCGCCGGCTTTTGCTGGTCCCGCCGAGCCGGCTGGGCCCTTGCGTCTGGCGTTTGGATCGTAAACGGTCTCATCTTTGTGCTCCAACCAGAACTTGCGGATCCACTGCAAAAATTCCAAATTGTCTTGCAATTTGCACTTTGACAACCGCTCCACATACACAGTCTTGGATATATTGTGTTTCAGTAGAATCTGCTGTAATATCTTGTAGTTCTGCAAAAACTCATACTCAAACTCAACGCTGAATCTCACTCTGCTCATTGGCACATCACCGTAAATGGAGTCAAACAATTGACAATAAGCAGCACCAGTACCACATTGCTCAATTTTCGTGTAGTTCAAATCCAAAGTCTCGTTCACCCAGTTTAAAAGCTCGCTACGTGACTCGGCCATGTTGGTGTATTTACAACGCTTTGTTTACACTTGGATCAGTCGATTTTGCTTAGAAAAAAAAAAAAAAAAAACGTAAATAAACGAGAGAAAAGTATGGCGCAACATATTACTACGCGCACTTTTGCAGCGTGCCGCGTGAAAAATAAATTCTTTTGGGTGTTTTTAGAGCTCAGACCCTCATAGAGGTTGTTCGGTAGCTGTGATTGGTGCTGTTGTCGTCAGAACCAGCCAACAGGCCAGTTACGCAGGGCGACGGGTGGCTTACGCGTGCAAAATCTGAAGCCGGTTTCAGCCCGTGTATCCCTGTGGCACGGCCCGCCTTCTTTGTTGTAGACTGTAGTGCGCTTTACCCAGGTGCAAGCAGCTGAGTGCAGGTCTACGCCTGTTGCTCCGGCAGCAGACTAGCTGTAAAAGCACCCCTTGTGTGTGTTGTAGTCCGCCACCGCTGCTGCTGCTGCTGCTGCTGGCGTTCCTGGTCCTGGCATTCCTGGTCCTGTCTTGTTCTGATTTTATTTTTTTAACAAGAGATTTTTTGAGTTTTGATCGCCAAAATTGGGCGCATGACAGATTGTCTCAACGGCGTGGAGCCAACAGCCAGTTCCCACAGCCGACCGCGAGCTGCCAGACAGCCCTTGTATACCAGAAACGCACCGAGGCAGAGTTGGCCACGAGTCCTTGGTGTCAACGTCGTGCAAAGCTGGACAAAGACCCGTGCGAAAAGTGCCTCCTAAACAAGGTTGGCTCCAGTTTGCTGCCTCCAGAGCTGCGCAGCTCGGCAGACCCATTATTGTGCACTGTGAGACTCTGGTTCAGCCGTTCTTGTGCCCACCAGCACTGACCCCAGGGCACAGCAAAGGAGTTTGTGTGCCAACTGACAACGGGTGCTGCCAGAGCCCGTCAGTGCAACCAGAGTAGTCGGGGGCTCGGCGATTTAAACCACCCCGAAACCAGGGCAAAGTAATTTGGAAAGTCTGTTCGGAGAAAACAAAACCAAAAAAAATGAAAAACAAAAAAGTTTTTTTTTTCAGTAACTGGTGCTTATATTCTTCCCGCGAGTCTCCGCTATGGCTATAAGTAATCATTTGATGTATGGGTTTTAAATTTTCATTCAACAATAGACTAAGCGACTTTGTACATTTTTTTTTCCTACAAAAATAAAAAAAAAACCAAGACACAACAGAAGTATTTGCTCAAGAGCCACGGTAAAGATACAGTCTGGTATAGTGAATTAGTGATATACTGAAGCCTCAATATTAGCTCAATATAAATGATATAGAAACTGGTACAAAATGGCGCATAGAAAGTTACAACAGTAAGTAATGAGACGATGGAGCAGAGCACGTTGCCATGTGAAAATGGAAACGTCTTTGACACTCCAGTGGAGCCCCCCTCCCCCTCCCCCAGCCAAAATGGCATGTTAACTAACCGACAGAGAAGTGGATAGAGTGTTCAAGAAGATAAGTGAAGGTATTGACTCGTTCAACGACTCCTACGAGAGGCACGAAATGAGCAATAACCAGACGCAACGAGACAAGTTGGAGAACGACTTGAAGAAGGAGATCAAGAAGTTGCAACGACTCAGAGAGCAGATCAAAGTGTGGCAAACGCAGAATGAGGTGAAGGACAAGGATGCGTTGCTACGATTTCGAAAACTTGTGGAGTCTGCGATGGAGAAGTACAAGCAGGTCGAGAAGGACTCGAAGCACAAGGCGTTTTCGAAAGAGGGTTTAACGCAGCCGGAGCAGCTATCGCCCGAAGAACGTGAGAAACAGGATCTGATAGAGTACATAAGAAACGTGTTGGAACAGCTCCAGTTGCAGACTGAAGGTATTGAGGCCGAGTCTGCCAAGCTTACCTCGAGCAGAAGATCCAAAAAGGGCGGACTTGGACCTAAGGAACAGGAGTGGAAGGCCGAGCTTGATGAGATCTTGGACATGTTCAAGTTCCACCAGCAGAATCTCGAGTTGGTGTTGCGTCTTTTGCAAAACGGCAAGCTCGAGCCTAGTCTCTTGGAATCGGTGAAAGAGGACATCCAGTACTTCTTGGAGAGCAACCGCGAGCCTGATTTCATGTTTGACGACGCTGTCTACGAGCCTTTAGAGCTCAAGGACAGAGACACTGTGCTTGTGCATGACGTGAAGGTGTCTTTTGAGCCTAGTGCCGACTCTGTGGACGAGGACGAGGAGTCACAGCCTGAGCAGAAGAAGAAAAGCACCCCAGTGCCGACACTGCCCGTGCCGTCTACCGCTGCTACTGCTGCAACTAGTAGCACTGCTTCAGCTGGAGAGCTGTCTCATTCTCGGACACATTCGGGACACTCCAACCATTCAAAGTCAGGCACCCTGAAACAGATCTTGGTGAATGCAGCAACGTTGACAACGACCACGAGTCTGCTCAAGCCGGCCACGAAACCAATTCGGCCTGCAGGAGACCTCAAGTGGACTGACGCAGCCTCTGCCGGCACTTCCCTGGCTTCTGCAGGATCGCACGTCAACTCGGCAAACGGACACGCAAGTCTGCCGGCATCATCAGGTGCTCCGCTCTCTGGAGTCCCGACAAGCTCGCCTGTGGGACACGACAAGCTGGACAAAAGCGAAACGCCGTCAGCTTCAGCACATTTGGCAGCACCTAGCGTGCCAGCTGTTGAGGCTTCCCCAAGAAAGATATCGAAGTTGGAGCAAGAGTTTGATCAGGACATGCAGGTTGCACTCTTGCCCACCGGATTGCAAAGCTTTTTGGGGTCTTACGTACAAACTAAAGACTCGGGAGCCGCAAACGTGGGCATCAAAGAGTTTTACTCGAGTTTAAGGGACATGTCGAGCTACAAGAGCAAGCTTGGGTTGAGCTTAGCAGAAATTGCCAAGTTGAACCTCGAGTGGGACGTGTTGAGACAAAGATTCCAGTACGACAGCACCAGCGGCACTATTGTGAATTTAGAGGCGGAGTTGGCCAACGCAAAAGTGGCGTTATTGTTCTTTGGATACTACTACGCAAACAGCAGTGCCGAGAGACAGATCGCGAAGCGCGGATTGTACGCAAAGAGCTGGCGTATGCATGTGAACAACGTTCACTGGTTTTTCAAGTCGAGTGCATCGGTTCCAACGGCAGCGACAACGGCAACGGCAACGGCGACGGCTGGCAGTTCCAAGTTTGACACGGGCAACTACGAGATTTTTGACGCGTCAACGTGGCTTGTCAAGGTGTTGAACGAGTACCAATTGGACACGACCCAATTGCAGCCATTAATGTACTAAAATGATTATAAATAAAAAGAACTAAAGAGTCATTGAATGCCATAGTGTAGTCCTAAACGCCGTGCACTCTTTCCTTGATGCGAATCCACACGCGCTTTCGCACAAACGTGTTAAACTTACACTTCCCAATCCAGTGGTTGCTGCCAAAGTGCACGCCGGCGTAGATCCAGCCCTGGTCATCGATGTCCTTGTCGAGCATGAGCACGTACCATTTGTCCCACTTCCAGCGCCATATAGCTTCATTTATCGGATATAAATTTGTGTTGTTGGGCATCAGCTTTGTGGCGCCGTTGTTGGCGATGTTAAGGGTCTTGTGGTGCTGATTCACAAACGCGGGCGGGTCCATGGGCCGCAAGAGGTATGTTTTGCTGAAAAAGGGAAACCCAAATAGCGAAATGCCTCTTTCGTGTTCGATGATGAGCTCGTACGAGACCGTGCTATCGGAGCCACTCGTCTGCGTGCTCAAAAGTGTGTCTATGGACTCGTTGAACGCCTTGTTGACGTTTGGGCTGGCCGTGATACGCGCCACAAACTTGCCCACCGTGGCGTTTCTGTCCTTGCCGGCCCTGAGAATCGTGTCCTTGAACAAGTACTGAGTCAGGTTGCCTGTCTGGGTGTCGTTGAGGCCGAGCTCCGTGCCCTTCTTGACAAGCCGTATCGGAGCTGCTGCTTCTGCTGCTGTTGCCTCGGCCCCGGTCTCGGGCTTCTGCTTGTGCTCCTGCTCTTGCTCTGTGCCGTTTGAGGCCTGCTCTGCCTCATTTGCACCGAGTTCTGGGATGGGCCCCAACTTCTCGCTGTGGTCCTCAAACGGCGCGTGTTCACCCTCTGGCCCTGCGCGGTATATCGTGGCGTAGACCCCGTTGAGGTCCGTGTAATTTGCGTCGTCGTCCAAGTACTTCAAGTCGTCCAGGCTCAATAATTGCGCCATTGCTGCTGGGTGCGGAGCTGGCTTCAATTTAATATCGGACTTTTTTTTTTTAACATTTTTACATTTTTACATTTTTACATTTTTCAGCAATATATCGGGGGCCACTTGCCTGGGTCGGGGCCCAAGCCAGCACAGCTTATCGCGCGGCGATTATGGCTACACTTTACTAAAGAAACATGTATTCAAACTACACTCGAGTTGTAGCTGCGGGCCACTGTGACCGTGGTGTACAACGTGGCGTTGCTCTTTGTCACCGTGGTGTAGTGGGTGTGTCTGTAGGTCTTGGTTGTTGTGGCGTCGTTGTACGTCACCGCAGACTTTTTTGGAATGCACTGCGAGTAGTACGGGTTGTAGTACTGGCACACGGCACCGTCAACACACTGTGTGGCACCTTTGTACCCAATACCCCCACACTGGTAGTACATCTGGACCTGGCCGTCGAAAAGAACGTTGGTCGAGTTGGCTGGTGCCGAAGGTGCTGGCTGCGTGGAATTAGTCCCGTTGAAAGCAGCAACGGCCGTGGCCAAAACGAACAGAATGAAAATTGCGAAAAACATTGAAAGGAGTGACTGGAAAAAGTTGGTTTGTTAAAATGAATGACTGAGTTGGACTGCTTGTAGACGTTTGTGAACTTCTGAACTGTTGGAGCTGCTTTATTTTGCCCAGGGGCCCCCAGGCTTATATACGGTCCAGCAATACCAGTGTAAAACAGTGGCATGCACGAAGGATCCACGGATCTTCGGTGCCAAATTGGGTAACAGGGAAATACACAATGGAATTGACTAGGCTGAAAAAACTTGCCATATGGTTAGGTGTCTCTGTACAGCAGGCCGGACGACACGGTCAGAGCGCGTCGTGCTGAAAAGCACGCTGTGCTGATTGCTCTATAGCCCCCACGTCATGACGTTTTGTACTTTTTGTTCTTAGCTCTCTTCTGCGCGCAGTTTTTAAGTAATTTTGCACCTGCTTCACTCTGAACCGTTTTGCATTTTTTTTCTGTTTTGCGCCACTTTTTTTTTTCTCCTTTACTTTTTTTCTGCCTTTTTTTCACTTTTTTCTCGCTGCCCTAATGAAGGTTTTTCCAAGTTTTTTTCAGTTTTGTTTACTTCACTTTTTTTTTTCAGATCACCCTTTCCTTTTTCCTTTACTCATTCCGAGCTAAAAACCTTAATCTACAACACTACCCAGTATCCATACATTTCCTCAATCAAGTCCCAAGTGTCAAGGCCCATGCCCAGATTTCCCTATTCCGTGTCCCGTGCCCAGTGTCCCGTGCCCAGTGTCCCGTGCCCAGTGTGCTGGCCTAATTTAGTGGTGTATCGCGTGCACCGGACACTCTCTCTGGCCCTTCTTGTTGAACCAGTCCGAAATGCATTTGTAGTGGAACATGCAGAGGCACTCAAGTCGCGCCACCTTGTCGTTGGCACTGAATTCCTCCAAACATATGCAGCACTCGTTGTCTTCATCCTCGCTCTCGTACGAAAACCGCTCCTTAAACTTCTTGCCAAACTGCTCCTCCACGGCCTCCGTTTGAACCTCCGCGTCCCCTATGCCATCCTCAATTCCTAGCTCTACACCGTCGATCTCCTCGTCAGACTGGCTCGCAAAGTTCGAATTCTCGTTCTCGTGCTTTCTGTGAAACCCAATGAAGTCCGACGGCAACCTGTACACGAGCATCTTGTTTGGCGATCTCGCCACCTCGGGGCTGCCGGAAAACTGTGCGCGCTCCAAACACTCGTTGATGTGCTCTTCCTTCTCAAATTCCTTCAATCTGCGGATGCTCATGTTGCAAATAGGACAAAAATCGTTCTCGTTGATCTCTACCGGCTTGCTCGACTTTCTTTTCTTGCGCTTTTTCCGCATGCTGCCGTTTCTGCTGTTGTTCGCGCTTTCCAACTCCAACCGGGTCTGCACAGGCTCCAAGGCGTCCCGAATCATTTCTAGCTCGTCGCTGCACTCGTCGCACGTTCTGTGCACTGAGTCGGCCGCCTCTGCTGAGTTTGGCGGCAAAACCACAAACGCCTGTGGGAAGTACTTCTCCATGTTGTTGGAGCAGTTGCCACAAACGACTCTGCCGCATCTTCGACAGTGGTGTCTTCTAAAGAAGAAACTGAACTTTTCGTCGCAAAGCGGGCACGCGTTCACCTCACTGTCCGGCTGCCACGTTGGCATGTTAAGCGTAGTTATATTCATCTCAGTGTGGTTGTGTGGCACTTAGTTTGGGAGTTTAAAAAAACAAAAGAAAAAGTGTGGGCGATGAGATCGCAGCTCATCGGAACGGGTTTGTGTGAGGGAAAAACTATGAGTATTCGCGTACGCATTTCTGCCAGCATGCCCAGCAAGCGGCCACAAACAAGGCCGCGGCCACCCAGACAAGGCACTCACTAAGTGGACCTATCTATCGGATATATCCGATATATCGCATCGCATCCTTGTCTGCGGCTGCGGCCGCGGCCGCTAGCTGGCCGTGCTGACGTCTGACGTCTAACGTGCCAAATCAAGTTTTTTTCTTGTGTTTGGCCGGCCAAGCCTCCCTTCATGTGCCACAATTGGCCGCGAAAGCTGTGTACCTCCCTTAATATGCCCTCCCAGTGCACACTCGGGAACTCTACAGCGTTCCAGGACCACTAGCCGCGACCCGTTCTGGCCAGGTCCTTCCTTAATTTGACACTACCGCAACCCAGCTCTCCCGGTACCGATTACTGAGTTGCTCCAGTCTGTGCTTTTTTTCTGCTTATCTATATTAAACTCCCTACCCCCCGATTTTTTCCTGCAGCTATTTAAGTGCTTTGCTTCTCCTGAATCTTGAACCAGTTTTGCCAAAAGTACCCCCCGAAGAACCACCACAGCCACCTCAACTAAAATGCCATCAAGCAAGAAAGCCACCTTGGAACACTGGACCATCTTCAAGATCAACAGAGACAGTTTAATTCGCCAAATTGACATCTATTTGAGAAAAATTAAGTACAACATCGACCCCGATCACAGAAAGTTGTACAAGATTGTTGCCGGATGCACGAGCAGCAGCTTCCAGAGCTTCTTGATTGACAAAATTAACGTCCGAAAAGACGAATTGACCACCATCAACGATGTGAAGTACTTTTTCCGGTTTGTGGGAGTCGAGTCGATGAAAGAGGACAGTTTGAAGAAGATATTCAGTAAGATCAACAAAAAACCAGTGCTCACCTACACGGATTTCAACAATTACTGGGTCAATATCTTGAACTATGAAGACGTAATGGTGCGCCATTTTGCAGACCTCATGGCTGCTTTGGACGATGTTGTTCGGACGTTGGGTCCGCAAGCTTTGGCAATCCATGAAAGATACACTGCTGAAATGAACTCTGACGAGGTTTCTCCCGAGACTCAACTTGTGAAGTACTACTTGGAGCTCAGAGAAACGGTGTACACGGAGCTTATTGAGAAGCCAAGAGAATTGAGGGAAGAGAGTCAGCGTAGAGATGCTGCTTATGGAGCACACTCGATAACCGATTCAATGAGCTCATTCGACACAATCTCCAGAGACGAAATTGCAACGCCATCAGAATTCTCTCACGACGAGTGTGATTCTGACACTTGACGCAACGAGGATGTTGTTCCGCGTCACTCCCTCCTTCAGCAGAAAGCATGATTAGTTTACGTGTGTCTTTTAATTTTGTATTCGGTGTTTAACTGTTGTAGAAACTCACTTGAAAAAGTTGTCAATTTTTTTAGCTTTCTTGGCTGACTTGCTCTTCTTCTCGCTATCTGCCTTTCTCTTGGTCTGTTTCTTTTCGAATTTTGCCATGTGCTCCTTGCGTTCTTTCTGTCCCTTAGCACTCAATTGTTCACTTTTGGCCAAAAACTCTTCGTCGTCGCTTTTTCTGTCGCTGAGCCATTCCAAAAGTTTTATTTCTTCGCCGTAATGGTCTTCTCCAACCTTAGTTTCGTATGGTGTTTCCAAGATTATGGGTATGCCTTTCAATTTGAGATCATTCGCAATTATGCGGAAACTTTCCAATGTCAAAAATCCAAGCCCCAAATTCTGGTGCAAGTCTCTATTTGAGCTCAATGGACCTTTGGAGTCGTTCAAATGAATCCCAGACAAGTATTTGTATCCTATTGTTGCCTCAAAATGGTCCCAAAACTCTTTGTACACTTTCTCGGTAGACAAGTCGTACCCAGCAGCAAATGAGTGGCACGTATCAATGCATACACCCACACGCAGCTTGTCTTCCACTTTCTCAATCACCTGCTGCAAGTCTTCCAAAGTGCAGCCCACAACGTTGTCGCTCGCCATGTTTTCCAACACAATCTTCACAAACTTCGTGTCCTTGTGCGCCTTATTGATGTAGGAAGCCAATTGTGCTATCCCCTTGGCTTTGTCGCCTCCTTTCAAAACTGATCCCGGATGAAGATTGTAGTTGCCAATTTCGAGTCTTTCACATCTTTGCAAGTCGTCTATGAATGTTCTGTAGGACTTTTCCAGCGCCTCCTTGCTGGGGTTGCACAAGTTGATGAAGTACTGGCCGTGTGGTAAGATGTCGGTCTTAGGATCGTAGTCCAAGTCTTTGCAGTGCTTCAAAAACTTTTCGGCCTCCTCGCTGCTCAATTCTGGGGCATCCCATCTACGTGGGTTTTTCAAAAACATCGCAAACGAATTGCACCCAATCTCGTGGGCGTTCAACACTGCATTGCTGATTCCGCCACTGGTCCCAACGTGCGCGCCAAACTTGAGCTTCGCCAGCTTGACTCTTTCGAATTTGGCCATTCTGAGACTCGTGACTTTTGCTGATTTTGCTGTTCTGGAAATCAGATTGAAATGCGATGCGAAACGAAAATAAAAAATAAAACAACGAAAAACAAAAAATGAAAAACGCAAAATGCAAAAATGCAGAAGTGCAGAAGTGCAGAAAAATGAGAAAGGAGAAATTTTGACACCAAAATTTGCTGAATTGCGTGGGTTTGGACCACCTCTTACCTTCTAAAGGTTTTGTCAGGCTGATCAGAGGGTATACCTTTAAACTCACCCAAGCAAGTTAGTCGTCTTGCCAGCAGCGTTCGCATGGAAAAGTTAACATACTCAACATACGGCTACCAGTCCGGAGGGCCGCATCCTACTCCAGTGTTTACGTTTCACTGAAGTACTTGGACTCATTCATAATTTGAACTGCGACAAATATATTTTAGACATTAGCTGCTATGTTGCTCACTACGTTGCAATGCAATTAGTCACCATGAAACGAGGTCCTAATTGGTCATACTGCGGCCAATTCTGGCATCTGGACTGCTTGAGCTGCTGTCTAGCCGCACGCTAGAGTCGCCTCACACTGATCCTATCAAAGTTCTCGTTTATGTTTTTCCGTCTCAATTTTTCACCTTTATTTTTTTTTTCTTACTATTTTACTTTTTTTCATTGTTTTTTTCTCTCTTATTTTTTATTTTCCGCCTTATCAATTACTCATGCGCATGCGCGTTTTTCAGTGAGTCATTGCTGCGAATATATATATCCTTGAAATTTTACAAAAAAAGTACAAGAAAAATTTTTAATTGAAAAAACAACAACTCAATTAATCTACGAAATAGCACAATGTCTAAAGGAAAAGTTTGTTTAGCATACTCGGGTGGTCTTGACACCTCCATCATTCTCGCATGGCTCCTTGAGCAGGGCTACGAGGTGATTGCTTTCATGGCCAACATTGGTCAAGAGGAAGACTTTGAAGCTGCCAGAGCTAAGGCATTGAAGATTGGTGCCACCAAGTACGTTTTGGTTGACGTTAGAAAAGAATTCATTGAGAAAGTGTTGTACCCAGCTATCCAGGTCAACGCAATTTACGAGAATGTGTACTTGTTGGGCACTGCATTGGCCAGACCAGTGATTGCTAAGGCACAGATTGAGGTTGCTGAGCAGGAAGGTTGTTTTGCTGTTTCCCACGGATGCACAGGTAAGGGTAACGACCAGGTCAGATTCGAGTTGTCCTTCTACGCCTTGAAGCCTGACGTCGAAGTCATCACTCCTTGGAGAGATCCAGCTTTTTTCAACAGATTTGCCGGCAGAAAGGATTTGCTCGACTATGCCGCCGAGAAGGACATTCCTGTTACACAGACAAAAAGCAAGCCATGGTCTACTGACGAGAACTTGGCTCATATTTCTTTCGAGGCCGGAATTTTGGAAGACCCAAACACCACACCACCTGCTGACATGTGGAAACTCACACAAGACCCAACCAAGGCCCCAGAGACCCCAGAAAACATTGAAGTGCACTTTGCCAAAGGTTTGCCAAGCAAGCTTATTTACACCGAGAACGGTGTCAAAAAGGAAGTTACTGACCCAGTTGAGTTGTTTTTGACTGCCAACACGTTGGCAAGAAGAAACGGTGTGGGCAGAATTGACATTGTGGAGAACAGATTCATCGGTATCAAGTCTCGTGGATGTTACGAGACACCAGGATTGACCCTTTTGCGTACTGCACATATCGATCTTGAAGGTCTTACTCTTGACAGAGAGGTCAGAGCTTTGAGAGACTCTTTTGTGACAGTGGCATACTCACGTGTGTTGTACAACGGTCTCTACTTCACGCCTGAAGGTGAGTACGTCAGAAGCATGATTGCTCCAGCTCAAGTCACAGTCAACGGTGTGGTTAGATTGGCTCTCTACAAGGGTTCCATCCAGATTTTGGGTAGATACAGTGAAACTGAGAAGTTGTACGATGCCACAGAGTCTTCTATGGATGAATTGACAGGCTTCTCGCCAGAGGATGCCACTGGATTCATCAAGGTGCAAGCTATCCGTATCAAGAAGTACGGTGAGAAGAAGAGAGAAACGGGAAAGTTAGATCTTTAAATGAACGATAATATTTGCATTACGTAGTTTACTGATGTTACAATTATTCACCGGGTGGCACGGCTCGGAGTTTGAAGATGCAACGTTTTGCGCTGAGGTCAATGTAAACAGTAAGCGGGGCGGGGCATTCGCGATTATGAGCTCTCCTACTGAGATCTCAGTTTCGGCTAATTCACAAGTTTGGCCACAAAATGCTGAGAAAATGTCTTCATCTCACTATATGTTCAGTTTTCCACCAATTTTACTGACCGCGCGGTGTTTTTGGTCACGTGATCCGGCTCGAATATTTATCTGTTCACAATTCTCTAAGATACGGCAACTATGTCACTTTTCTTTAAAGCGCCACTTGACATTGAGATCCGGCTTGCGGATGAAGACAACCGGCAGCATGTGGAAGTGAAGAACAAGAGCGGCCGCAAGGACAAGTTGCCTTTGTACAAGGACGGGGAGTCAGTGAAAGGTCAGGTCACAATTAGAGTCAAAGAAGGACGTCGAGTTGAGCACTTGGGAATAAAGATTCAGCTAATAGGCACTATCGACACAAGCAACGACGGGCTCAACTTCGACAACTTTTTGTACTTGGTGCAGGAACTCTCTGCGCCTGCTGAGTTGAATCACCCGGAAAACTACTCGTTTGAATTCAAGAACGTGGAAAAGCAGTTTGAGAGTTATCGCGGGAAAAATGTGAGACTCAAGTACTTTTTGAAGTGTATAGTGCAGCGCAAGAGCGCTGATGTGATTCGTGAGAAGGAGTTGTGGGTCTACACAAAGCAAAACTTGCCAGACGCTCCGACTACCGTGAAAATGGACGTGGGCATTGAAGACTGTTTACACATTGAGTTTGAGTACTCGCGATCACGGTACTCGTTGAAGGACGTTATCGTGGGCAGGATCTACTTTTTACAGGTCAGATTGAAGATTAAGCACATGGAGCTTGTATTAATAAAGAGAGAAACCGTGGGATCCGGTTCAAGCCAGGTAACTGACACAGAGACGTTGGTAAGGTTTGAAATCATGGACGGTGCGCCTGTGAGGGGCGAAACTATACCTATTAGAATGTTTTTGGGTGGCTTTGACTTGACACCAACGTTCAGAGATGTCAACAAAAAGTTTAGCACGCGGACCTTCTTGAGCTTGGTTTTGATAGATGAAGACTCCCGAAGATACTTTAAACAAAGCGAGATCATATTGTACAGAGACTGAACACAAAGCGCGCGAACTGGGCACAGTGGGCTCAGTTCTGGTCACCAAATGTGAAGACATAACATAAAATTGGCAGTTGTTCAACCGCATTCGCGCGTATGTTGTTTGAACAAAATTAACGTTTCTCAAGACATGGAGTGTAGAATCATTTTAATTCAATTTTTACGGAAGTGGGTGTGTTTGCTCGTCCACAAGCCAGTGGCCAGCAACATTCTAGGCTCCTGGCGTCAACAAAAGCTCCCCCTCCTGGGTTCTAGTTTGTACTTCTTAAGTTGCAGAAATGATGTTATTCGACACACATGGAAAATACGTTTTACTGGATTTACTGTAAATTTGCTTGTTTATAAGTGAAGAGAATAAGCATTTTACGAGGAAGTCCATAATTTTCCTTCAATTGAGTGGTTCCCACAGTGGGACATTCTCTTAAGTTTCTCGATCTGAATTTTTTCTAATTTCCGATATTGATGTAATTTCCAATTTTTTTTTCTTGGATCTCAAATACTCACATCAATTTTCAAATTTCATGCTTCATCGTACAATTCGTGGAGTAGCCACATTGGCTAAAACGTCTAATTGGCGAAAAATCGTTGCAGACTTGGAACTGTACAAGTCTAGTATACGGCGCAGGGGTTATGAGGTTAAAGGGTTTGAGCTGCTTCTGCAACTTTCACTGGAGTTAAGTAAACTCAACAAAGACAAAATGCAAATTGGAAAAGAGCGCAATACCAAAGTGAAGATGGGAAAAAGTATCACAGAAAAGGACAAGGAGCTTCTCAAGACGTATAAGGCCCAGTTGAAGGCATGCGATACCAAAATTAGTGAGGTTTCTGCCAAAATTGACAAAGTTTGTTCTGAAGTTCCAAATCTTTTGGCTCCAGGCACAAAAGACGAGGAAATTGAAGTTGTCGAGTATTTGAACTTCCCTGAACCACACAGGGAGTCTGATGTTGACCTCCAGACCAAGATTGTGGATTCAAGTTTCAAAATCGACACAAATCGTGACCACAAACAAATTGGTGAGGAGTTGGGTCTTTTGGAGTTCCAGCAAGCCTCAAAAATTACAGGAAGTTCATGGTATTACTTGATGCACGACGCAGCTTTGATGGAACACGCCTTGGTTCAGTACGCGTTGCAGGTGGCCCAAAAGCATGGATTCCAGGTTTGTTCACCACCATCAATTGTGAAACAGGAGATCAGTGAGGCATGTGGTTTCAAGCCTAAGGATCAAAATAATGAGCAGCAAATATACCATCTTGAAGGTCTGAATAATAATCTTGTTTTGACGGGCACGGCAGAGATTCCTTTTGCTGCATTGTATGCCAACTCTGTCCTTAAAAGAGTTCCAAAGCACATCGTGGGCTCTAGTCGTTGCTACAGAGCAGAAGCAGGCGCCAGAGGCCGTGATACGCGAGGCCTTTACCGTGTTCATGAGTTCACAAAAGTTGAAATGTTCACCTGGTGTGACATTCACTCGTCGGAAGCTGAGTTCAAGAATATAGTTGAAGTGCAAAAGCAGATTCTTGGAGACTTGGGACTTACATGTCGGGTCATTAATATTCCGGCAAACGACTTGGGAGCTCCTGCGTATAAAAAGTACGATATTGAGGCTTGGATGCCTTCCAGAGGCTGGGGTGAGCTATCCTCTACGTCAATTTGCACTGATTACCAATCCACGAAATTCAACACGAAGTATGTGGAAGATGGTAAACAACTATATGCCCATACTTTAAATGGTACAGCCATGGCAGTTCCTCGTGTTATTGTGGCAATAATAGAAAACTTCTATGACCCAAAAACAAACACAATAACTATTCCAGAAGTTTTGCGAAGCTTCATGGGAAAGCTGGAGATGAGAAAAGCCGAATTTTAATTGTAAATAGAATCAATCCACATGCTTTTAATCAAACCACGATTTATAGGTCTTTCAAATTCAATGGTTTTGTGCTAGCATACTGTGCTAAAAAAAATAATTTTGCAACCTAAAACTTTTGCAAAAGAAATACTCCGAGACGGGGAATTGAACCCCGGTCCCCCGCGCGACAAGCGGGGATTCTAGCCACTAAACTATCTCGGATTGATATTTACCTACAAAAAAAAGAGGTATATGAAGACAACTATAAAAGTACCTGCAGTTATGATCTGTGATTCTCAGAGGCTATTTTTAGTGTAAAATAATGAGGTTGGACCTACATTCATTTGAATACTGGGACTATGAAAAGGAGGATTACTTGTGGAGAATTAAGTATTAAGTCATATTATTCTAGGATTGCATACTACCAATCCTCTTTTACCTAATCCTATGCCATATTGATTACCTTCCTTTTGCTTATCCTTTTGAGTAGAGTTGAGAACATATTCAACTGCCTTTGTATGATGGTACCACTGAAATACATCTTCATCGTTTATACGACACACAAGTTGAAATGACTATTTACAAGAACGACTACGCTTACTCACGCCTTGATGGTGCATCAACCTTTCGCTCCTCTATACCTGAAGATAGATAGAAATGCTTTTAATCAACGAAGTACTCAATTTGTTATAAGGCTACCCAAGATTCATAACTGAAAATCGACTTCATTTACACAGCCTACCTTGAAAACCCATAAATTAAACATTACCTATTAACTAATACAATTGCGCTTTTTATAACACCATTCACTTCTTCTTCTTCCTTTTCTCTAACTTCTTGACACAGTCCGGACAGTACCATTTGCCAGTTGGCTCAGCTGTGAGCCCCACACATTTGTAATGGAACCACTCGTACTGACACTTGCTATTGTCGCACGCAATCATTTCGCCAAAAGACACTTGACGACAGAAACAATACAAAGTCTGATCTTCTCCATCTTTGACTGGGGTATTTGGATGTTGTTCACGACGAGGAGCACGTACGACGGTTTTCACGCCTTCCGCTGTAACCGTTTCTGCCTTCACTTTTTTAAGTGGTGGCTCTTCATCGGCTTCACTTTCATCATCCACTAAATCAACTGGTGTACTTCTGGATGATTTACGAGACTTCCGGCTGCGCATACTCACAGCAGCAACGCTTGTTAATTCCATATCGCTTTCATTTGTATAGTTTTCATCAAAATGTAATAAACCGTCTTTTTCGAGCTTTTCAATATCACTCTCTAACCTGGCCAAATGTTTAGCAACGGCAAAAAGCCCAGTATTTGCCAACTTGCATTTCTCATCCTGTATTTCTTCACATTTCTTGAATAACTGTCTGATCTTTGGGTAGAGTTGGTCTTCTTTTGGAAAAGGTGTCAACGAGCCTTGACTTTTTATAAACTTATGAATCTGCGCATCGTATTGTTGTAGTTTTTTTCTATTAGCGTAAAACTCAAGATCGTGCTCTTTTAACTCTTCAAGTAGAAACGCCAACTCCGCTGGCAAGTTGCTTAGCTCGTGTGTGTATTGTTCGAGTACTGTCCCGGCGTCCATCACCGATTTGTTTTTTTTTGTGGTTTTTTCTGTGAAGCTCTTTTTCATTTTCCTATTAATCTCTTTTTTGCCATTCAACAATTACTAAGCGCACTTCAAATTGTCCACTTTGAAACTTTCAATTTTCTGTGTGGTGTCAATTACCATTCACCAACAATGACTTCAGAGACAAACTTGGACGATTTATTTGGCAGTCCAACCGAGGCAGGGGCCGAATTTGATATTTTTGGAATAGAGGATAGTTTGGCTCTTGACCAAACTGTGGAACCTGCTTCTGGATCTCAAATCCACGAGGAAGTGGTAACAGAACAAGCAAATAATTTGCCGACTGTACAAGAGAATTTGATTGCAAGTGGAGAGATTGATCTGAAAACAGCTTCGAAAGTTCTGGAAGTACACACGTTGGCAACAACGCCAGCAGTTCCGGAAGTGCACAATGAGAAACAACAGACTGATTCTCACATTGACACACTTTTCAACGATGGTGAAGACTTTGCTGCAATGATTCTGGGCAGTGTTGACGACCTAAGTGAAACATTAAATAGTGTTTCTATTGCAGAAAAAGATTTGCCAATTGCCACTCAAGCTATACCGGAGCATGGAACGGAGACCATTGTGGTACAAAATGAATTGGATCATACAGTAAATGTTGCGAATGAGCAGATCAAAGATGAGCCGGTTGACGAGATAAATAGCATGAGCAATACTAAACCTGAAGATGTTACAGAACATGCGGTCAAGCATGTTGAAAAAAAGACTCTAAGCCACACGACAGAGGAAGTTGTGGAAGCAAAGGTTGCCTCAAACCCAGTCTTAAAGCCAGTTCTAAAAGAAATATCTGAGCCAAGTGCAGACTCATTAACAAAACTGTTATCAGAGCCAGCACCGGTGGCTGCACCGGTGTCTTTGGAAGAGCCAGAAATAGTAACTGAAAGACATACAGATAGCAAGACTGAGATAGTGGCACCCACAAGTTCAAGCTCTATTGTAGAGCCTGTTCTTGATACTATCGCAACTTCATCAAACCCAGAAAACGCTAAAGTAGCGAGTGAACCAGCGAGTGAACCAGCGAGTGAACCAGTGAGTGAACCAGTGATTGAGCCATTGACTGAACCAGTAAGTGAACCAGTGACTGAACCAGTAAGTGAACCAGTGACTGAACCGGTGATTGAACCGTTGATTAAATCAGTGAGCGTGCCAGAAAATGTGCTGTCAGATGCATCTAACACTGCAACAGTTGCGGGGACAGTTCCCGAGGCAGCCGATGAAGCTAGTCTGTCATCTGCATCTGCTGTTGAATCTAAGAAAGTGCCTGAACCTGCGGATCCAGTGGAATCTAAGTTGGATGACCTCTTTGGTGACGACGATGATGAATTTGATATTCAACCAGAAACAGAAAAAACGGAAGAAAGCGCACCAAAAGAAGAAAAGGCTGATAAATTAGCCTTTTTGGAAGACGAGGACGATAAATTTGGCTTTTTAGAAGACGATGATGACGACGATGACTTAGATCTTGACGAAGAAAACACGGAAGGTGTGACACTGACGGAAAAACCTGTGAGTGGAAACAAGTACACACCTGTTACAGCGCCAACGTCAAATCATAATTACACACCTCCAGCTCATACCCCACCGTTGCACAGCCATTACACACCAATCAATGTGACTCCTGCACACAACCCAATAGCAGCGAAGCCAGTGCACACTGCGAATGAGAAAAAGAGTAATATTTATGCACCAACGGTTCCAAATATGACCAATGCAAATTCGGGTTTGTCTGGAAATGTGGCTGGAAACATAATTGGAGCACCAGCTCCGCAAAACACACCAGAAATGCTTACACCAGCTCTACGCGGTGTTGCTGACGCTAAAAGTAAAAAGAAAGAGCCAAAACACCAGTTTTTTGAAGATTTACCTTTGGATATGCCTACTTTGAAAGTCAAACCGAGCAGAGCTGAATTGAAAAAACAGATGCAGGCTAAAAAGGAGCTCAAACACCAAGCCGAAGCTGCACAACATGCAGCTTATCCTGGAATGGGACCACCAATGGCTGGCCCACAAATGACAGGGCCACCCCCAATGGCTGGTCCGCACATGACAGGGCCACCCCCAATGGGTCAAAGATTAGGTGCAGGACAACCAGCGGGTCCACCAACATCAATTGGTGTACCGGGTACGCAAATGGGCCCACCAGGAATGCAAATGGCACAACAGAGCCCATACGCGCCACAAAATGCTCCAGTACAAAATGGTCCGCAAAGTCCATACGCGCCACAGAATGCACCAAGTATACAAAAGGTTCCGCAAAGTCCATATGCGCCACAAGCTGGTCCAGTTGTACAAAATGGCCCACAAAGTCCATATGCGCCACAGAATGCACCAAGTATACAAAAGGGACCACTGAGTTTATACGCGCCTCTGAATGTGCAGAACAACTATAAAAATGGTCCTCCAAAGTTTTCTCCTACACCACAGAGTAATTTGGGTTCACCTTTGACCACCTCAAATGTTGCACATTTGAATAATAGGTACGTTTCTAAAGGCTCAACTTCAAGTGCTGGGAGAAGCAGCAAATATGCACCTAATCCTAGAGTTCCAACATCAGAAACTCCACTTTCTCCTCCAAAATTTGGAATGAAGAATTCTATGGCTCCGCCACATGATTTGAAAGGGCCACCACAGATTCAAGGTAGTTCAGCGCAACAGGCCCCACAAGGTTATACACAAGGATATTCGCAAGGTATGCCACAAACACCACAGCACTACATGAATCCTCAGGTACCTCAGGGAAGTAATCCGGCTGTAGGTATTCCACAGGGACAACCGCAGACGCCACAGCAGTACATGAACTCTCAGCTCTCTCAAGTGAGTCCTCAGGGAATTCCACAAGGTATGCCACAAGGTATGCCACAAGGCATGCCACAAGGCATCCCACAAGGCATGCCACAAGGCATCCCACAAGGCATGCCACAAGGCATCCCACAAGGTATTCCACAAGGCAACCCACAAGGCATCCCACAAGGTATTCCACAAGGCATCCCACAAGGTATTCCACAAGGTATTCCACAAGGTATTCCACAAGGTATTCCACAAGGCATTCCACAAGGTATTCCACAAGGTATTCCACAAGGTATGCCACAAAATGGTTCGCCAGAAGTCCCAACAGGAGTTCCACAAGGAGTTCCACAAGGAGCTGGCATGTACGCTCCACCACAGGCATCACAGCAAATACCACCGGCAAACGTGGTAAATGGCATCAAATCGCCAATAATGAGAAGTATGTCAGCTAGTTCGGTAGCATCACCAAAACTCGCACGGTCATCATCACGGTATGATTTGAATACGGAAAAAGCACAGACTGTAAAGAGGCCATTTGAATTCTATCAAATGATTCAGATGCCAATTTTACACTTCGCAAATAACGGAAAGATTGTTGTTGGAACACAGGATGAAGAGTTAGCAAAACATCCGGGAACCACAAGTCTTTTCAAAATTGAGATCAAGGATCCGAAAAAAGTATTCATACTCGAAGAGAAGTTGGAGTCGTACCCAATTGACGATAAGAAAAAGTCTCAGCTCGATAAGTGGATTCTGGAAAAGGTGCTGAGTGATCAGTATATGTATGAGCACTCCGGAAATGTGAAGTTGATTTTGAAGGTGTTGCAGTGTATGTTAGGTGACTGCGATCCTTTGAAGTACTTGCATAAGGTTAGCTCGGTATTCACTGAGCATTTTGGCATATCTTTCGGAGGCACAGGTATGTCGCACAACAAAATCAAAGTAAGAAGCGTGAATTTGGATAATAACTACTACAATGAGATATTCACTGGTTTGATGAATGAGCTGTTGGTTGAACTGGCACTTGTGAAACAGGATTGGACGATTGCATTGCTCTACGCAAGCTTGTTCCAAAAAGAGAAGTTTTTGCACGTATGTGCTGATTTTGTTGACAAAAACTTCAAAAGCGACTCTTTGTTGTTGTACTTCTTCTTTAAAAGTTATGTGAACGTTGCAGAACTCTTGAGTGGCTTGAACAGTAACGAAAGAAAGTTTTTGGATCAGAACTGGCAGACTCTCTTTGCAATGCTTTTGAAAAACACCAACGAGAATAATTTGCAGGTGACTTTGAGCATTTTGGCACAGTATGGAAACTTTTTTGCAGAAACCAAAGCAAACGACAACCGCGCTCAAATTGTGCAAATTTTGACGCTTGTCCATCCGCAATTGTTAAAGTTTGCCTCAAATAATGTCATGTATTATGTTATCATGGACATATACAGATACATATTTGAAAACTCCAGCGCAAATACTGGGAATACCGCGGATCTCAAAAAACTTGTCTCTGAGCATTTGCTGCTCTATTTGTGTGACACGGGACTTGTGAACAAACTGAATAAAGAGACAAGTGGTTGGTTTGGCTCAAAGTCGAAGATCGATATTGTGTCCTCATTCAACAAATTCATTGCCGGAGAAGAGAATGCAATCAATAATGCGGAAGAAAGCATATTCGACAAAGTGTCTCAAAATGCACAGACGCAACCAGTTGCCGCGAAACCACCAGGTGGCAACATGCCTCTTAACTTGGTTACGAGTCGCAGCTCTGCTGGAATGATGCAAAGTATGCACTCTCCAAGTCAAAGTTCACCGTTCACTCCTATCGGCAGCACAGTGAATATGCGCTCAATGATGCAAAATGGCACTGAGCCAGGTTCTACACAACCTACGCCGCCACTGAGATCGGCTTCTGTGTTCTCGCCAATGGACAAACCGCTGAGTGTGCCACCAAGACTTGGACGCAAAAAGAGAAATATGAAGCTGAAATATGCACCTGTAACACTGGGTGTTTTTGACTTGATGGGGGAGGAAGGAAAAATCTCTAGCCAGCTGACCGGAGGAGAATTCAAACAGCAACTGGCGGTTCTGTTGCCAAGTCAAATACTGACTCAGCCACAAAGCTCAACACAGCCAGGTACTGAGGCTCTGGCAAATATACTGCCATACCCTGTGGGAGCACCTTTGGGACCTGTGGGAGCACCTGTGGGTGTTCCATCTAGTGAGCCTGCAGAATTGGTCAAAGGCTCATCTGGACCGACCTCTGTTTCCGATTATCCAGTAGCCTATCTGGCACCAGATTCTGTGGGAAAACCAGTGGATGAGCCAGACTTTGCGCCAGTTCAACCACAGAATGTTCCGCAGTATGTTCCGCAACCTGTCTCAGAACCAGAGTCAACACCAGCTCAAAGTGTTCTGCAAGCCGCACCAGAACCACAAGTTGCACCAATTCGAAGTGTTTTGGAAGCTAAACCAGAAGCACAGGTCGCACCAGTTCAAATTGCTCCAGAAGCTGCACCAGGACCATCTAAACGTCAACCAGTGTCTAGATATGCACCAAACAAGTACGCTAAAAGAAGTTACGTGCCAGATTCGACATCTCAGCCAGATTCAGAGCCCGCCAAGCCGCTTTACCAGCCAGCCGAGACAGCCCTGCCTGATACACTGATTTCCCAACCTGTGACACAGTCAGAGGAACCTGTGGAACCAGCAACACCAGTGGAACCAGCAGCACCAGCAGCAGCACCAGCAGCAGCACCGGCAGCAGCACCACAAGCTTCCAATTATGCGCCTCCTCCAAAATTGGCCACGCCGAAATCAAAATTAAATAGAAGCAAGTATGCTCCACCACAAGGCTTGGTCCAGGAGCAAAAAACTGCCAAAGTTGAGAAAGCTGATTACCTGGACTACGGCGTGGATATGTACAGTTTGACAAGACCCAAGACCACGCCTGTGCAGGCACATACACGCACAAACTCTATCAAGAGCAGCGAAAATATGAGCATGAGCAACGACGTGTCCGATTTCACAGACGACGTGAGTTTCGGTGCATACCAGGGTCCTCATAACAACTTCTCTGCATTTGAGCCTGTGACACACGAGGACATTCAAATGAGCTTGAATGCGCAGCACGGGTATGCAAACTCTAACTACAGTGGTTCAGAGTACTCACAAATGGGACGCAGACAGTCTTCAAAGTTCAACCCAATGTTTGAAGAGCCTGGGTTTGGAAGACTTCGGAAAAGTGGCAGTATCAGCAGCTTGGCTACTCTGAGTCATGTTGCCACATACAGACAAGACGATACGATTTATGAAGACGACGATGAAGAAAGTTTGGACGAAGAGGAGGTCAATTTGGAAGAAAACGAGAAAAAGCGTTTAAGAAGCAAGGCCAGCACCGTGACACTTACAGGTAATGATGACAAGCAAAAGAAACCGAAGAGCAATGGAAAGAAATTGGAGAGAAAGCTGAGTGGCTGGTTCAATTGGCTTTCAAAAGAGCAAAAACAGGGCAATCAACCAAAGGTGTACAAGGCCAAATTGGGTGAAGAGAGCAGCTTTTACTATGACGAAAAATTGAAAATGTGGGTGAACAAGAAGCAACCGCTTGAGGAGCAGATGCCTAAAGCCGCACCGCCTCCACCAAAAAGAAGCGGCGGAGTTAGTGGAGCTGGAAGTGGCATTAGTTTGCCCTCTGGAAGACCAACGGGTCCTAGTCCATTAAGACCTTCAGTTACTGGGCCAGGAAGTATTGGACCAAGTCCATTGAGAACCACGATGACTGGTAGCGTTATGGGCAATGGCAGTATTGGAGATGCTGGTGCAGATGCCCCAGGGGTCGAGATGAGTGCAGAAGCTCTGAAAGACAGTACGCCAAGTAATAATGCAGCTGCATCGCCAAATTCAACACCAGCAGCACCGCCAGCAAGTACAGGTCCTGCTAAGGGACTCACACCATCGGTAGGGTACAAAAAGAAGAAGGCTGACGACATTGACGAGTTGCTCGGACCTGCAATGACAATGCCACCAAAGAGAAAAGGAAAGGGTAAAAAGCCAACGAGAAGAGGTTACGTTAACGTTATGGATACTTTATGATTGTTTCAATTACTGCTGCAATCAGAAAATGTATTGAAATCTATAATGTATGGGCTGCGGCCACATTAAATAAACTTTTAAAAAGGAAGAACTTGCCAAATATTTGCAAAATTGTAATTGTACGAGTTAACGAATGCAACTCAATTAGAACCCGAACAAGACTCTTTTACCGAACTTGAGGTAGTCGCGCATTGTAAATGAATCAACGTCAAAGGACACAGTGGCTGTTAAACAAGCAATGTACTCATCATCAGCAGTGAAAGCTCTGGCGTACACCGTGTATCTTCCTGGAGGAACTTCAGCTGGAATCTCCACAGTTTTGGTGATGTCTTGGGCACCAGAGGAAATAGGGCAAGTCATGTCAACGTTTTTGATCTCTTCGCACAAATCAAACGTCTTGTCCAACAACTTAATGTAGCCGTATCTCACATCGACATCAACATAAGCACCTTCCTCAATGATTTTCTTCAAGCTACCAGTGGCACTGAAGGACAAGTTTGCACCCTTTTGAGGAGGACTTGGGTCAATTAAAACCTGGTCCACAGTCAAAATCTTAGGCTCATAGATGTCGCACACAGAAACTGGCGAGTTTCCTGGAATTGGCTTTTCCCCTGGAAGTGACTTGACCAATGGGTTCTCACTAACTTCGTTATTGAGACCCGTGAAACTGATGGTCAACGGAAAAGCCGTGGCTAACGAGAGGACTGGAAGAAACGAAGCGAAATGCATTTTTGCGAGTGTTAAAAGAAATGTTGCTTGTTTGCTTTTGAGAGAAACAAAAGATAAATGGGGGCAAAATTAAATTAGGTCATCGAAGCCCGTTTGGGAAGTTGTAAAAGTGCGCTTAGCAACAAATTAGCCGGGTTTTTACACGATAAGGATCTACACTGCTTGTGATAGCCAATTGCACGGAAAGATTGTTCAAAGCTTCGTCTACATTTCTAGAATGCTCTTCGTGGATTTATCCGATACCAGACTGGCTCAGTTCTTTTCATGATTTCTAGCATTGCAAAACCGGCTTGAGTGAGTATCACCGTTGCAAAATTTTGTAGCTTTTATCCTATCCACCATTGCCTTTTTGGCTCGCTCTCACTTGCTACTTTTTTCCCAACTTTAGCCATTTTGGCACCTTCTTCTCACCAATCTTATCACCGATTTTGTTGAGCTTTTTCGTCGCTTTCTCCTGGAAATCCGACGACTTCTTTTCGGGGGTTGAAATAAGCTGTGTAACCAGTTTTGCACCTGCAATCTCTTTCACAAATGGTCCTTTGAAACTTCTGTCAACGGCTCCAGATTTGTCTAAAGGCTCAAATATAAAACTCGCCTGGTGGAACTCCTTTATCTGCAAACCTCGCTGTGCTTTATTTTCGTATTCAATCGTCAAATTCTGTGCTTTTGTGTCGTACTTTTTGCCCACCTTGTCAAATTTTGGAGCCACAAGATTGTATTTCATCGGTTTGACCAACACTTTGTCCAACTCTTGAAAAAACTCCTCGATAGTCTCAGAGCTTTTTAACGTCATCTGAGTGATACTGCCGTCCGGAAATCTCACCCTGATTTGAATGGTTTCCTTTTGCTGCCCTTGCTTCTGCTGTTCAAGCTCTTTTTCTTTCTTAAGCTTTTCTTGAACATACGCGCTCGGCGCATTTGCTTTTTTTGCGAGAAGTTCCTGATACTTTCTAGCATCGTCCACTGACATTTCCACATCTTCGTCCTCTACATTTGCAGATACTGGAACAGCTGTGTCCGTTGGCTTGAAAAGCTCGACTTTGGACTCAGTTACGGACGATGGTGCTTCATTCGCAGCTTTATGAGCCGTTGACTTTCCAGTTGAATCAGAATCTGTCTTTGTTATTTTAGGCGAAACTTTAGCACTAGTGCTCTCCAGTTTTGCTACCGCCAGCAGCAGCATTGTCACTCGAAGCATACACAGACCTTTGGAAATGCCATTGGCGGCTAAAGTCAGATGTAAATCAAGTTTTTTCCGCACCATAAAAATGTCTGCGTTGTGGTCGAAGTTTACATCGAAATTATTCAAAATCTTTGCGACGACCATTGAAATAGACTCGCTGGCGCTAAAAGAGCCTTCACACAACTGGGGTGACTTATTCACCTTTGCAGCAACATCTTTAGGAAGTCCGCTAAACTGTATTTTTACCTTAACGAGAGACATTGTTTATCAGATCAAATTTAGAGAGGCAAAAAAATTCGGATGAGGAACAAAAATAGTATATTCGTTACCCAGCTTAAAAAACCACTGAGAGAAATATCGGTGAGAAAAACATATATGCAGCACAAAAGTTCTGGTTAGTGGGAATAAGAGCAATTGTAGAATTTGGTAGGTGCTGTCTATGATCGCCCATAGGAAAAAAGAATGCTCAAATGCCTATTGTGCTTCGGCAAAAGAAAAAGAACGTCCTAGAACAAACAAAGAAGGTGTGCTCTGTTGCACCAAGAGACGTTGCAGAAAATTTTCAACGGAAAAATCAAGGATCAACTTTTTTTTTCGAGAGTGACCAACTGGATCTTTACAAGCGTACCAGTAATACTCATTTGTATGCCTAATAACCATTGCAATAGCTGATTTTTCGTTTGTTTATTTTTATTTTATCAGAAACTTTCGTTTCTGTCTACGCTAATCACCCTTTTAATTTCCCTTTATTTTCTGCGTTGACCGATTTAGGTTAGTATACTGTTCAATACGGATAGTTTCTCCTGCAAGCTTATATAGCTAATAATCGTGCATAACCCGACATACCAGATTGGGTAATATTAAAAATCTTGACAAAATTGGCATGCCTCCAGCCCAGTAACCGGTTCCGATTTCTATACTGAAATTGAGCAGGAACGCGCTCTTTTTTGCTGGGCAAAATAGTTGTACACCACAAAACTACTGACACCGTCATAATCCCGAAAGTGTTTGGATTGACAAGTGCCAACCAGTAGCACCAACAGTTTCGATCGTGATTCGTGTCTGTCTACAGTTTTCATCTTGTGTGGTGTTCCCGATTTAAAAAATACACAATTATTCTAGTAATTTTCAGGTCAAATTTTTTTAGCGCTAGGGGGCTGCCGCGTGGAGCATATCGCTGAAATTGGAAGTATCCATTAAGGCGCTAACATAAATAGGCCATGGTTGGCAACTTTTGACCTTTCAAATTTTTCAAAAAACATCTCAACTTTTTTCTGATACACACATACAAAATGCAATTCAACAAATTACAACTTTTGGCCCTTGCTGGTGCTGCCACTGCTGCTGCTCCATGGAGTGTTGACTTGGCCACACTCGTGGGTATCTCCACTGTGGTTACTCAAGAAACCACTTTGTACACCAGTATCAATGATGAATTGTACACCATTGTCATTAACAGCCCAACTGGAGAGGCACCAACATCAAACGCTACTTCAACTACTGTTGCCAGTGCCAGCTCAACTGCTGGATTGAACTCCACCACAACCATTGTCAATAGCACCACATCAGCAAACGACTCTAGCTCAATAACCTCTGGATCTTCTTCTGGTTCCACATCCATTGAGTCTGACTCTGACTCTAGCAGCAAGAGCACCAAGACAAAGAGCAAGGCTTCCTCATCATCCAGTTCTGGATTGGGTGCCAAGGTCGTTGCTCCAGCTGCTTTGGGCGGTATCTTATCCTTCCTCTACTTGCTTTAGGTGGTTGACAAAATATAGAATCCAAAATCATACCCATTCCGGTGATTTCGCCGTGTGATGATACCTCTTTTTAATTTAATGTACATGTAACGCGAGTTACGACAGATTGTAAGCAAGAACGTGTAAGGCGAGTGCTGTGTGAGACAAATGCTGGGTTTGGCCTTTGTAAGCCAGAAGCATAGTTGGAGTTCTAAAGTACAGTTTGTTTGCGAAGCTGAGTGAATCTAGAGCCCCAATTTTCACTCAAAATCACACTTGTGGGTGCGCTGTGGCGCACTAGCCAGACAGATGTCAGGCCATAGGGGTTAAAAAATAGCAAAAATTAGCGCAAGTTACTTAAAAGCGGCCTGCTCTATGTAAAAAAAGTTTAAAGTTACCCCATCTGGAAAATTACGAGATTTGCACCTAAGTGCAGAAAGCTTAAGTGAGTCGGCGGTACGGGCAGGGCCTATTGAGACTTTTTTGTTTTGCTATTTAAACTTAGCGCATAAATTCCACTTGGTAATACTTAATTGTCCATTTTCATTGGGAGTTAAGGATGCTACAAACTTTACAGGCTTTTGGCCTTGATACAGTATATAGAATGAAAAAAGATAGAGTAAAAGAGTAGAGAAAGAGATATGGGAGCATGATACAATGGGAGTTCACGATATGGTATCAGAAGTCCAAAACCTGGTCATTTGTCATTCAGATAGAATGACAACAGGCATTAGCAACAATTTCTTTGGGGCTATAAGTGCTAGTGACTTTGCTCAGACTTAAATCGCTTTTCAAGTACACAATTTTACAATGCTAAAGAAGAAGGGTATCAAAGAGCAAACTAAGGTGCTTCCGTACTCAGAAAATCTGCTTTCAATATAGACACAGAACGTGCACGCAAAAACAAAGTGGAGCTAAACCTTCGGTTACCACGGGCACTTAGTGACATGCAAACTATGTTGAACTCTTTCTAAACAACGCGGCGTTTGCCACGATCGGTCTACAATGCTAGATTTTTCCTTTAAATCAAATTTCTTTCACATTCAACCCTTTGAGAAGTGAGAATTTGTTATGATTATATCGAACAAACATTTCCATCTGTCGGATCCATAAAGGAAGTGCTCAAATATCAAATTGAAAGCGCTGTGGCTGTTTTGTAATTGACAGCAGGCTTATGCACTATAAGATCTTACAGTTTGGGTGGTGGTTAGTTCGGGAAATTATATTGATTCCCAGAACGGGAAAATTAGATTAGGGGTGTTGAATTTTGTCCCAAGTCGACTTGTCTCTTGAATTCATGCTAAGGTTCCAAACATTTGTTATTTACCCCATTTTACCTTCTTCCTCTTTTTCGCTTTTTCACCTTCTCTATTATATAGAAGTCACTCAACAGAATTCACTCGAACTAACAAACTCGATGAAGTGAAACTACCCTGGATACAGGATCCCCGACTCTCATGTCACAAGTAAAGATAGCGATAATCGATTATAGTGTAGTCAAGGTGCACCACTGCAGCCATCTCAAAGTCATGTTTATTACTATCTTAAAAAGCACTCGTATAGCGAAGAGGTTGGAAATGGGACCAACATCCCTGATTTCAGTCGTGATTTCAGTTGTGATGGTCTTTCTTTGACGAAAAGACCTCTACATCTCTCAAGAAGCTTGATTGTGAGTTGTATGCCTTGTACTATTACGCGTCATACGTATTGTGATAGTTTACACATGAAGTTTCGTTTGCACATTACAAAAACAGCAGCACAATGGTTCCCAGCCAGTCTGATTCGACTTCAATTCAAAGCTGCGTCTGGTTGTACTTTGCAAGCGTTGCTCTCTTTGGCTTGTTTAATGCTGAAAAGTGTTTCGAGGTACAGTTTGGCTGCTTTGCCGGTTAAAGCTGTAAATTAACAAAACTAAACCAGAATCGTAGTGAGGAACAATCAAGCACCATAGGTTAGTTATCAACTGCACTATCTTATCTACAAATGTACACCCAAACACCCGTAAACACCCATACATTCCACTTTTGTGATTTTTAAACAATTCCACCATGCAGTTATTTTGCGCCTCACTACTTCTTCCCGGCACATATGAGTACCGTGCCACGCAAACGTATATTTCAAAGTCTCCAGATGGTTGCTCGCCGAGCTGCGCCAGCATTATAAGTATAAATAGTCCAGCAGCACTCAGATCCTGCAAAAACAACATGAAGTTCGGCCTATTTTACACTTTTCAGTTATTGCAGCTTCTCCAGGTGTTTTGCGGGGTCTCCGCGATAATTGTTCCTTGGACCACTGACTTGCTCGCAACGTATGGGATTCCAACAACGGTGAGCAGAGAGACAACATTCACGACGACCGTGGGCACCGAGTTGGCTACTGTGGCGATTGTGTACCCCACGAAGATCACAAAGGTCCAGCAACTGACAAGTAAGGTATAGCGTTACAGCGTTACAGCGTTACAGCGTTACAGCGTTACAGCGTTACAGCGTTAATACAGCGTTACAATTTTACAGCGCTACAATTTTACAGCATTGCAGCATCAACACTCATTTTCTACCACCGCCGGCAACGGGGCTCCAGCCCTGGCTGAGAATGCCAAAACGTCCGCTTTATTGTGCACATGTACTTGTGCATACAGAGCCAACACTCAACTTTCAATATACTGGGTCCTTGAGACTCAAGACCGAAAAAAAAATGTAAAATTTCGAAATTTCAAAATTGTAGTCCACTTTTTTTGAAGAACAAAAATGCATGCACATGTGCAAATGGGGCCAAATCCGGGCCCAACCCATCACTTAAAGCCGCCCGCCGGTACACAATACCAAAGAAATGGCAGCGCGTCCCAATTGGGTACCCGATTTGCCTAAATGTCTCATGCACCGGGTAACTTTCAGATTTCACGTTTACGGTTTTGGTTTTGCCTGATAGCTAGCTAGTTTCGCAACTTGTTCTAATAAGTCCCACTGAGCAGATTACAGAATAACGAAAAATAATAACACGTTTCAAAAGAACAGTACCGCGGATTAGAACGACGAGACAAAGAATAACGCGATGCAAGCTGCCAGACAAAGACCTTCGCTAACTATCAATGCCCAAAAGGCCCTGAACAACGGATCCAAAAACGGCGAGTTGAGCAAGAATGCCAGCAACACTTCATTGTACAATATCCAAACTCCCACGACAAATTTTGGGCCGTACCAGACGCCACACGCACTGACGTCAAATTTTGCGTTGTTCCAGTCCCACCAGTTCCCACCGGAGACCCCGGGTGTGGGAAAACACTTAAACGAGTCAAAAGTGAGCATTTTGAGCGACGACGACACAGAAATGGGGGTAGACAACGAGGAAGGTGACGAGGAGGATGAGGCCAAGAAGATGGAAGTGAACTCGATCTACTCGGATTCGAGTCTCAACAACTCGTCGATATTGGACTTGCAGGACTCACAACGGGCCAACTTGAGCCAAATAACGTTTGCCAAAGGATTTGAGAGCTTGCTTGTGAACAACTACCAGGCCTACATAGAGAACCCGCAGATTACGCCGTTTAGCGGCAGATACCCACCATCGGGGATTGTGGGCAAGGTGAGCAAGGAGACGTTGAAGATTGCGTTGCAGCAGAGAATCAGAATCGACGTCAACAACAAGAACTCGGTTTACAAGAACAACATGGCGTTGCAGGTTTCGCTTTTGCAGCAGATCAGACAGAAGTTGATCGAGTTGTGCATGGCAGTGCCAGCAAGTGCTGGCTACGGGACTGGCCAACCGAGCCAGAGAAACGGCTCCGTTTCGTCGTTACACTCCTTGAGCAATCTCAACATTCCAGAGAGTTTGAACGCCTTGAACTTGTCGCAGACGTCGCCACAGTTGTCGCCTATCAACCACACGTTTTCGCCGATCAACTCGACGTTCAACAACACCTTTATCTCCGAGAACTTGCCAAACGGGTTCACCAGCCTGAACCAAAACATTGGCTCGATTCACGAGGCCTTGAACAACTTCATCAACAACAACAACAACAATAATAACAATAATAACACAAGCAACAATGGCGCCATGAGATTTGGTGGCAACTTGAATCCGCCCTTGACACCTGTGACGCCCATAACCGCCGTTGGAAACAACAAGTTGTTGTCGCCAACAATGGAGGGCTACCAGAGAAGCTCGGATTTGCTTTCGCCGTTCCGCCAGACGTTTGACGAGGAAAAGGACGACGAGAAAAACATCTTGACAAAGAGAAAAAGGGACCTGTTGAAGTTGAAGAGGTTCGGCAAGTAGACAGACCTGGACACACTGAAATGTGGCAAAGCAGCACTCTGGACCCGGCGCGCCAGCGCGTCCACCCAGCCTGCCGCTCGTTCGTACAGCAGCTCTTTTGGTAATAAGTAATGGAATTTTATACAATAATGGTGATTATGCTTTCAAGACTGTAAGTTGAACTATTGAAATTTTCCGCAGGGAAAAATGACAAAATTGAGAAATTCAAAAAAAAAAAAAAAAAACGCACAAGGGCAGAAAATTGCAGAAATTCGGTTTCAGCAAAATTGTTCTCTCTTCAACAAAACAAGACCTGCCATGAACAAACTCAGCACCGCAGTCAAGACCCTTGAAAAACTCTACCCGCTTGAGTACGCCGAGCGTTCCTGGGACAACGTGGGCCTCCTTGTGGACAGCTACACACGGCCAGTTGACGCCAAGTTCAAGATTTTGCTCACAATTGATGTGACACAAAGTGTGTGCGACGAGGCTGTGGCCAAAGGGGCCAGCTTGATTGTGGCATACCACCCGTTCATTTTCCGCGGCTTGAAGCTGATTGTGCCTCTGAAGAACTCGCAGCAGAAGTCGTTGGTGAAGTTGATTCAGAACCACGTTTCTGTGTACTCGCCACACACGGCCGTCGATGCCGCACCACAAGGTGTCAACGCGTGGCTTGCAGACGGTTTGTTGTCTGGCGGCAACTCGTTTGCTGAGAACAAGGTGATCGAGACAAACGCTGCAAACGCAAGCTACGGAATGGGTCGTTTTGTGGAGTTTGCTGAGCCACAGAAGTTGGACGACGTGGTGGCCAAAATCAAGCAGAGTCTCGGAATCAAGCACGTGCAGGTGGCACGCGCACACGGCAGCGCCGCCGCCCAGCCTGTGGTCAAGACCGTGGGGATCTGCGCCGGCTCTGGTGCTGGAGTTTTTGCCAAGTTGCCAAAGTTGCCGGACTTGTTGTACACCGGGGAACTTTCGCACCACGAGGTGTTGGCCTTCAAGGAGTCTGGCGCAAGTGTTGTGCTCTGCAACCACTCGAACACCGAGCGCGGCTACTTGAAGCAGATGAAGTCGTTGTTGGAGAAGGAATTGGACAGTGGCTACGAGATCGAGATCAGCGAGGAAGACAGAGACCCGTTGCAGTTTGAGTGAAGCCACGGCAGTGCACTTTGGCAGCGCTTTTTGACAAAACGCAGATTCAAAGCAGCGGAAGCCGCGCAGCAGGTTGTGCGCGCCACCAGCAGCACCAGAAAACAAGCAATGCCCCTTTGAGTCGCCCGTAGACCTCACAGCAAACCGTACAAGCCCGTATCCGCCATGGGCGCCCCGCGCTCAGCTCCAGTAAAAATGTCCCGATTTTGCTTTGCGCACGCACGAACCCACGCCCGCACCGTATTTCCGCGCCGTGTTTTCTTTGCAACACACTTCACTTGACAACACCATGAACTTGTACGAGCTAGACAGTCGAACAAGGAAAATCCTTGAGTCAAACCAGTTTTTGGAGGAGTTGACGCCGCTGGAGTTCATCGAGGAGGTGAGCAAGGAGCACGAGATCTCTTTGAACGAGACCTCTAACAACGATGACAACTTGGCGCAGCTTGATCCAAAACCGTTTATCAGAACGTTTGAGTCAGTTTTGACGGAGTTGAAGAACTTGAAGCAGCAGAACAACGAGGAAATGGGTCTGTTGGAGAAGGACGTGATGCAGAGAGAGTTGGCGCACTCTAAGAAGATGATCGAGCTAAACACGCGGATTCTGTCGTTGACCAACAAGTTCAGCAATTTGGAGACCATCGTGGGGGATGTGGGCGAAACGATTAACCCGCTTGGTGAGGAGCTCCAGAAGGCCACAAACCTCAAGGAGAAAAGCTTGGAGATCATTTTTTTGACGCGGTGCTACAACGATTTTTTCAAGTACAACCAGTCGAAGCTTTTGAATGATTTGCAAAGGCTGAAGAAGTCGAGCGACAAAAAGAACTGCGGAAAGTACATCAGCAAGTTGCTCAAGTTGGCCAAGAAGCTTGCGCCGGAAAACGCCAAGTTTGAGCTGGTATACCAGGAGATATTGCAGTTCTCCAACAACTTTGAGTCAAACTTGATAGACGAATTCGGCAAGGCCTACAGCAACGAGAACTTGATCAAGATGAAAGAGTGTTTTGACATTTTGATTGACTTCAACGAGAACTCCACCGAGATTTTCGGCACGTACTTGGACAAAGTCGAGCTGTTGAACCGTTTTGAGAAAATGGCAAACGGCCAGGATCCTGAGTTTGTGTTGTTTAGCGAGTCTTTTATGAACGAGGAGAACTCTTTCTGGGGTCAGATATCCGACCCAAAGATCCATTTCAACTCCAACGAGTTGTTTTCGCATCTCGGTGCCTTGGACAGTTTGTTGGATCAGTACAAAACGTTGATTTCCAACCAGTTCAATTTGATCAAAATCATCTTCAATAAGTCGCGAAACTTCTTTCTCAAGATTTTTGACCAGTTTTTGAAGAAGATTTTCTCCCAGGTTGGCGAAATTTACACCAGGCTAATGAACTTTGGTCAGTCTATAAACAACTTGGCCTATGTGAGACTTTTGCACTTGTTCTACATGGTGACCACAGAGTTCACCAAAGACATCAAACAATTTTTCAACGATAATTACATGAAGATCTACTTGGAAGATTCGGTGATAAAGAAAAACAACGACAGTAGTGTTTTATTAACAAACGCTCCTACAGAAAAGCTGTTGAATGAGGAGTTGAGTCAGTTGATTGAGAGCAACTTCAATGACTTGTTCAGCGAGACACTCACCGAGAAAAACTACTTCGATAAAGAGAAAAAGTCTTTGGAAGAAATTTACACCAAAATCAACTCCAGTTTCGAAAAGAAGCACCCAAAAATTTTCAAGGACAAAGCTTTGTCTGTGAGATTAGCCACAACCGACACTGTGAAGGACTCTAAGCTCTTGTCACCTTTGTTGTCTCCAGGGCTTAATTCGAAGACCAACAACTCGTTGGAGAAGAATAGGCTCATACAGTTGAGAAAGTACATGAAGCTGAAGTTGGAGAGAAATACTTCGAATTCGTCCAAGTTTTCGTCGTTGAACGACTCTTTATTGTTATCACCTAAGTTGGATCAAATGGAAGGAATTTTCAGTGAGATTCACGCAAATAATGACGGAAATCCCGAAAATGGTGAAACGGACGAGAATGACGCATTCGATGACGATATTAAACTCACAAAGATTGATTTCATGATCCAAAACTCGGTAGAATCGTTGTCGCGGATTTCTGAGTTGAAACCTTCCAACATTCCAGAATACTCACTCGAAGTCTTAAGATTATTGATCTTTGGCATTGGTGGCTACTTGGAATTTGGTTTGGAGGTTTCTTACTTTCAATTAATCCACTTGGATTTCAAGAAAAGCGAAACTATTGACTTCAGTTACTTGAAGACGATCAACAAGGCTAATAGAGTGCTAAGATTGATGACCGATTTCATCAAATTGATCATATTGCCTTTGACAGTGAACAATAGCAATGTGAAACGAAAAATCATCAACATCACAAATGGGTACTTGACCAGTTGTGAGCTTCTGTTGAATATCATTTTGAAAGACTCAATTGAGCTCATTGTGAACAAGATCCAGTTCTGCTTGGATAAGCAGAAAAAGAAAGACTTCAACACGACAAAGAGAATCACTGGGTCGCAGTTTGGGTCACTGATAGACGACACGCTAATGGAAAACGAAGAGGACACCGAAACGTGTCAGGACATCACCAAATTTTTGGAGGACTTGTACCAAAACCAGCTTTTAGGGAAAAAGTTACTTTTGGGCGCCAACTTGCAAAATTTCATGATTGAGATTGGAATCAACCTTCTTGTGTTTTTGGTGAACCATTTCAAAAAGTTCCAGGTCACCGAGATTGGCAGTATTGTGCTTACGAAGGACATTATCAGATACCAGCAGGTGATTGATTCGTGGAAGATTCCCGAGCTTAGTGAAAAGTTCACCATCTTGAGAGACTTGGCCAACTTGTTCACTGTGCAGCCAAACTACATAGACAGTTTGATCAAGGAGGGCCAGTTGGTGAACTTGAACCCGGATATCATCCAGCAGTACGTGGGGAAAAGAGCCGACTACAACCTGAGTTTCTTGAACAAGTTTGGCAGTTTCATATAGTCGTTGGCACAAAAGCATATATATAATATGAGTAATTACACAAGGCTGGCTGCAGGAGCCACCAATTGCGACCACCGTAGCTTCTACGCGCTCTATTCTAATCAACTGTATTAATTCTATAAAGTCTAAGTATTCAAACAAAACTCAACAATCCGATAAGCAACGTGAAAATGCTTGGTGCAAGGATCAGCCCCTGGCCAGTAAACTGCGAGACACTTGCGCTTGCGGCTGCCGTGCTGGAGTGCTTCTTATTGCCGCTGGTGCTGGCAGAGGTGGAAGCAGAATCGGCAGAACCGGCAGAACCGGCAGAACCGGTGGAGTCTGCAGCAGCACCAGTGGCAGTGGTGTCAGCAGAACTGGAGCCAGCAGAGGCCACACTGGTGGAGTCTCCCGAAACTGTGACCCCGTAGGCGTCCAAAGTCAGCTGCAGAATGGTGGTCTTGGACAAAGTGCCGTAAACAACCTGGCTACTCGTGGTGGCGTACGTGTACACAACAGACGTGTAGTTTGTCAAGCCCGTTTGGTTCTGGAACATTGGGAGGACCAGTGAAGAGTTCCAACGGGACCCGGCAACAGTAGAGTTCTGGTGCTCGCAGGCGCACTTGTTGAAGACCACGGTTGTGGTGACATCAGCAGTCACGAAAGACGTTGACTGCACTGGAACAAACATAACGGTGGTTGCGCCGGTCATGATGGTGATGTTGGCGGCAGAGTGTGTCGAGAATGGAGCAGCAGACTTGGTGATAGACGTGCTGGTTGCTGCCGTGTGGGTAGTGCCGTTGCTGTAAAATGCGGTTTTCGTGGCATTCAATTTCAACGACACGGTTTTGGCACCATGGCTTGTGGTGTTGTGTGCTGTGATGTGGTGAGTGGTTCTGTGGTGGGTGGTTCCGTTAGACACGCTGTGGCCTGTGGTGGTGGTGTTGCTGTGGGAAGTGGTAGTGCTGCTGCTGTGGGAAGTGGTGGTGTTGCTGTGGGAAGTGGTGGTGGTGGTGGTACTGTGGGACGTTGAAGTACTTGAGGTACTGCTGTGGGTACTTGAGGTACTGCTGTGGGTTGTTGAGGTACTTGAGGTACTGCTGTGGGTACTTGAGGTACTGCTGTGGGTTGTTGAGGTACTTGAGGTACTGCTGTGGGACGTTGAGGTACTTGAGGTACTGCTGTGGGACGTGCTAGAAGCAGAGGTGCTGGTCGTGGAGGAGCTGCCAGAGCCCATGGCGTACTTGTACTCAGCGTTGCACAACTGCTGCGTGTTGCCCAAATCAGACAATGAAACAACCTTGCCCGAGCCCTTTTCAATCATTTCCTTGGCTGCGGCTGGCGTGTCTGGCAAATCCATGTCGGAAGCCCATGAGGACCCCGTGGCAGGACACGACACAGTCTTGGTGACACTTTCTTTGCCGCCAGCAAGACCCAGCGGGTTTTTAACCTTTGCGAGCATGGATTTCACGTTTGTGTAGTCCGTGAGCTTGGTGACTTTGCCGTCGGAGATTTTTACCAAGCCGTAGTTGTTGTCCTCCTGGGAGTACTCGTACACCAATCCGCCAGACAAAAAGCTCGACATGTTTGTGGAGTAGATGGATTCCATTTCGGTGAATGGACGTCCGCCGCCGGCGTTACAGCCGTACTCGGAAAACATGAAAGGCACTGTGGTGTCCTGGAACTTGGTGGTAAACGAGTTGTAGCCACTCTTCTCATAGGTGCTGTATCCGCACCACGAGTACTTGTTGTGGCCCCAGAAATCGATTTTGGACTCGGCGTCGCCACACGTGAAGTACTGGAACTGGGTTTCGACGTTGGCAATGTCTGCGGCCGAGTAGCCCACTGGAATGGCTCTGTAATTCTGCTTCTTCATGTACTGCTTCATGTCTCTGATCACGGCTCTGACATACTTGGCGCCCTTGGTGTTGGTGAGGTCCAAGATCATCTCGTTAGCAGCAAAAAAGCCCATGACGTTGTCGTATTTGGCAAAGGCGTCGATGGTCTGGAACACGTTTTTCAAGTAGAACGAGTTGTACGAACACGTTGGGTCGCCACGGTTGATGCTGGTGTCTGGGGTGTTGATGTCCAACACAAGGTAGATCCCGGCATCCTCCAAAAGCTTCATGCAGTCGTCGTGGTTCAATGCTGGGTTCACCTGGTACACTCTGATGGTGTTGACCCCCAAATCTTTGAAGTTTGCCACGTCTCTTTCGCACGTGGCCTTGTCCAGCAACGGGTCGGCGTTTGAGGCCACCAGGAACCCGCCCGGCTGGTAGTCGACTCCGCGGAAGAAGAATCTGTTGTTGCCCTGGAAGAACATGTTGCCCTTGGTGGTGATAGGCGTGATGGCCAATACTGCGGCAAGTTGTAGCAAAAGCGCTAAAATGAACATGGTGGGTGAGCGAATGTGTGGGAGTGAACGAGTGTGAACGAGTGTAAACGAGAGTACAGTGGCAGTTGGCTCGTAAACCCTGTGGATTCGCGGCTATATATATGGTTTCCAGAGACACCAGCACACTGCTGCTAGAGTTTCCAGTTGACACACGTTTGGCTGCATGCCAGGCGGATTCTGCACTTTTTCCCAATCGGGTTTAGAGATTATTTTCAATTCGAAACGGAGCCAAAGTTTAGTCAGTACCGCGAGGAACCTTGCGCCCGGGCAAAACTGGATATTATTTATGCACCGCGGCAACGCCCTTGGGCCAAGAGCAGACACAATAGCACCTCACCGCATGGGCATTGGCGAAGTCAGTCAACACACTGGACTGGCACTAGAGCCCTACACTGAGCCGTTGACCTTGGCACAGGACATTGGGCGGTGGCTTGGGCACAGTACACTGACACATTGGCCAAAAAACGCGCTAGCACATCAGTACATGGATTGGCCGTAACTGCACGCTTGCGTGGGCCCAGTGCCATGCAATACTTCAGCACTGGTCGTTTCAATGGTAATAATTGCTCCGGTCCGGCACTTCCTGTTTGAAAAACTGCCTAGCTACAACCACCAGTACTGAGCAGAGGGTTTAGCGCCCACCGGTTTGCGGTTTTTGGCCTACCGATACTGCACTATTCCGTCTTGGGCACTGGCGTGTTTCTAGCGTGTTTCCAAGTCCACGCTAGCGCGGTTCCAGCCCGATTCTGCGCGGTAAAAAATTATTTGCTGCCCAAAGCGCGGGAGCGTGTGCCAGGCGTTTCACATTTCTGCACACCGCCCAGGCTGTTCCAGGTCCCGTCATCAGACACTTTCGAGCGCCATGAAGCAATTTTTGGTCGCGTCTGTGATCGCCTCTTTCCGCGCCTTAGTGAACGCCATCTGCCGCGTCGGCGCCCTCTCGCTTCGTCCCTTTCCGGCTCTTTCGACCTCAGTGCCGTCTTTCAAAACTATGCGCGTCCGCGACTCAATTTCCACGCTGTAGAGCGTTTTCATGGACCCCACCGCGATGCCCAGGTCCCTGGCCTCTTCTTCCTCCTGCTCGCCGTCTTCGCGCACTTTGTCGAAGAAATCCTTCACAGTCTCTGTCTTCTCCACAGCAGCCGCGCCAGTTTCCACCACCTCGCTGCTCCACCCGTCAAACCCAAACACGCTGTTGGCAACCTGGATCAACTGCGCCAACGGCACGTACTTGTGCGTCTTTGAGATCTTGTTCTCGCGGCGTAGCTCGGCCAATGTCGAGCAAAAATCCCGTATCGCTCGACGTCCCCACGGTGTCTTTACTTTTATTTCTGTCATTGCAGAATTGCAGAAGTGCAGAAATGCAGAAATGCAGAATTAAATAATTGCAGAATTGCAGAATTGCAGAATTGGTTCGCAGAGCTCATCGCGGATTTTTCACTTTTCAATTTTTTTTTCTTCATCGTCCACAATGCAAGCAGAAAAACGCACCCACGAGGACATTGACGAGACCAGCAAGAAGAGAAAGCTCGCCCACGAGAAGCTCGTGTTGTTCCCCATTGCGACAATCGGCTGCGGCAAGACCACTGTTGCCAAGTGCTTGGAGCGCTTGGTTCCGGGCCTCAAACACGTGCAAAATGACGACTTGGATGTCAGCACCAGTTTTGAGGCCGAAGTCGCGGCAGCTTTGCAGTCACACGACGTCGTGTTTGCCGACAGAAACAACCACATGTTCAGAGAGCGCAGACATGCGATGCAGGTGTTGCAAGGCGTGCCCGGGTGCCGAGTCGTGGCGTTGAACTTTGTCACTGACGACTGCCACAAGCTGGAAAAGTTTTGGGACTTCACGTTTGACCGGATTTTGGCGAGACAGGACAACCACCAGTCGATCCGGGTGGCCAGCGACGAAGGGCGCGAACTTGGCATTAAAGTGATGAAAGGGTTCATTGAGCGATTTGAGCCGGTGGACACTTCGCGGGAGCCTGACAACTTGTTTCACAAGGTGATTGATCTTGACGTTTTTGCGGGCACGAAGCTGAACGTGGCGCAGATTGTTGGCGAGTTGGCGCAATTGGGTGTCGAAGTTTCGCAGAACGCGGCGGATTTGGACGCGGCGCTTGAAGCGGCGTTGCAGTACACGCCAACGTTTGTCAAACGGTTTGACAAGGAGCCTGTGACCGAGCAGGAGGTGGGGATCTGCGAGTACGTCAACAAGGACATCAGAGGCTTCACTGGGGTCTTGAAGCAGCGGTATGTCGACTTTTTGGTCAACGAGATTGGGTTGGACGGCCAGGTGGTGCATTTGAACACTGGGTTGGGCAAGAAGAAACGGGAGCAGAAGGAGAGGGAGCAGGAGCAGGCCGAAGAGAGGGCTGGAGAGCAAGCTGAAGAGCAAGCTGAAGAGAAGGCAGAGGAGAAGGCTGAAGAGAAGGCAGAGGAGAAGGCTGAAGAGAAGGCAGAGGAGAAGGCTGAAGAGAAGGCAGAGGAGAAGGCAGACGACATCCACGCCATCAGCGAAGTGCAGAAAGACCAGCTCCGCAAGTACATGAGCAACGCGGACTTGGAGCGGCTCTTGCACGCGGTCGAGAACAAGGGCAGCATGACGACAGAGAAGCAGTACACGGACAAGGAGGAGCGCACGATGATGCACCAGTTGATAAAGATTGTGTTCAAAAACCGCGTCGACACCCTGACAAACGACGACAAAACGATCACGGCAGAGTGCGCGGGCAAGCAGAAGAAAGCGCGCAAGTCGCGCAAGCAGTTTGTGGCCGAGATGCTGAAGTTCGGCATTGGCGAGCCCAAAAAGTACCTTTTGTTTTCGATCTACAAGGAAAACAAGGAAACGATGGAGGTGGCCAACTTGATTGGACGGCTTCTCCGTGTTGACGCAAAGCTGATCAAGTACGCCGGCACAAAAGACCGCAGAGGCATCACGGTGCAAATGGCCAGCATCGAACGGGTGAACCCGGGCCGTTTGAACGGCTTAAACGCCAAACTCAAGGGCATCCGGTTGGGCAACTTCGAGTTCAGCGACGAGCCTTTGAAACTCGGCGATCTCTTGGGGAACCAGTTCATCATCACGATCCGCGACGTGCAAGGTGCTGAAAAGGCCGAAATCGAGCTGTGGCTTGCTCTGCTTGCCACACACGGGTTCCTCAACTACTTTGGCATGCAGAGATTCGGCACATTCTCCGTTTCGACGCACGAAATCGGCAAGCACATTTTGCGCGAGGAGTGGCAGCAGGCGTGCGAGTTGCTTTTATCGGAGCAGAAATACGTGCTTCCAGAGTCGCGGGAAGCGCGGGCCGAGTGGGCACAGAGCCACGATGCGGCCAAGACGTTGCTGAAGATGCCGCGCAAAAGTGTGGCCGAGTGCGCAATTTTGAGGTCCTTAACAGACCCAGCACAGGCCAAAAACTACTACCAGGCAATCACCAAGATCCCACGCAACTTGCGTCTCATGTACTGCCACTCGTACCAGAGCTACGTGTGGAACCAGGTGGCGAGCTTGCGGATGCAGCTCTTTGGGGCGCGTGTCGTGGTGGGCGACTTGTACATGGACCCAGCTGGCGGTGAAGTGCACGTTGTTGATGACGCCACTTTAAACTCTGTTTCGATATTTGACGTGGTGTTGCCCACACCCGGGTTCGACGTCACGTACCCACAGAACCCGCAGCTCAAGGAGTGCTACGTGGAGGTGATGGCGCGTGACAATTTGGACCCGTTCAGCATGGTACGCAAGATGCGCGAGTTTCTGATGTCCGGCAGCTACAGAGCCGTTTTTGCGAAACCGCAGGATGTGAGTGCCGAGTTCTGCGAGTACCGCGACGGCACCACGCAGTTGGTCTACAGCGACTTGGACTTGATGAAGAAGTTTGACAAAGTTGACGAAAAAGACCGGGTCTGCGGTGCCGTTGCCGAGCCTGCTGCCGAGGCAACTTTGGAAGGACCTAGGACCGCGTGTGTCTTGAAAATGCGGCTTGGAGTCAGCAGCTACGCCACAATGGCGCTTCGCGAGTTGATGCGCATCGACACAACCCGCCGCAGCGAGACGTTCGACGTGAGATGAGATAGACTACACAAGCTAATATCGACTATGCCTATTATTTCAGTATAACAACTCCCCGAATCCCCCCAGATGTAGCAGCGCAGTGCAGCGCATCACCACGGGCCGTGGCCGTGGCTCAGTTGAAACAACCGGCCTTGTACATGTGGTAACCGCAGGCAACGAATGGGATGGCAAAGCCCAAGCCCAAGAAACCAAAGTGGAGAACGGCGTATGGAACACGTCTGTTGTGCACTTGGAATGGAAGGTTACTGTATGGGCCCTCGTGGAAGTGGCCGGATCTTTGGACGCCACTGGTGGCGAAAGTGCGCTTGGCCACGATGCCTCTGGCCGCGGTATTGGCAATCTTGTTTGCAACTCTTTGTCCCAACATTGTATCAAAATTCGCTATTCTTAGTGGTGTAGGTCTAGGTATTTTTTGAATCTTTTGCGCATTTTTCAATATTCCCATACAAATCCGCAGAAACTTTTTTCAAGGTGTTACCCGGCACGCAGCGTCAGCACAGATTTTCCGCACGCGTGATTGGCCAGCGTGCTGGAAAGTAGCCAGAAAAAAGCGAACAAAAAAACCCAACTGCAAAAGTTTTTTCCTAACCCACGAAACAAAACAAGAACATCAAAATGGCCATTGCACCAATTCAAGGAGCTCTTAAGAGACGTGTTGCCACCGACTTGATCGTCGGCCTCGCCATCGGCGGTGTCGGCGGTGTCTGGTACTGGTGGGGATTCCACAAGCCGCTTGTCCAAAAGAGAGAGGCTCACTACAAGTCGTTGGCTGACGCCAAGGCAGCTGAAGAGTAATTCTGAGGCGCTGAACCAGTGGATTCGACTGTTATAATTTATGGAAACGGAGCCTTTTGGAAAAAGGCCGGAGGCCGGGAAGCACTCGAGAAAGTGCGATCTGGAGACGATCTAGGGGAGCAGATGACACAGTGCAGTCTGGGAGACGTTCTGGGATGGAGACGACAGTGCACCGACAAAGCAAACAAAGAAGCGGTCTTTAGGGCCCAAATAACAATAAAAATTGAGCATACAACGTGTAGCGTACAGTGTAGCACCCCGAAGCAGCAAAGCTCTGCATTGTATTCATTATGTATAATTATAATCAGTATCGAAATCGATATCGATAACTCATACCGCATACCGCATACCGCATATCACATATCACATATCACATATCGCATATCGGTATCGGTATCAGTATTGACCCTAATATCGCGTACCGGGTTTCGGTCAAGTTCTCTGGCGGCCCTCATGGCGTGTACGGAGGCGGCACATCGTACACTCTGCCGTTCTTGGTGAAAAAGTCCAACCCACTCGACCCTCTGAACATGTCTTCACGGAACTCCTTGTCCAGCGGGAACCCGTTTTTGCCCAAGCCGAGCGACAATGTGAGCAACGACTTTTTGTCCTTGTTGAGGTTCGTATTGATCTTGCGCAAGTTCTTCTTAGGCACCAACACAAACTGCGCTCCCTTGAGCGACTCTTTTGCATCTTTTGTGTCTTTTGTGTCTTTGACCTCACGAGGCTCTTTTGGCTCCTTGCCCTTGCTCTTGCCCTTGCTATTGTCCTGTTTCTGTTTGAGTTTCTCCAAGTACGCAGATCTGAGGTACTCAGTACCTGCACTCGACGAACTCAAAGCTCTTTTGTTTCTAAGACTATTTGTGATCGCACGGGCGTCCTCGCTGTCGACCAATGTCAGACAGTTGTCGTCAAAGACGGAGCTGTCGCTGCTGGTCTTGTCAGAGACCAAAGCAACCACTGAGCTTGGTTTTGCGTCATTCTGGGCCTCTTTGGACTTGCTCTTCTTCTTTCTGTTGATTTTTATCACGCGTCTCTTTGGCTTCGTGTTGCAGCTCATTTGCTGGTATTTCGAGATGTTTTCAAGATTCTTTTCAATAGCCTCCGGGTCCTTGCTTACAAACAAGTCTATCGGCACGCTGTTGCTGTTCCAGGAACTGAGCTCTTTAGATAAAATATTCTTCATGTAGAAAACACTGCTGACGTTCTTTTCCAAAAAGTTTTGCTCCAAGTACTTGTGTATGCTGGATCTTTGGATAAAATCGTTGATTTTCGGCACAGACAATGAGAGTGACTGTCTGGAGTTGGCCAAAGTATTGATTCTCAAAAAGTTGAAAGGCGACAAGTCTGGGCCGTCAGGGTTGATATCTTTGAACATGGCGACCTTGGACTCGTCTCGCGTGCACAAGAGCTGCTCGTGTATGTTGTTGGTCCACTTTTGAGAGATCTTGTAGAGAACGTTTGGCAATATCTCGCGAAACAAGTCTCTAATTTGGGTCTCAATTTGGGCCTGGAGAAATTTGCGGATAGCCGGGATGGCGTCAAATGTGGACGACACATTGATATTCTCCAAAGGGTCGTTCTTGAACACAAGAGTCAAACCTTTGGACTTGTTGAACACTATTATGATGATCCCAGATAACACGATCTTTGAGAGCTTTAAGTTGATTGGGATCTGGAACGGCTGGTTTACTAGCGACAAATCCGGCAAAGCAAACTCGGTGTTGTTCTGCACGCAGTCGTTGCAGTAGATGTTCATAGGGTTCGCCTGCGTCGTCGTCGTGACGTCAATATACGAATCTCCCGTGTACTTTATCTTGAATATGCCTCTGAACTTGTCACTGTCCAAGTCCCCAATCTCTAAAATCTCCACAATGGGAGCGTTGTTGCCGAAATGAAGCTTTTTTATCTCAATGTTTGAAGCAAGAATCGAAGGTCTTTTGCCAGAGTTCAAGGCATCGTTGAGAAGCTTCCTGCTCCACGAGTTGAGTGACTCCTCCTCAAATGTGTCCCAATTAATATTCACTGACATTTTGTTTCTTTTAAAATGGTAAAATGTAGAAAAGAGAATTTTAGAAGAAAAAAAAACAAAAAAACAAAAAAACAAAAAAACAAAAAACAAATCAAACTTTGTACGGGGAAAATCGGTGGTGATCGGATGGCGCTCAAAGTGCATGTGAGTAAAGTTCAGTCCGGTATTCACTAATTGGACTAGAAAATCTTCAGTCCACCATTTTGTAAAATTGTGACGAGTGAGTAAGCGCGTTGCTGGCCGGGTCGCGCAATTTGAACAGAGTTGTGTCTGGGGTGCCCGGGCCGAGCCTGCAAGACACTGTGTGGCAGTGCAGCGTCTCTGCTGCCTCTGCTGCCTCTGCTGCCGGCGCAGAATGTCAGAAAACGGATGTTTTTGTTCCAGTAGACAGATACAAATACGCTGCGTCATCTGCTTCCCTAGAACCGGTTGCAGGCAAACGGGAGCCACTACAGCGACGCAGAAGTCTCCGCCGACCAAAGGTTCTTACAGATCCATTTGCGACAGATTCCCTGGTGCATTTCTACAAATTACTCTACACTTTCTCTATAGTTTTCGGCATAGCCCTTTGTGGGCCTACAACAACTGGAAGTAGTGTGCATATCAGCATTAGCATTAGCATTAGCATTGGCCCATTCCCCGAGTGGACTCACTCCAATTTCTTTGGAACAACTTCGGCTTTGTCGTCGTAGTAGAAACCTCTGAAGAAGTCCATAGTTTTGGTGAAAACGACCAACAAAACACCTCCACCAGGACCCAATCTCAACACTTTTGGCAACAAACCTTTTGTCAATGCCATTGCACCTTCCTCCTTGTAAATTGTGGCGAGTGCAGGGAAAGTCCAGTTGTATTTTGGCACTTGTCCAGGTACTTTGACCTGATTCTGGACTCTGGTCTTAACAACGTCAAACGGGATATTGAAAATCGTACCAAAAGTACCACCAATTGTACCGGCAATCAAGTCAACCATCATTTTCTTGTTTTTGTCCTCGTATTTTGGCAAAAGCAGTCTCAACTGGAAGATGATTCCAAAATAAGAACCGTTCCAAACAATGTGTCTGCACATGGTGGCCTCTAAACCGTTGTAAAGTGACAATATACCTTCGTGTTTCACAATCTTCTTGACAACGTCAACAGCGCCGTTGTACTTACTCTTTTTGTCCTGTAATCTGATCTTCACCAACTCAAATGGGACAACAACAAACGACTCAACAGCTCCGGCACTGGCACCGTTCAAAATGGCCAATGGCTGGGTGATCTTGTCCATGTTGAATAACTTCTTGTATAACTTGCCGAACTCGTCGTTTGCGGCAAACTTTGTTGCTCTCTTTGGTGCTTCCATTAACACAGGTGCACTGATACCTCTGTAGAGTCTGCTTGGACCCTCGTTTTTGATAATCTTGGTTAAACAGTCGACAACACCGGTGTAGTTGTCTGCGGCTGCTTTGGCGGCGGCGGCACCAGAAACAGCACCAGAAGCGGCACCGGCAGCAGCACTAGCAGCAGTACCGGCAGCAGCAGCACCAGTGGCAGCACTGGTAGCAGCACTTGCGGCAGCACTTGCAGCGGCACCAGAAGCAGCACTAGATCCAACTTGCAACTGGATTCTGGTCTTGACGACGTCAAGCGGGTACATGATGAGAATCTCAGTGATTCCGGCGACAGCTCCGGCCGCAAATTGGTAGATAAATGGAAGAGCTGTTTGTTAGTAATGTCACTGGCAGAGTTTGAACGCCTGGGCAACTGAGGAGAGTGACTTACTGGCGAATTGAGGCCGCCAAAGTCAATTATTATGTCCTTTGCTGTCCCAACGTGGGCTCTAGTCTGCTTGCACGTAGCAAGCGCGTTTACTTACGTCTTTGATCTGACATTTTTGTATTCGAGGTCAAAATATTTCGCACAAATTTTAATTAAATTACTCACGATAAGCGGAGACAATAGTCGGCTGACGAACTGCGAACTCGCGGTAAAAAAAAAAAAAAAATTCTTCACGCCGGGACTCGAACCAAAGTCGGAAGCACAAAAAAAAAATAAATAACGACGGTTTGGGGAAAAAACACGAAAACTACCCCGGATTTGCGGCTTTGGCGCTGTGGGGCATTACAGACTCAGCATGTAGCGCAGCAGCCCGTGGGACTTGCTCAAAACCCAAGCAACTCGTCCAAGTCGAGCTCCTCGCCCATGTCGCCCAAGTACTCCAACTCGTCGTCGTTTTCTTCCGCTTTTTTGTGCGTTTCGACCTTCTCGACTTTAAGCAAGCTGCGCAACTCCAGTAACACGAACGGCTCGCCAATATCAAAGCTCTCCAAGTTCTCCAAGTACTGTTTTTCGGTCTCGTCGAAATCGTTGCCTTTGAACGTCCTGGCGTATTCTAGCGTCAGCACGCCCAACTGCGCCAGCTTCTTCATGAAATGTTTAAGCAACATGTTTTTCTCGTTCATGCCCGGGTTGTGGCGTGGCTCGGTCTTGTTCATGTCCATCGCAAGCACGTACTCCTCCATTTTGTCCTTCATCTCCTGCGTGGGCAAGAAGTACGGGTGCTCTGTGATTTGCTCGCCACTGCGGAGTGTCAATTTGTCCAAGTTTGTGAAGTAGCTCATGCGGACGTCCTCCTTGAACGGCAAGGGACATAGGATGAAGTAGTACTTGAAGCCCGGGGCCCCCAAATCCGTCTCCGTCTCAGCTTCAGCCTCAGCAGCACCAGCATCAGCAGCACGTTTCTTGCTTCTAGTATCGGCAACCCGCTTCCCAATAAGCGCGGCCATTTGCACCTCCAGCTTCTTCACGAACCGGCACACCATGCAGCTTTGGAGCTTGATCAACGCCTCGGCCACGGCAGCAAAGAGCTGCTCGTTTGCACTGCTGCCGGCTTTCTGGGGCACCAAGTACATCGACGAAGGCATCGCGTACCACGGCGGAAGCTTTTGGAGCTTCATGATGCCGCGGAAGTCCAACCCTGGGTTTGCCGCGTAGATCTCGGTGTTCAAGACCTGCAGCAACGGCACAATCTTGTCCGTGTACTTGTATCCTTTCACGACGTCTTTCTCGTCAACGGGCACGTTCTCGTACATCAGAAACTCGGTGGCCGTTTCCTCGTCAAACGGCTTCGTGCTCTGCTTCAACTCGTGGGCCCTGCGCAACTCAGCCACAATCTCCGCAACCTTTTCAGGGGCCCGCAACCTTTTCACGTAGTATTCCGTGAGCCGCTGCACGAGAAACCTGTCCAAATCCGCGACCTGGTCGCTGCTGGCGCTCAAAATGTCGCTGCGGAACATTGTGCGCGACTCCTTGCGTGGGAGCCCCGTTGCCGGGTACCCGTCGACAGCCACAGCGACAAACTCGTCGTTGCCGTCGTTGTGCTGGGTCTGCCCCACAATGTGCCCCACTGACGCGCCGATTCTGAGGTCCCCGGCAAACGTCCGCACGGGTTTGACGTCTTTCACACTGGGACGCGTAAGCATCGCCTTGAACGCACTGTACAGCACCAAACGCACGTTGTTCGGGAAGCTTGCACTCCAGGCCTCGTACTGCGCTTCTATGGACACGGCGGGCATGACAGAGGTCTGGAAAATGTTCACAGCGACGTCGTTTTGCTCAAGCAACGCGCCCACCTGTGCCAAGTTGTCGGCGTTGTCAAACAGCGCCGCGTCGTGGCGGCTGGTCATCAGCGTGTAGAAATTGACAGTTTTCACAAACTTTTTGGTGCCGCAGTAGCTGATGACGTCTGTGATGCACTTGCTGAGCGCAATGAGCACCCGCGGCACGTCCGTGTCGCCAGTGCACTCGGGGTCAGCGAAAACTCGCATTAGCTGGCCCAAATCGTGCACCAGTGGCGGCAGCACCACGTCCACGATCTTGGAACACATGCGAACGCGCAGGTCGTCATCGAGCTCCAAGTTTGCGACTTTGGCTGCGTCTCCAAAGTACGTCACGTACGCGCTCACAAAATCGGTCTTTCTGGCCTGTAGGATCTTGTCGCAGAAGGCGCTGGCGGCGTGCAGCAACGCCAACTGGAGTGCCGTCTCGTCCAGGAACGTGTCGAGAAGAAACACTGTCACGGCCTTGCTCATGGTGTGTGTGTGTGTGTGTTTGTGTGAGTCTGTGTGTGTTGGCAGTAGTAGCACGTTTGGCAGTTGTTGCAACGGTCGGATTTTCAGCAGTTGCCAGTAGTTTCAGCAATTATTTCTCAGCAATTGCTTTGGAGCGACTCTGCGGGCGAGTTTTGTGCTTTGTTGCGTGGAAATTAATTTACTGATTTTCGCGGAAAAGAAGTGCGTTTTGCTTGTCTACATAAATTGCACTGGCTGTTTTAGCCGTCATAGCATTACAAAAATGGCAGGGGCCGGACAGAAACACGGGGACCTGGCTAAGTGCTAATTCTAGGTCCTGGTTTTGGACCTCGCTTTGGACCTGGTTCTGGCCCTGATTTTGGCCCTAATTCTGGCCCTAACTCTGGTTCTGGCCTAATTATTTGGCCCCGACGAGGGGTCTCGGCAACGGCTCAGCTGCCCTAGACCTAGGCCTGAGCCTGGGCCTTCTGCCACTCCTCCACCGTGTACGTCTTCTGCGTGAACGCGTGGATCCCAGAAATGATCTCCTTCAAGCTCTGGTTCACCAACCTGTGGCGCGCGAGCTTGTTCTTCTTCACAAAGACGTCCGAAACAATAACAACAGCAAACGACTGGCCGCAGCCGCCGCTGATGTCCTTGACGTCGGCCTCGGCGGCCTGCAAGCGGTCCATAATGATCAAACGCAACTCTTCAGCAGAAACCATGGTTGTGTGTGTGACTCTGGGCGCAAAAAGTGCGATTTTCGAAATTGAAATTTGCCGTGGAGTTTTCCGCGCTAATCCCGCCGCCAACCAGTTTTCCGCGCACACAATTTGAGCAGCACCGATGGAGCTGTGCAGCTGTGCCCGGGGCTAAATAAGGGTCCTTAGGTTCTAAAGTTCTAAGGTTCTAAGGTCTTTTGGAGACCCCCCCCCCGATACAATAGACATTGTGGCATTTTGCCGCATTTTGCCGCCAAACGGGCAAAACAGGAGGCGCGCGACCCTGGAGATGGAACTGATAACGTGGTGGTCCAGAACCGCGGCACAAAGCACCAGAAGGTCCAGCAAACAAGCTTTTGACCTTGTTTCCAGACATTTTTTACTGGCAACCGCAGTCTGGGACCGTGGGGAGGAAGCCGGCAGTGTGGAGCCGTCTGCAACGGGACAAGCCTCTCGTGGCGGCCAAATTGGCACTTGTGGCGGCACCTCGGGCCGGTTCCGGTGTCTTTTAGATGCACCGTAGGCAAAGTCCGCGGAATTAAGATCTTTTATTTGGCACTAAAAAGAAAAAAAAAAAAAAAAAAAAAAAAGCAGAAGTACAAAATTCAGTCACTTGGCCTCAGAAACGAGCAAACACAAGAACCATATGAGCGAAGAGGCGGAAAAGAACGAGGTGGACAACTCGCGACCAGCGATCTTCAAGAACTTGGCGCACGAGTGCGCGTGTGTGCTCATTTGCACGTTGGCCGTGGCCTCGGCGTCCATCAGCACTGGCTCCTTTCAGATCCTGTTGCACGCGATATCTGAACACTTTAACGTCACTGGGGGACGGTTGCCGTGGTCAACGAGCTCGATTTCGCTTGCTAACGGCTCGTTGTTGCTCCTAACGGGCAAAATTGGCGACATTTTCGGCAGAAAGAACTGCATTGTGCTCGGATTTGTGGGGTATGCCGTGAGCTCATTGATTTGTGGATTTATGCAACACTCGTTTGTGGCCTTGTGTGTTATGCGCGCCATCATGGGCGTGTTTCTCGCGTTCCTGGTGCCCACCTCTGGCGGCTTGTTGGCATCATTATACCCGATATCAGTTAGAAAAAACCGTGCAATGGCCTGTTTCCTGGCGGGTGCACCTTTGGGCATGATTGGGGGTCTCATTATCGGGGGAATCTGCGTTACGGTGCTCAACTGGATGTGCATTCAGTGGTTTTTGGCCATCGTGTACGGATTTGTGGCCGTGTTTGCCGCGTGGCTCTTGCCAAACGACGCCAAGTTGAACTGGCGTGACTGGAGTGCCGTGAAGCAAAACTACGGCGCCAAGTTGAAAAAAGTCGACTACGTGGGCGCAGTTTTGATCACGGCGGCCTTGACGCTCATTGTGTTTGCGCTCAACCAGAACAGCGTGCCCTCACAAGGCTGGGCCACCCCATACATCATTGTGACACTCGTGGTGGGGGTTGTGCTTCTTGTGGCGTTTGTTGTGTACGAGAGCTACGTGCCGCGGGTGCCGTTGATGCCGATGTTTGTGTGGAAGAACCGCAACTTCGCGTTGGCCATGGCCGTTGTCTGGTTCTCCTGGATGGGTTTTGGTGGCGTGATGCTGTACTACAGCACGGTGTATTTTGAGCAAATTCGGGGCTACTCGGCACTCGAGACCACGGTGCGGATCTTGGCCATGGGTGTGTGTGGTGCGTTGGTCAACGTGGTGGCCGCAATGATCTTGCACTTGATCCCGGGCACGCTTATTTTGGAATTTGCAACTTGTTCGTTCACCGCGTGTTTCATTGTGTGGGCCACAATCAGCGAGAAAACGCTGTACTGGCGCGGGCCGTTTGAAGGCTTGTGTTTGGGCGTTATTGGCGCCGACTTGACGTTCAACGTCGTCAACATGATCTGCATCAACAGCGTCGACAAGAAGAACCTCAGTTCCGCACAGGGGATCTTCCAAACGATCACACAGCTCAGTGTGGCCTTGGGTTTGGGGTTGCTGCTGACGGTTATTGCTGCCAAGTACCCCGAGTACAACGACGACGTGCCCCTTCTGGACCACGCGCGGATCCTGAAGAAGTTTGAGAGTTTGAAGTACGCGTACTACTTTGCCTTGGGGTGTTCAGTGACTGCAATGCTTTTGAGTCTTTTCATCCGCGCGGGCAAGTCTGGCGACAACAGCGACATGCAGAAGAAGAAGGAGTACGATTTGCAGAACCAGGAGAACTACGAGCGCCAGGGCGTGTGAAATTTTCAGGGAAGGCAATGGGTATTCTGAGCTTCTACGGTGTTGAGCTGAAATGCATGAATTGCACACCAAACAGTGCAGTGAGCAAAAGCAGGAGGCTGCACCATTTGGGGCTCATCAATAGCATAGAAAGTGATATCTGCCACACTGTACTGAACCGGGCTCTCTCCTTTCCTGGATACCCGAACACAGATAGCACGACAACACATAACAGTCTGTTGGCCCGACTTGGGATCGTGCTTGGCCAGCAGCAGGCTGTGGCTACATTGGGCATTGAATGTGGTATTGATATATGAAGTAAAGTGCGGGCCTAGCTAGCCGTGGAGCCAGTTTCTAGTTCAAAATGCTCGTGAGCTGGCTGCCGCTGCGTTCGTCGTCTTTGGCGTCCAAAGCCGGCGAGTTGTCGGGGCTCGTGTGCTTGATCAGAAGCAACGTCGCGCCGGCTTCTGTGTCGGCCAGCTTATCCTTGGGCGTCTGCAAGAACTCAAACAGGTTTGGCAACAACGAGAAGAACTCCAGGCCTGGTTTTGGGTAGTAATCGTGCAGCGCCGAAGGCTTTTTCTGCTTGGGCAAGTCGAGAATCGGCGAGGGCAACAGAAAACTAGAGAACGCTGAACCTGCGCTGTTTGTGGCACGGCTCTTCGCAGACGGCGACACAGTGCCGAAGCTCTTCCACTCGTTGCTGAACGCGTTCGAGTACTTGATGCTTCCCGGCTGCAAGTGCTGCTGCTGCTGCTGCTGATGCTGCTGTTTGTACGGGTTCGCGTACAGGAAGCTGTGCGGCAGCTGCTGTGGCTGTGGCTGTGGCTGCGGCTGCGAGTGTGGCAGCTGCTGCATCTGTGGCTGTGGCTGTGACTGTGACCACTGGTCACGGCGGTCGGGTTTCACGTCAAAAAACATCCGGTAGAAGTCCACCGTCTCCTGGGAAACGCCTTTGCTCAATAAATACTGCGTTTCGTTCTGCGTATCCGTTTTCTTGCCGAGAAGCTTGAACACGTGCACCAAGTCCAGAAACTTGAAGTCATGGTCCAAGTTGCGGTAGCTCTCAAGCCGTAGCTTGATCTTGGCAAACTGTAGTGTCTCCTGGTCCAGCCCCATCATCTCGATAATCTCGTGCAAGTAGTTGATATACTCCACCGTTGCCTGCAACACCGTCAATTTGTACATCCCGTCGATGTCGTTGTCGCTGCCGTGGAGAATCGAGTTGCGGCATGCCGGCACAAGGATCTTGAGCGCGTCAAACTCTCTGTTCAACTTTGTTCGCCGTTTCTTCTCAATCAATGAGTGTGCCGTTTTGCTGTGAGCCTTTTTGAACTTTTTAGACTTCCCAGCAGCGCTTTTTGCGTCCTCTTTGGCCATAGCCGTATCCAGCGTCGCTGGCGACTTTGTTTCCGTCTTGGCGTCACTTAAACGCTGCGCCTTTCTCTTTTTTGTGTTCTCAGAGTCCTCTGGCAGGATCTGGATTATCGTGGACTTGAAGCTTGGGGGTAATGGCAATTGCGACATGGTTTTTGCACACACGGTTGTGGACAGCTCAAAGGGTACTGTTTGGTTAGGATTGTCTTGACTATTCGCGGCTATATTGCCAGTTTTGCAGTCGTGTTTAAATAGATTCGTGAGACACAATAAGGAATTCCATTGCTACAGTCTATACATACCCACACACGTGGGACATCCCGATTAGGCAATCAGTCTCACGCACGTTTTTGCTAATCAAGACAATCGTTGTGACGCGCACTGCGGTGCACGGGTGTATAATGGTGCACGGATCCGCGCTTTGCGCACCGCGCTCTGCCTCGCCGCTGTGTTTGCCTTCTGCGAAATTTCACCACTGAGACACCAAACTGCTTTTTTCTTTGCCACAATGATAGACTTCAGCGCCGCAAGGGTAGTGGTGCCACTCGTGTCGCACGCGAACGTGCCCCAGCTTGCCGTGGACCTTCTTGTCAGCAACTTGGGCTGCCAGCGTGTTGCACGTTTGGACAGCACTTATTTGTACCCATTTGTCTCGCCAGTGGACACAAACGAAAACTCCGCCAGCAAATCCAGCGATATAACAACGGCCTTGGAGGTGTACTACCTGGCCGCACACAAGTTGGCGATAGTACAGCAGAGATCTCCTGTTTTGCCGCTGTACACACAGAAATTTCTTGAGGAGGTTGTTGTGCCATTTGTGTGCCAATTTAAAGAAATTTTGGTACTCAACTCCGAGGACTTGCGTCCTGGACAGTCGCTCAACGTCTACCACTCGCTCAATTTTGTGGAAAGAATGAAAAACTTGCACTTGGATGACTCGGAGCCCTTGCACGACATTTTGAGCTCCAGCAACACCTATGTAAAAGATTTGTACAAATTATTGCACAGGGACACCAAGGACTTCCGCAAGCTCGCGCTTATTGAGACACACGTTGCTGAGGGTGACAACTTCTATGACGCCGTGAGCTTTTATTTGGAGATCTTGAAGATGTTGAAAATCGCGCCAGGCGACAAAATTGAGAAGCCGTTCTCCTGGACGGGACTCTATGGCGACAAGCCAGTGCCATCGTCCATAGAAGAGGGGATTTACGGTTGAATCTACGAATTAACGAAGTTTTTGCATTGCGAATGGAACAAATAATCAGCTTTTATGGTGTGTAGTGTAACAAAGGCGTGGGACTTTAACAAAAAAAAAAAAGTCACTCACTGTTTGTGTCCACATGTCGCTCGCTCAGTTTGACACTTTAAATTTTTCCGAGCGCAAAAGACCCGCTTAAGTGGATTATACAGCGTGAGTCATGTACGCTGAACTAACCTTAAAAGAGTCAGCAGCACACGAAAAAAGAAAGATGTAACTTTAAAGAGAAACCGAAAAAATTTTTATCGCTCTTCAAATACATCGAGTTCCCTGATATAGAATAAACAAAAGATGGCAATCAAGAGTACGGTGGTGCCACAATTGCGTGTAGAAACGCAGATAGAGACAATGGACCAGTTCATCGATGTCACGGTCTACAACTACGAGTTCCTCGTCGAGAACTTGTGCGAGATTTTCAGCGAAACAAAGCTCTCAAACACGTACTTCACGGTGAAGCTCGCCCACTTGCGGAACATGCTTGTGGGCTTGGGACACGAGAAAGCACAGACCAAGAGAATAAGGTTGGACAAGCTGCCAATAATTGCGGAGTTTCTCACACAATTGAGCACAATAATCAAGGAAATCGTAGCGACCTACGGCAGAATAGATTTGCAAAAGTACTTGCGGAGGGAAGGGTGCCACTACCAGCTTCAGAAACTCACTGAGTCGACTGCCGTCGAAAGTTTCATAAAGAGCTTGTTCGACTCCGAGTTTTTCACCACGAACTTGAAGTTTATCGAAGAATTGGAATGTTTGATACATTCGAGGGACTTGAAGCGGTTTGCATCTTTCAACAAGGAGATGTGCGAGTTCAACGTGACCAATTCGCTTGCGTTTATAGAATACAACGAGTCCAACAAGCAGGTGGGGTTTTCTGAATTTTTGGAGTCCAGAAAGTGCGACAAACGCAGCATAAACTTTTTCAAATAGTACTATACAATCACAAATAAAAATACGAATTAGCTCCTGGCGCCCGGAACGGGGGCCATGACTTGGCAGCCACTGTAGAACCACTGTACTGTACCGGATGCTGCTTCACTGCCATGTACACGGCGGTTACCTTTTTACCGATATATGCACGCACACTTTATAGCGCTACTTTATATATTTGGGGGTTTTGGTGGAAGTCCGCACCCCGCAAAAGGTCAAAAAAAAAAGACACCCACACATTGGACACTCAATTGCAACGCACTAATTAACGCAGCCAGGATCATCTGCCGATGAGTTTGATCAACATAGACGAGCCAAGTGTGCCGACGCTCCGGTTTGGTGCCGTGGACGGGTCTCTGATCAACAAAAAGGTGCTTGGGTTGCCCAAAGGTGTGGGAAACGTCGGAGTTTACAATGTGCTGGTGATTGAGCTCCTTCTGGAGTTCAACAAAATTGTGGACATTGTTACGCGGTTTTTCGAAGAGTTCAGGTTCTTGAAGAACATGAAGCTCCGCAAACAGGTGTTGAACTACGTGAAGGTGAAGAAGTTCTTGCTTGTATTCTGTATCAAGCAGCTCCCGATCTTGCGAAACGCTATCCAAACCGCAAACATCAAGCAGTACTTGTTGGAGTGTATCAACGGCAACGTGCACAGGTTGACGAATGTCAAACCGCACATGGACGCCAAATTGAGCGTTGAAATCAACCGTATCACGTACCGCATCAACGAGCTAAAGCCCCAGTTGAACCACTGCATGCTGATTTTGGGCCAAAATGCAGATTTGGACTTGAACGTTGCCGCGTACACGTCCGCATACTACATTGCACTTATGAAGAACGGGACCTTGTCACAGTGCTGTCTTGTGTGCGGCAAGTTTGTTGCTGGATCGCAGGCAAAAGCAACGCTGGATCCGTTGCTTTCGCGCATTTACGACAATCCTTCGGTGGCTAGTGCTGCCGGCTACGTGTACCACCACGACTGTTTGAGGTGGTGGGAAAACCGTGCCGCGTACCACGTGTCTGGCACATCTGCTGGCACACCTGCTGCCGCCCCACCAGGAAGCAAAGTTGACAAATTGCTCGACATTTGAGACAGCCCCGCACAATGGGGGTATTTTGGTCTACGGCACAGGGGACTACGCATTGCAAAAGGCACTGCATTCACTTATCATATACCACTTTTGGACTGTGCTATAAACTTGCACACGTCGAGGATCAACTGGCGTGACTTGGTTTCCAGAGTGTTGTAATCTTCCCACGTGTTGCTTATGAGCGCCTCTTTGATTGCAAAAATAAAACATGGCTCGTACCCTGGGTCATAACGGACCAAGCTCCTTGCGAGTCTCAACAACTTTAAGCACGCGTCGCGAGCCAAGTTTTCTCTGGAAACCTTCTTAGCAGTACGTCTTTCTTCATTATAATAAGATCCCTTGTACACATCGAAAGAGCGTGAGCGCGTGGATATTACAAAGCAGTCGTCAATAATGTGCTTAGCTCTTAGTTCTGCTATGTCTAGCTGGACAACTTACTCGGATAACATCATGATGGTGAAGAGTGAGTTATACGGGTCGTCGACGTCAAAAATTTCATAATAATCTCCAGCACTTTGATACAACACATCGTGAAGCGCGTTGAGGTGCGCGTGGCCAAGTGGTGCCATTTTTTTCAACATCGGGCCAGGGTTCTCGATAAACTTGTGCAAATCGTTCAATCCGGCATTTTTGAGCTCCCTTCCGAGTTCCAAGAAGTACTGGTTGCTGTTAGCGGAGGTCAAGGTGCTTTGAACGCTGATTGTGATCTTGGTGTTCACTGGGGTCAAATCAGGGGTTGTGTCTGGGGTGGTTTTTGTCAGGCTGCTGAATGTCATTGAGTCTTTTTTTTTTGTTTGTTTTGCTTTCTACTGCTGCTTCTGCTAGATTTGGCGCTTTTGTAGTTCCTACTGCTCTTGCTGTTGATTGCTTCTGGCTGTTTTTGATTGCTGTTATTAGCTGTCGATTGCTGCTAACAAATGAGATTTTTGCCTCGTTCTATTTTCGTAAGTTGCTCCTTAAGGATTTTCGAGATGCCATTTTGTTGTTATCATTTTCTTATCTCTTCTGATTCTGTATTCACAATCAGGACGAGCCAACTAAATTCATAACATTGCTAAGAACCTATAATACGGGTCAAAGCACGGTCAGTACTAAACTACTACCAATCACTTTATCAGGCCCTCTCTGTCTTCCTAATACGTAGATAAAGTCTAGAACACTTTGCGCCTAATTAAGCTCAGTATTCACACCATGTTTGGCATTTAGCGCGATTCAAACTCAGCAAACAAAATGATCTCACGTCCAGCAATAGGGTGTATAGACTTTTTCCGGCACATGTTGAGAACCTGCAGGCAAAATTCCGACCTTATTTTTTTGTTCCGATAAGGTTTTTTTTTTCCTTAGTGCAATTCACCCCGGTGCACACACACGCACCCATTCACATTTTCCAAATCAATGATCAAAAGTGAGTCAGACACCTGGGTCAACATATTTTAAAGAAAGAAACTGAAACCAAGTGTAGCAGTAGTCATCAGGAGTTGCTGCCTTGACACGTATCGGCCGTGTAACTGGTTTGGCAAGGTACGCAGCGAAAAAATTGGGTTTCTTGTTTAGGGGCTTGGGGACTACACAATGCAAAACAAAATGTACTGGTTTCACTTGGTACTCACTAGACTCTTTGTGGACAGCGTCATGCACCAGTACAACTGGTTGAGAAACGGGTGCAATTCGGTCCTCAAGTTTTCTTGAACTTTCGAGATTTCTTCGCTCAATTTGGTTCCGGTGTACTTTTCGTACAAAGTAGTGACATCCAACACGAGCTCGTCGGTTGTGTCGACGTACATCTCAATAATCTGGTCAGCTTTATATATCGCGTTTTCTAGCAGGATAACGTAGTTGGTCAACACCATAATGGAGAAGAGAGAGTCGAACGGTTTGCTGGCGTCAAAAACCTCGTAGTACAGCCCAGCGCTTTGGCGCAACGCCTCGCGGAGCACGACCTGGCGCTCCTGGCTTAGTGGTGCCATTGTTTTCAACATCAAGCCTGGATTCTTGATGATTTCGTTCAAATCATCCCATCCGACCCTCTTGAACTCTTTCTCGCGCTCTGAGAAATATATTTTGCTGTTTTCAGAAGTCAAAGTGTTGGAGAGGTATATTTTGACGTTAGAGTCCAAGCCCTGTGGCTTTGTGTCAAGCTCAGTTGACATCGTGTAAGTTGTACTTGGAGTTGTTCTTGACAGGCTGTAGTTAGATCTCATTTTTGCTGGATTTTGTTGCTGTCTGCTGCTGCTTTTGATGCTCTTTATGGTTTTGGTTGGCGACAACCGGCTGATACTCGGATTTAAGCGAAGCAAGTCTGGAACAGCTTTAAGGCAAGGCTGTGATAAACTGCTCTCCGGGGTTTATTGAGACATCACGTATCAGAATCACTCTCTTGCTCCTTATGGCTCTGTATTCGCAATTTGAGAACTCAAAGTCTAATATTAAGCTTGGTATGTACCCCAACTTTGGCATTTGGCGCAATCTAAAGTTAGCAAACAAGCTGTCATTATGTCAAATACTTGCGCAAAAAGAAGTTTGATTGAGCTTAGTATCAGTAAAGGGTCCATGCACGCTATTTTAATGTTCATGCAGGTCTCATTCTCACACGCTCTTCTGCACTTCTGCACTTCTGCATTTCTGCGTTTCTGCATTTTTGCATTTTTGCATTTCTGAGTTTATTATTAGAGCTCTGCTGTTCAGATACGTGCTCGACGAAGAGAAACAGGCTGTATACTCTCACAACCAGAAATAGTTGCACTACAACGTTGGAGAAATATCTACGATACTACCGGGCGTCTACGTAGACAGCAATTGGCGTTGAAAAACATTCATCAAAAAAGTATTTTTAGCACGCAACACTGGATGATTGGTAAAAAAAGAAAGGAACTATTTGACTCCACTCAAACTCCACTTTTCCCAGGACATGTTGAGAGCTTGCAGATAAGCTTCGGCCTCACATTTTCGTTCCGATACGGTTTTTTTTTCTTCCTTAACGCAAAACACCCGTACACACGCATACGCTGCCAAAACACGCACCCATACACCTTTTCCAAATCAAAGATCAAAAGTTTTAAGTCAGACACCTGGATCAACATGTTTAAAAGAAAAAAACCAGAGATCAAGTCCAGCAGCAGCCACTTGGAGCTGCCACTGGCGTTCAGTGCCAAGAAAAAGCCCAAAAGCAAGCTGAAAAGCAAAGCCGCTGGTACCACACCGTTTATTATTGAGAGAAACTTGGGCGAGTCTCTCAAAAAGAGAGCTGAGCTCTTGTCCCTGTACAGAGACACCTTGGGGCCGCCAGACTTGGTGCACTTGCTGCGGCGCCACGGGTCACGTGAGTCTGGCCAGTTCCACCACGTCACGGGGCTCGACACGAGCTCAATTGCTGCCCCCGTTGCGTATCTCACCAAAATGGTATACAACAGCCAGTTTGAGCTGCTGGATAGCTCGCTGGTGGCCAGTATTGGCACGTACCAGCTGTGGAACTGCTTTGGAAAGGTAGACATGCGATGCAGAACCGAGTTTCCGGGCCAAAAAACGACTGTGCAGCTCGTTGGAATTGACGGCAAGGTCATAGACCAGCCAAATGTGGGAAAGATCAAGCAGGAGGTCTGGGAGCAAACGTACTTGTCTGCGATCATGCGGAACGTCTTGTTTTCGGACAACTTGGAGGCGCAGCGGCCCGCTTTGGTGCAAAACACCTTGATTCTGACCAAGCTGGCTTGCAAAAAAGTCATTGACTTGATTGTGCGGTACTTGCCCATGGGCCAGCTCACAGGCTGTGCAGAGCAGTACACCGAGCCGAGCTTCTTGCACAACTACCTTGTTGACGCGCTCTTGAAGATCTTGCAGATCAGCGAGTTGTACGACTACGCGTTGCAGTTGGTGAAAGCGCAGATTGGTGGCAACTTCAGCTACCACGTCATCTACTGCTTGCTTCTTTCTGAGACGGCCCGCGACGAGCTCTTGCTTGTGAACGAGCTTGGCCGCGGCTTGCTGCACTACATGGGCCAGGATATTGCTGTGGGAAGCAATAGCAACAATTTCAGCGACTTTTACCTCGTGCAGCAGTCCCAGATCCTTGCAAAGAAGAACAAGCCGCAGCCGGCGCTCTACTTGGCCACCAAGGCCGTTGAGCGCAACCCCACCGAGTTTGTGAACTGGACAAACTTGTTGGAGATGTACATTGGGCAAAGAGACGTCAAAAACGCGCTTTTGACGTTGAACTCGTGTCCAGTGCATTCTGTGGCCGTGGCACAGGCCGTGCACCGCATCAAGGAAGAGCACGTTCTTCTTGAAAGCGCTGCTGAGTACCGGTTCCCAGAGCCCCTGGAAGAAGGGTTTTTGGACCAAGTTTGGTCTGAGGCCGACAAAACCGGCCCAGTTTATTTGAAAGACAAGGACACTTTGCTCAGCGCAGACTTTGCCCTGGAGCTCGAGCTCAAAACCGTGGACCCGGTGATGCTCAAGCTCTCAGGCCCCAAGCTCAAGGGCACGTTTCGCACGGCTTACAACTACTTGTCGAGTTTGGCCGTGTTGGTGGGCTGGGACACGTTGCTCAGAACACGCGCGGAGGTGTTTGTGATGGAGGGCGAGTTCCAGAACGGCGCGGCACGCGGCGAGTTGAAGACCTCGGCCCGTGGACGGCAGGTGATGCTCAAAAACAAACGTTTGTGCGAAAGATGGTTGGATTCGTTGTTTTTCTTGCTCTACGATGACCTCAAAGTGGTTTCTATTTGGGAGGCCGAGGCGTTGAAGACCGGGAACTCGATGCAGCACTCGACGATCGAGTGGGAGTTGATTGGGATCACGGCATATCGCGCAAAACACTATGATTTGGCAATCAGCGCGTTGCGCACGTGTTTGCGGGCCAAGTTTCTGATCATTGCGGCCAAGAACTTGCTCAGTGTGTTTGAGGACTTCTTTGGCGACTACGACACGTTTAAAAGGTTGAATGTCAACGCGAAGGACTCCAGAAACTTGGCGTGTAAGGACTTGCTATTTGTGGGCTCAAACAACCAGTTGTACCCGGGCAGAAAAGATTTTATTGTGGAAAACGAGAAGACAAAGCACTTGCCGGTTTTGCAGCAATTGCTCTTGTTGCAGCTGCAGTCGTTGGAGAACAATTTGTACTTGGACCTCATTTTGGAGGTGCTTATCAAGATATTTCTGTGGAACTTCCGCTGGTACCAGGACTTCTCCATCGACTGCTTGATCTTCTTGAAGCGCATTTTGAAGGAAAATGAGAAGGATTTGGTCGTGAACAAGTTGAAGGCCGGATTTGAAAGCGAGGGAAACGCCGTTCGGTTGTTGGAGCGGTACATCAGCTGGATAGAGATGTTTGAAAGCTGAGACCGGGGCCAAGACGAGGCGGAACCGCCGCCCGAGAATACACAAAGTTTTCCATTGGCTGTGTTCAGAGCACCTGTAGCTGCGTAGAATACCAGTGGGTACCTCAGGTCCCTGGGACATGCATGTCACGTGACGTGACTACCAGAGCCGCGATGCTGGAGAAAATGGATGCATGCAGGTGCAATATTTTTTTCTCTTTCTGATTTACCCATTTTTACCTGCAATGAGAGTAACGACAACGCGGTTTTCAAAGCAGTTGCTTCAGGCGATTGAAGAGCTCCGGATGGCCAAGAGCAGCGGGTTTGGTGCTGGGATGGCGCGGCACGAACGCGCTAAGCCTGTGAATCGGTTCACGGCCCCCAAAACCGTTCTTGGCAGCAGCACCAGCAGCAGTAGCAGCAGCAGCACCAGTTTGGGTGCCAAATTGAGTCCTAGGCTCATGAACAGGGCCTCAACGGGCATAGTTAACGAGCCAGTGCCCAAGGTCGCACGTGTGGCACAGCGTGGTCACGTGGCCGGCGTTGTAGCGCCCACGGGTGACGAGATCAGCAACGTTTTGTGCTTCCGCAGCCACAATTCGTACCTCAGCTCACGCGATTTGCAGCGTTTTGAGGCCACACAAGAGTGGCAGCTTGTGCGGGGTCTAGAGCCTGTGGCGCTCCGGTTTGTGCACCGGTATTTTGTGCATTTTGGCACAACAGACGCGGCGAAGCAGTTTCTCGGCAGCAATCAAGCGCGGCCACTTGCTGGGGTGCCCGTAAGGTTGGAGTACGCGCGGCAGCTGGACGTGAAGTATTTGGCGATGAAAAAGCTTGCAGAAAGGTATACCTTGTTGCCGGACAACAGTTTGGAGCTTTTCAGTGTGGCCGCAGGGGTGAGTCCAAAGTTGCAGTTTGTGGAGGAGGCCACGCCCATTACGCGAGACAAGTGCGTTGTGTTGCGCAACGTGCCGGCGGAGCTCACCAAGCAGTTATTGCTCCTGGTAGAGTTTTTCCAGTACGATTTTTACCCAAACACGCTGCGGTGCTTGCAGAGTCTCGGAAACGGCGACTGGCTCGCGATTTTCCACACCAGTGAGGAGGCCACACGATTCTACGTTGCAGAGCACGGCAGGACGTTCAGCGAGACCAACGCGCGGATGCTCGTGGAGCCCCTTGCGTAGAGCTGGAGCATTTTCAGTTTGCTGAACATATATCGGAGAAGCAAGATTTGCAGCACAGCATGTCGCAACGTGCTGTAGACTGCTCTGCTGGGCAAGGAGACTTGGACATAGATAGTATAGCCGGAGCAGCTGGCAGCGCCCGTTTTTCGAATCGATTCAAGTTTGCGCTTGTTACACTGTTCAGTAGAAACATTTAATTCCTGATAGTAAACTTATATATTACCTAGAGCAACAAAATGTTAACTACGAATAATATACACCATTTGCTATTCATGTGTCAATCATTGTATCATCACGTCGAGGGAACTCACTGTCGATATGCTTAGGTAGCAACAGTAACTTCAACATCTACACCTGGCTCAATAGTGATTTGGGTGATCTTCTTGACAATGCTGGCTGGAGCTTGCAAGTCGATGATACGCTTGTGGATTCTCAACTCGTAGTGATCCCAGGTCTTGGAACCCTCACCGTTTGGTGTCTTTCTGGTGTTGATGGTCAAAACCTTGGTTGGCATTCTGACTGGACCCTTCTTAGACAACTCGTATCTGTTGGCGTTCAAGATGATGTTCTTGGAAACGTTTTCCAATTGCTTGACCTTGGTGGAGACCAAGGTGATTCTGATCTTCAAGATCTTTTCTTCTTCAGTTCCTTTCTTTTCAACAGACATTCTGGAGTAGTATTGGTGATGAATATTGATTTTCCAATTTTTCTCATTTTAGAGTAGAAAAAAATTATGCAGATGTTGTCACGTGTCTGTTGTGACGCTCACTCGTGAGTTAGCCCAGTGTATAGTCACGTGCATCTGGGGGCGCACATTTGGCGAGCGACCGTTTTTTTTTTTCGTCCGATTGAACAGGACGGGACTTAAGCCAGTCTTCGGACTAAGGCTAAAAAAATGTCCATGTCTCGTTGGACTAGCTCCGGAAATAGGCAGCCATAATATGAAAAAGGAAAGAGAGCAAAAAAAGTAAAAAACAAAAAAAAAATTAAAAGGTACCAACTTAACTTGGGGTATAAATGCGATATGTCAGCTTCAGCGGGTCCCGTACACGAAACGGCGCCTATAGTGCCCGAGATCGTGGCAGAGCAGCCGCAGCTCAAGAGTGAAGAAGCCCCGGACCCACCCAACCAGGAAGAGTCAGATCCACATCACAACACTGGCCCAAAAACGAGTTCAAACTCGGAAACACCGCTAACGGCGCCAGCAGCGCCAAGCACACCAGAATCGTCGAGCAAGGTCGTGAAGTACGCCAAAATCTTGTTGTCCTTTGCGATTTCGCAGTGGTTTTATATCGTGCTCGCGGCTTTGATTGCCATAGCGTCGCAGTATCCGAACTTTGCCAGACACGGCGGAACCATCCGCGCCGAGTACACCATTGGATATGGCGCCGTGGCCTTGATCTTTTTGCAAAATGGGATCTCGATGAAGACCCGGATTCTCATTCTGCACTTGTTGGACTGGCGATTCCACTGTGTGGCCTTGAGTATGCAGTTTTTGATCACCCCTGCTTTCGTTTATGGTATTTGCACCGGGATCCACAACCTTCACAACAAGAACATTGACGAGTGGATGCTCGTGGGCGCAGTGGTGACGTCGACTTTACCCACTACCATTGCCTCGAACGTCGTGATGACAAGAAAGGCCAAAGGAACTGTCGAGAAAACGCTATCTGGCGTTTTTGTGGGGAACTTGGTAGGTGCCTTTGTTTCGCCGTTGTTGGTGCAGATGTACTTCAGCGCGAGTCTGTGGCTGTTTGCCAATCCTAAAAACGGCACGACGTTCTCGGTCGTGTACAAACATGTGATGAAACAGTTGGGTTTATCGGTGTTTATTCCCTTATTTGTGGGTCAGTGCTTGCTCAACTTGTTCCCGAAGAAGATCCCGTACTACAACGCAAAGTTCAGGTTAAACTACGTGGGTAGCATCTGTTTGGAGTTGAACTTGTTTGCTTCGTTCTCCACGGCGTTCTATCAGAAATCGTTCACGTCGGTTCCGGGTGCCTCCATCATTTTGATCTTCTTCTTCAACGTGGGGTTGTATGTGTTCTTCACTTTGCTCACGTTTTGTCTCGTGAGAAGTGCTCTTGTTAAGCGGTTTGTCATTGACAGGGCCGAATACTTCCAGGACGGCAAAGTGAAGCCTTGGGTGTACAGAGCCTTGGCTGGGCTATACTTCTCCAAAGAAGACACCATTGCCGCCTTGTTTGTCTGTCCAGCAAAAACCGCGGCTTTGGGAATCTCATTGACCACATCGCAGTACGGCGACCACTTTGCTCAATTGGGTAAGCTTCTTAGTGCTTTGGTGTTGTATCAAACTGAGCAGGTGCTCATTGCCAACTGTTTTGTTGTGTTTTTGCGGCGGTGGGCGCGAAAGCCACAGGACAATAATGAGAAGGTACAGCCCGACGGCGACCATGCCTGAGCCAACAAGGGCCAACGTTATTGCTTGTGTGTTGATTCGTTATTTTGCTATTTTGTAAGTTTGAGTTGTGCATTGTTCTTGTTTGTTTGAGCGTTTAGTTTACATTTCGAAGTACATTTTGGAAGTACATTTTGATAATACATTTTGAAATCACATTTTGGGAGTACATTCTGAATGTACTAATTAAAAATACATGCGGTTAGCTGAAAGTATTTCTTGTAGATTTGTTGTCCGGATTTGCTTGTTTGTTCCGTGGCAGTGTAGTAGTGTAGCAGTGTCTCGTGCGTTGCTCTTGGTGAGATGAGATGAGGTCGGAAATTTTGAAATTTATTTTTGCATTTCTGCATTTATTTATTTCTGCATTTATTTTTGCAATCAATTTTGCATTTCTGCATCTCTGCATTTCTGCACTTCTGCATCCAATTTTTTGCATCCAAATTTGCATTCTGATTTAATTTCTCACTCGCAACCCAGCCATGAGTGCCAGAGGTAGAGTTTCGCCGCTTTTGACAAACCTAGAGCGGTTTGTCAGCCAGCCCAAGACGTTGTCCATGCAGAGCTTGAAGCAGGCGAGCCCAAAGAATTTCAAAAGTGTCGATTTTGAGCCCAGCTGGATCTTTGAAATGTTGGCAAGTGAGAACAAGGCCGACCAGTTCAGCAGAAGACGGTTCCCCAGGGACCTCTTGGTGCCGATGATCGTGATGAAGGAAGGCGACACGCAGTTCCAATGCTTGCCCGAAAACTGTGCCGTCGTGCACAACAACTTTGCGTTGAAAAGAAAGATTCCGCGCGTGTACGCCCACGGGTTGCGGCGTGTGTTTGACCAAATCCAAGAGCGATTTGTGGAAACGAGCCACGTGAACGTGTTCCGGTGCGAGAAATACACAAAGCTCACGCTGAAGCTTGTGCTGGCCTCTTTCAAACAGCTGATCCAGGGATATCCCGACTGCAAGGTGTTTTTGAGCACACAAACCAACGCCAAGTATGTGGCGAACAAGGTACAAAAAATGCAGGCGTTGTGCAGGCGTATAATGACCGAAAAGCACTTGGTTGTTGAGAACGGTTCGGGCGTTGCACCGAATCTAATTGTGCTCAATTTCGGGCTGGACTCCGACGAGTACATCGAGTTCCAGAAAGTTCCTCGCAAGAGAACTCACGCAACTGTGCTCAACGTGAGAAAGTTCGGCGCAGACGTGCGGGACTACTTGGTCTCCCACAATGGCGAGAAGTACGCCAGCAAGTACATGGGTGCATGGGACAGTTGGGGCTTTTCTCGAGATGCTACAAGTAATGAGACACAAGCTCGTATTGCGCTTGTTGATCAGGGTGATGCTAGAGAGTTTGCCAAAGAGTTTTCTAGTGTCATTAATTATTTAGTTGTGGTTTAGCTCCCACACAAGGTTGGGTCCGTGCTCCTGGAAGTCCTCCTTGCGGATCACGTACAAGTCGTTGCCGATGTTGTTGATCGTTGTGTGGTGGGTGCCAGGGCCAAAGCAGAGCTTGGTAAACACGACCGCGCCCATTAATACCAAATCCTGTGTCGTCTGCAAAGGCATCTCTTCTTCTTTCCAGTTTGGAAAGTATTCGGGCTTCTTGACGAAGTCGATCTTCGCCAGCGGCTGCACAAAATTTTGCGCAGACCCGGCACCAGCTCTCACGGCGTTTGATCTAAATTTGGCCTCAGGATTGGCCTGTGTGTCATCGTCGTCCACAGAGTTGATCCCGTAATTGCTTTCCAACAAGTCCAAAAGCTTTTCTTTGAATCCCTTGATGGTGCACAGTCTGCCGTTGAGGATTATGTTGGACCAGAGCATAGCTCTCTTCTCATTATCCTGAACCTTGTTAATACTATAGTTGACATAATACTGGATTTCCTGTAGAAGCTCATCACACCCACTAAATCTCTCTCTGCCGATTTTGAACTTGTTGCCGCTGCTGTCAACAAAGTAGTTGAACTCTCTTTCGTGATTCAACTTGTCCTCTTCTGTTTTGCTGCCCTGTTTTTTATTGTTAGCTGCTTTACGGCTGTCCAAAAGCTCCTTTGGCTTGTCTGAATTGACAATCTTCAACACATCAATCTGGTCCTCGTCGTCTCCGTTTGCTTTATCGTATTTTTTCAAAAGGAATCTCGATAATATCTCGTATATGTCAGATTTCTTGAACTCTTCGATTTGGCTCTCAGTGAAATTTGGTAATAGATTTTGAAGCGACTTGTTGATAGACTGTCCTCCAATCTCTACAGTGAAACTGGCAGCGTCCACGGGCAAAAAGTCAACGATAGGTTGCACCGAGAACTTGTCGTACCCAACATCCACTACCAAGCATGTGTTTAAAGAGTTGGCGCCGTATGCAAACAAAAGCGACAAACCGTTGGACAAAAACGTCAACGACTTCAAGTGGTTCACGTTTTCGTACAAATAGTTGATACTCTGCTGAAGCTCAAACTTCGACAACGAAGCAGGCAAGTTTGTCAGACTCACTAAGAGCAAATGGACGTTTAAAGCAGACTCCAGTATGCTTCCGGTTGTGTCATTGGACAATGAGTACCTTAGAATCGACTTGTACACAATCTTGACAAAGAAATTGAACGCGTTGATGTCGACAATCTTACCCAGCTTCATAAACTCAATTTTGGTCATCGATTTTGCCTTTGGATCCTCGTCCTCCGCAGATTCTCCGCCATGGTACTTGTTTTCGCTATCGCGATACACAAAACTTGGAAATACGAGAACGTTATTTGGCAACGTGTCGTGCAATTGCGCCACACTGTTGAACTGTACTTTTGTACTCTTAGAGCCAAGCTCTATTATCATATACTGGTACAGAGGTGGCATTGTTGTGTCTCTGTTGCTGTGTTTATTTCAATGTTTGGGAAAAGTGATTTTGAAATGGGAGAATTGAATTTTCACGTTGGGGCGGACACGTGATCAGCGGGAGAATATTTGAACGAGAGGCGGTCACGTGATAAACGCCAAAAGAATACGTGCATTTTGGATATACGTACCTCGAACACTGGCAGTTTCCCGATTCGGGTTTCGTGTTTACCCATCACGTGACTTAAGCTTCAAAAAAATGAAAAATAGTTTGAAATGGGGCCCGTCTAAGCACACAAAACACATCTGCTATCGTTGATGGTATAACGAGAAAAAAAAGGATCAAAAAGAATTTAGCCAACTTTTCAACTACACAAGTAAACACTGGACACGTACGGTCACACCAAATACCGTTAAACACATATTTTAGACAGCTTATTGGCATTTGTTTTGGCACACAAAGAAACAGACAGAACGCAGTTTGCACAACAGAGGTTTGAGAATACAGAACACAGAATTCGCAAAACATGGTGAGACACTCTGGAGAGAACAGAAACGTGCGGGTCAAAAGAGAGGCCAGTGACTCGAGCTTCGAGACACATCACCCCAACGACCCTGTCGTTCTGAGAACAAAGGCTAATAAAAAGAAAAGGTACAGACCGGGTACGGTTGCGCTTAAAGAGATCAGAAAATACCAGAAGAGCACAAATTTGCTTATACGGAAGCTTCCGTTCTCGCGATTGATCAGAGAGATAGCCAACGAGGTAGTGGCCGAAGAATACAATCTCCGATGGCAGTCGGTAGCTATATTAGCGCTACAAGAAGCTGCCGAGGCATTCTTGGTCAATTTGTTTGAAGACACAAACTTGTGTGCTGTGCACGCCAAAAGAGTCACTATAATGCAGAAGGACATCCAGCTAGCGCGAAGAATACGAAACCAGTTTTGAAAATCTTGAATCTGAACGTTTATTCGCCGCACTTTGCAAACGTCCCGGCTTTATTTTTATTCTCGTCTTTGACTATCTCACATGGGTTGGCCCCCGGCGCCTTCGATAGGCGCTGCCGCTGCTATTTTTGTATACGATCACGTTTTTTGTACCATAATTCACCATCACAAGTATTTGTAGATCAAGTAGAAGCAGAGGAACATTGCAAACGCTCCGCCAAAAAACACGAATCTGTCCTTGTAAACCCTGCGCTCGACTCTCTCGATTGTGGACCGAGACACGCCCAACGTGCTCAACGACAGCGCCAATTTTTTCTCAAATCGTTGCAAGTACTCGTTCTGGATCAATATGTCGTCAAAACTCTTCTGGCCCATCTCAAGAATCTCATCCAACTGTCTGCTGCTGCGCCCCAACGACTGTCTGTCGCTGTACAAGTGCTCTTGGGCACTCATGGTTCTCATTGGCAGCTGGGAAAACGGGTTGTCCGCCGACGTTGTGGAGTTGACGCTGTTCACGGCAGCATTTTTCTTGTGGCGATTCAAAAGCTCACTTTTGTTGTTTTCCAACTGCGTGGTCTCTTTCAACTGCTTGACCTTGTCGAACCTCGTTCTGAACTCCGCAAGCTCGCTGCGGAACTTGCTCAATCTCTTGTTGTACTTTGTCTTGTTCTCTTCGTTGGTCTCTTTCAAAATCAACTCAGAAAGCTCATTGATCGTCCGTTGGAGGTTGTTCAAAGAGACCGATATTTGGCCCTTCGTGGAAAGCGGCGCAGTCTCGTAATTTGTCTCAAAATATTCCAAGTCTTTTTTGATTGTCTGGATCTGCTTGATCCCCTGGCCAAACAACGAGTTCATGTGTGCTTGTCCACTCGGTGCCCGTGGTGTTTTTTTCTTATGTCTTGCTATAGAGGTTTTTTATGTGCCATGTGATACGTGCCGCAGCCTGCCGTATGGCGCGTCACCGTACCTGTACATATCAACAGACGGCCCGATCTGAAAATGGCTCTGGGCTGATCTGGCGCACCAGCAAAATTCACCAGCAACTGGCACAGACAAAGTTGAACAGTTCTGCTTACATTCCAGGTTTGTAGGGCACGCACTTGCGGTACCCACGAGACTCTGGGTTTTCAAGAATCGGGCTCAAAGCTGGAAAGTGCAACCTTTTTTATGTGATAAACGCACCCGTGCACCCGCATGCATACCTTATACGCAAAAGCTTATATTGACTCAAGCAATCATTTGTGCCATTTGCTTTTTACCATCTAATATTGTATTCCAGCGTTTTCAAAGTTCAAATGAGCGAGACAAGCGAAACAAGCAAGACCCCGAGGTACTCAAAGAACTTGGTTGGCTTGAGACGAGCCCGGCCATCGGAAAAGGCATCTCAGACGCTGTCTGGGGTGGTTTCGCTGGAATGTGAAACAAACTTTGACGAGGCAACTACGCCAGCAACAGTATCAGAAGCAAAGATGCTGAAGTTTGAGGGTACAAATGGCAGCTTTGGCGACACTATACTGGCTCCAGAGCCCACAATGGCGTTTGATATTCCCAATTTTGAGACTGAGCACCTATTTGCACAGGACGACCGCTGGATCAAGTTGAACAAGGAGTTGGAGTTGATGGAGACCGAGGCACAACGATTTGTGCAGTTGATCGACGAGCGGCTAAAAGGCTACACAGGTGGCGAGCCTCCGGCGAGGCCACAGCCTGAGCGGTCGGGCTCGAGTATGGCCAAAAGGCTTTCACAGCATTTTCCTAGCGGCATATTGACCAAGTCTGGACCACGACTGGACGCCCTGAGCTCCTCAAGGGCACCTACGTTTGCGTCACAATCTCTGCCACAGCCACGGTTGTCGTTTCTGCGATTTTCCAAGTCTGATTTTGCCATGAAGTCTCTTAAGTCGCTGAAATCGTCGAAGTCAATAGGATCAACCACTTCGCCTAAGCCGTTCGATAAAGAGTCTCTCAGCCCCAAATCGTCTCCACGGCCGGCTGAAGAGCAAGAGGATTTTTCAAAGGCACCAGAAAGTGTCGCCTATCAGACTCCAAAACTGTCGCCACGCTTATCTCCAATAACTGGCCACAGAGCCTGTGCGAAACCCTCGCCAAACTCGCCGGTTTCGCCCGTGACGCCGATATCCAGAAAGCTCAGCGGTGCGGTCGTGGTAGGCGGTAGTGACACAGAGTCCAGCACAGATGATGTGTTCAACGATGCATTTATGAGTGAAGAGAAAGTGGATCTTGGCGGCGGCCTTCATATGCAGTGGAAAGAGGTTATGGAGATTGCCCAGAGCAGAATCAACCCAATGCTGGATGATCTTCAGGGCGTAAGGAAGCCGGGAAAGTTTGGCGATCTGCTGAAACAGATGCAAATACACAAAAACAGCGATTCCAGCAAAAATACTGACAACAGCACTGTGCTTGATGATGAAAGCCACGACTCAGCTGTGCGGTTAGCAAAAGCTCAGCGCGAGTTGTTGGAAACAGAAAAGCAGATATTGGAGTTGGATGAGAAAGAGTTGCTCGAGCAGATGCGCGACTCCGGCAATATTACGGAACTTGATTCCAAAATGGAGAGTTTGAAGGTCCGGCGCCAGCTGATCAACAACGACGAAAAGGCATTGGAGAGCTTCTAAAAAAAGTTGTGCCAATACCAGAAATTTAACTGAAAATGTGCTCTTAGGACGTGTAGACTTATAGTGTTTTACAGAATTTGTAGCGCTACATTTACCTCATACTTCAAACTCAACACCTAAATACCTAATAATCACCTGACATACCTCAATTGTCTACCACAGCCAGGCCATACACCGCAGTACCCACCACACCCGAGATAAGCTAAGGCCGGGTAATGAAACGCACTTCTTGACTAGCGTAGGTACAGCGCCCCAAAAAGAAAAGCAAAAAAGTAACTTCTAAAAGGAAACTGGAGACTGGGCTTGTGGGGTTACCCGGGACACTAACAAATGTGTCTTATCGAATATGACACCATCATCCATCTTTTCCTTTACAAATCCACAGTTTGCACCCAAAAGTTTAGTTAAGGCTGTGCAACACTAAAAAAGAGAAAAAATTGCATTTTGAACAGATTAAACGCTCGCCTGAGAGTACTACTAAAGGACTTTTGACTACTACAAGAGTGTTAGTTCGAAAGAAGGAAAAGACAGTGAAGGGAAATAGATTACGTATTGTCTAGACCAATAAGTGAAACGATAAAAAAAGAGCAGAGAATCGATAAGTACAGATCCGATAGTCAGTGAATTCAGCAGAAGAGAGTCGTAGAATGACATCAATTGCGAACTTTGACGACGAGTTAGGACTCGAGAGTCTTACCGTTGACTGGTTGAGTATTGAGATGACAAGCAATGGTAAGACAAGCACAGAACAAGACGATGACGATGCCACGCTACAGGATATCTCGCAAATCCCCTCCGGAGTGTCTGAGAAGGAGTACAATTCGCGCCAACTACACGAGGAGAACGACGAATTGCTCGGGTTTCTGTACACAAATGAGCCGTACCACGATGACAGTTTTGGTGGACATCTGAGCGTTTCACCGTTTGTGAGCAGCTTTGAGTTCACAAGCTACGAGAAACCGTTGCTTCCGATCATGGAGACCCAGGAAATGTACATGCAGAATGATATCATGGGGTCAATAGACTCGTCGACGTCTATGAGCTCGTTTGGAATGGATTACGAGTCAAGCAAACGGTCTTCCATGTCCAGCATCGGACAGAACCTGAACTTTGATACCGGGGCTGCCAAGGAGTTGAAAGAGATGAACAAGGGCAAAGGCAAGGGCAAGGGCAAAGCCATCAACAAAGCAAACAGCAAAGCGGCCAACAAGACGAGGCATGTGAGAAACTCAAATTCGATGAGCTCGATCTTTCATTTGCCAAAGCACGATGCCGAGAAAGCTGAGAAAACGATCAACCCCAAGCAGTTGAGGGAGGAACCGAGTGCCAGAAAGTTCAAAAGGCGCAATACGTACAGTGGAATCGACAAATATGACTCCAGCATGCTGCTGATGGAGGACAAGATTGATTTCCGCATGCTGGGTGAGGCCATAAATGCTATTGCACAGTGGTTGAGTGAGGAAGAACAGACGCAAAAGAAGTACACTGACCAAACCACCACAGCGACTCTTGGCACCGCCACAAATGGCAGCAGCAATGACAAGAAGCAGGCCAAACGTCGCAAACGCACGAAATCAGACTCAAGCATGGTGGCTTTCAAGAACGAGTTGTTGCAAAATATCGGCAGCCCGGTCTCTGTGCCGCTGTCTGCTGATTCCACAATCCCTGCATCGTTCAAATCATCAGCCTGGCCATCCACACCAGCATCCACATCAGCATCGTCATCGTCGATGGCATCACCACCGGCATCGGCATCAGTCTCTGTGTCACACCCTGCACCCGTGGTGTCGAGCTCAGGCAAAAGCACCGGCTACTCTCAAGCCAGCACTCACAGCAGCTCCAGCAGCTCCAGCACCTCTGTGGCCAGTGACAACGTTGTGACAAGCTTTCCGAAGCTTGTGATTGCTACCAATGGCACTGCAAGCTCTACCAGCGTGAGCACCCCCACAGAGTCGTTGAACACACCCTTGAGTGCGAATCTGGACAAGCCGTTCCAGTGCTCTGATTGTACAAAGAGTTTCAGAAGACAGGAGCATTTGAAAAGACACTACAGATCGGTGCACAGCAACGAACGGCCATTTGAGTGCACGTACTGTGACAAGAAGTTCAGCAGAAGCGACAACTTGGCACAGCACTTGCGGACACACAAGAAATAAATACACATATGAAAACAGAAAAAAAAAAGGTTCACTTATTGGGTTTTGGGTTATTGTTTTATAGTACTTGGTTTATATATATACAGACAAATCATATTATACGGATGTTGTTTATTCTTTTGAGCACGTAGTTTTGGCCTGGCCTGGCCTGGCCTGGCCTGGCCTGGCATGGCATGGCCCAAGTTCTGAGCCTGCTTTGGCTAGTTCAGAACGTGTGTATACAAACATCAGCTTTGGCTCTATCGTTTGAGTATATTATGTCTTATGAGTACAGAGGAAGTGTGGGCGGGTGCACTAGCCAAACTTCACATAGTTGCCTGGAAACACGCCCTGTTGGCCGTTCAAAACTCCGGTCCACCACTCGTTCTGGTCGTTGGTTCTTTCCACAATCTGTATGACATCGCCGGCCTTGAACGACAAGTCGCCCGCTGCCTGGGCAGTGAAGTCGTAGAGTGCGGTACAGTACTCGAGAGCCGGGGCAGCAGATGGCTGGGGAACGGCAGCAGGGACGGCCGAAGGAATGGCCGAAGGAATGGCCGATGGCACCACTGTTTGCACACCCGGCTGGGCCCCGTATGGCTGGGCAACTGGCTGTGCCACTGGCTGGGCCCCGTATGGCTGTGCAATTGGCTGGGCAACTGGCTGTGGAGAGCTGTAGGTGCTGGCGTAGGTGCTGGCACTGACTGGCGCGGTTCCCAGGTACCCTGACGAGCCTGTGGCGGCAGTTTGCACGGTTCCCACGGTGCCGTAGGTGCCGGCAGTGGCGGGAGCAGCCGAGTAGAAAGTTCCAGCCGGCGTTGGAACCTGCGACGTGTAGGCCGGCAACTGTTCCTCGGCACCCAAGCCCGTGGCAGCGCCCGAATCGGCCTCAAATCTCTTTCTGGTCAACTCCAACTTGGCCTTTGCACTCGTGGTTTTGAAGTGGCACACGGCAATTGCATCCGTCAATTCCTCGACGTTCCCACGCTTGGCGTGGTAGTTCTCCAAGATATCGCCCTCCAAGTTGAAGTACGGGATCTTCAACTCCTCCATTCTCGTGTACAACGTGTAGAAGATGTTGAGCTGCATGTAGTAAAAGGACACAAACAAGGGCTTGATGAACTCGGCCTCCAAATGGAACAAAATAGGCAACTCCTGCTTGCACACCTCGTTGTAGTAGTCGAACTCCTGCTTGGCCACTTCGACGTTGGCCTGCGCCTTGTAAAGCCGTTCCTCGTCTTTAGGGGTCTTTTCGCCCTTCTTGTTTTCAATCTTCGCCACACTGTCCGTGTGTCTGTCCAAGTCGATCTTCTTGTGGTTTCTCTTCACCAACATCTTGCGGATCGTCTGGATGATCTTGAGCAACTCCTTTGCTGGTGCCACGATCCGCTCGTCAATCAAATCCAAATCGGGCTTCAAAGATGCCTTGATCTCGGTGACCAAGGCCCGGTATGCCTCACAGGCTTCAATGCCCTGTGGATTGTCCTCAGGTACCGTTGCATTTGGGTCTGATACTTTACCCGATATAGGTTTATAAATCTCCTCCACGCCTTTGGAAAACTCGATCTGGTGATCCAACAACCCGTTCACCGCCTTGTAGTACTTGCCACTCTCTTCACTGAGTTTCTTTGTTTCAATCTCAAACTCCTTGAACCGTCTCTCGGCGTCCACAAACACCGGGTCCTCCTCCGCGGCCGTGCCCATGTTGAACTTCTGCTTCACGAGCGTAGGAGCCCTTACAATACCTTTTCCCAATCCTTTGAGTGACATTCGTGTAGTTGCCGAAAAGATGGCGGGAAATTGTGTTTTTGCTGGTGGCAAGTGATTGTGGTGTACGGATGTTAGTGCAAAAGTGCATTTTGGAATTTTGGAATTTTGGCAAAAAACGTAAAACGTGAAAAAGAAGGAAAATTGAATCCGCTGATAAGCAAAGCTTCTTTTCGTATTTCATCTGGAGCCCACCACTTGCCGAGGCGTGTACATCGTAAATCCAAATTGCTTTTTCGCAGGAATTTGGCACACAAAGTGCACATTGCAGAAGTGGTGGAAGTAACGCGAGCCAGATTGGCAGCCGAGTTGGCAGACTAGAATCTACGCGCAGTCCCCTAGTATTAATTAGTCGTACACAAGTGTAATTCATAACATCGTCTCGTCATCGTCTTTGTAGTCGACCGTTGGCAAGTTCAACGACCGTAACGACGGCAATCTTTCGTTGTTATCGTCATGCTCATACCTCATTTTTGGGCTGTTCAAAAAAAACATTGGCTTTTCCTGGGTAGGGCTTCTGCCGTGCTTCAACGCGAGCAATCCGTTGATCAGCATGCTGTTGTCTTTGTTGTAGTTTTTTGATATTCCCAGCCCAGACCCAAAAAATATACCGCTGTTGCTTTTTGACAACTGGCCAGAGTTCAATGAGACCAACGAGCTCAGCGACTTGAGCCTGTTTTCACTGTCAGCCACCGTTGAAAGCAAGTTTAAAAGAGAGCCCAGTGATTTGGTCTTGAAGCCCAAATTTGGCGACTCTGGTCGAGAAAGTGAGGGCAACGTAAAATTGGAGAAGTTGCCGTTTTTTGGCAGCAGCAGGACCAGCGGCTGCGGGAAAGCAGGTTTGGGGTTCATGAAAATCCCATCCTCTTCGTCGTCGTCCAGAGGTGTTCTTGCCTTGCTCTGTTTCTCCCTCTCTAGCTGCAAGGCGGCGGCGTTTGCCAACAACTTGAACTGATCCATCTTAGGCTGAGCCCCGTTATTATTGATGTTGCCCGAAAAGCTAGGCGTCTTCTTGCTCATAGAGTTGATCATAGCGTGCAGTCTCACCTGCCTTATTGGCTTTGGATCCGCGCGGAAAGTGAACATCTGAGCCAAGTTTGAAGTGCTGGCCACCGACTTCCGGTTGTCCAAGGGAAAGCTGGTATAGAATTCCGCCAAGTCCGTTGTTGTGGTTGTGGTTGTTGTTGTGGTGGTGGTCTCCGAGGTTGTGCTGGCCGACAGCGTATTGATAATCTTCAACTGTTTTGGTCCTGACTTCGATCTTGAGGCCGGTACCACAGACTCGATGGCGCCGGTGCTCGGAAGCTTTGTCTCAGAGCCAGAGATGCCACCCTTGCCACCGCCAGGGCTTGCTGAGTTGGTGTTAAGACTCGCAAGGCTGGTGGCACTGGCGTCTGCACCTTCGTCCTTGCGGAGCTTCTTCAGACGTCTGCTATTTGGGTTTGTGTGGATCTTGACATGCCGCGTCAACTCGTCCAGTCGCGAGAACTTCTTGAAGCACCCTGGAAATTCGCAGCGGTGCGGCTTCTCGCCAGTGTGCGTGCGGATGTGTCTTGTTTGGTGCTCTAGTCTGTGGAACGCCTTGTTGCAATATGGACAAACGTGGGGTCTGGGAGCATCGACGTTGGATTTTGCCAGCTTCCTTCTGGGCTTGGGGGTCTTTGTTGTGGGGTTGTGAACGCCGTCTTCCATGGTATCTGCAGTAATATTGTCCAAAATATTCTTTTGGAACTTGAGCTGTTTGTCCAGTCTAGTTGATGTGTCTTTTTGTGCCCTTGCTACAAGAAAAGCGAAAGGAAAAGAACAAAAAAAACAGAAAAAGAAAAAGTGCAAAAGCACCGGGCTCGCAACCTGCGGAAAAGAGGCTGTTGTTGCCTATTTGGGTAACCGCGAAATCTGGAGTAGTGGAGTAGTGAGCCGAGAACCTTGCGAAAGCGTTTTTCCTGAGATTTTCTCACTTTGCGCAAAAAAAGATTTGCTGTGTGTAAGGGGCCAGCACCTCAGCACACGCCGCCACATTTTTTGGTTCTTATATTCTTTTTTCATATCTTTTTTTTTTTGCGTTTTTGCGTCTCGGCTCTTAGCTCCGTTTTTAGGTTTGGCAGCAGCGTATTTGCTTTTTCCGGTTACTCAGTTCCAGCACTAGCCCAACCCGTCCGTTTATCTGGCTGGTGCCCGTCGGGACCTGTGGCCTGGGCCCTTTCTAGACCAGACCCTATTTTGGAACCTAATTGAATTTCGTCGCCGTCTACAAAAAGTTTCATTAACAATCGTACTATATTTCTATTATATAAAGCTTCACAATCTGTATCTGAAGTATGGGTTCTTGTCACCCATCTCAGACAACTGCTTGCCCGTGTAGGCCTTGTACTTACCCTCGATAATATCGTTTTCTCTCTTTTTGTTCACTCTGTGGTAGATAAAGGCAAGAATGAGCGTTACAATGAGACCCATGCCGATGAACCCAAGGGTCAAAGAGTGGCCCAAAACATAATGTGGTGCGTCTTGGGTTCTGTAGAAGTTGGAGGCAAATGCACCAGCAAAATTTCCCAAACCAATGTGGAGTGCCATTCCAACAGCTCTCTTGTAGTCGCCGGCCAAGTTGTTGGCAAGCCACGTAACAGACGTTGGGAAACCAGCATAGATACCCAAACATGCTATGTAAACACCGGCGTATGTGGCACCCGGTTTGGTCACCGGATTACACCCAATTGCTATACTGAACCCAACGGCCATGATCAAATAGTTCAAAATCAAAAATGGCGATCTTTTGCCCACGCGGTCGCACACCAACGACTGTAAAATAGAGTAAATGGCAGCTGTGAAGTACACTGGCACCGACATCAACTGAGCCTTCTCGTTAGAGTAACCCAAGTTCTTGATGATACTAGGCAAAAACAAGGAGATGGCGTACAATGGTGTACAGATACCATAGTAGACAAGAATCTGGAAATAAATTTGGTAGTCTTTGACTGCTTGCCAAAAGAACTTGGACTTGATCTCTTCATTTTCTGGCTCAAAGAAACTGGACGTATGGTCACCGTTGAGCAACTCAACAGAGTCGGTATTGTTGTCGTGTTGTAATCTGTAAATGACAAAAGCTCTTTCTTCTTCGGTCAAGAACTTGGCGGTATCTGGGAAATCGTTCAAAAGGAAGTATGAGATGAATGCGACAACAACGGTCAACAAACCTTCCAAAATGAAAATCCATCTCCAGCCGGCGTAGTTTCCAACACCATCCATCTGACTGATACCATAGGCTAAGATACCAGAAAATCCACCTGCAATAGAAGCAGATGCAAAAAACAATGCTTGACGGAAGTTAATCTCATGACGGCAGTACCAGTGGGTCAAATAGTATGCTACACCCGGGAACAAACCAGCCTCGGTGATACCCAAAAAGAATCTGCACCAGAACAATCCCATGTAGTTGTGAATAACACCCATAAGTGTCATAACAATACCCCAAGCAATCATGATGGTTGGCAACCAAATGGATGGCTTCAATTTTTTAAGCATCATATTGGAAGGAACCTCGAACACCGTGTAGGTGATGAAGAAAATAGTAAGACAAATGTTGTACTGGTTGCCTTTCAAGTGAATATCATCGGTCAAACCCTCAATTTTGGCATTACCAATGTTACCACGGTCCAAGAAGGCCAAGAGGTACAAAATCGAAACCATTGGGATAATATTGAAATCGATTTTTCTAAGCAACTTCTTCTCATCGATGTCTGGAAATTTCTCGGTAGGCTTAAGTCTCACCGAGGCACCGGTTCTCGAGGATAATCTAGTGGCGGTCGAGGCATCGCCCTTTTCGTTTATACTGTCGTTGCTCATCTCAAGAAAGTTTATAATCGAAAATTTAGTGATTCAAAAATATGATTTGATTTTACAAAACAAGACATTGGTCTTGCTATTTATAAGAATTCGAAACAAAGGAATTTATTCAATACAAAAAGAAAATACCTGCAGTTGCCTAAAGTAACCTTTACAGCATTAATAAGATTCATAAAATTTTCTTTCTAAAAGAGCACCCAAAATTTTTTTCATACATGTTTAGTGATATTACGTCAAGAAAACTAGGGGAAGTGGGGCTTGCACCACTTGCGGGCCCCACTTTCTTCGGAGATCTATTCAGGACTGAGTCCGACGTTCGATTATTAGGCGGGGCGTGCTGCTGCATGGCAGAGAAAAAAGTAAGAGCCATTTAGGAAAAGTAGGTTTGGGAAAAAATGTAAAAATGTTTCAAAAAAAAGGTAAAAAAAGGTGAAAAAACGATGAAAAAAAAGGGAATCAAAGAGCTTACCAAGATGGAAACAGCAAAAAAAAAATGAGGAAACGTAAATTCGACATTGCTTCAAGAGACGTTCACAAACTTATAAAAGCCCCAACCCGCAGTGGGTGGCAAAGGCACGTGTATTTTATTTCTTACCGGATCTGAGGGTTAGTATGGTCTAGGAACTTTTGCGATCCTGGGATTGCAGACAGATGGGCATGGCATGGATAGCAAAAGAAAAAAAGATCCGAGATAAGCTCTCTTGGCTTATCAGGCAAGTGAGTACTCGCCACGCTAGGCAGACAATAAAAGAAAAAAACACCGACAAGCAGTGTTTGGAAACGTTCTTCCCGATAAACTCCGAAGCTGTTCCAAAGTTGCGTACAAGCGCAATTATGACGGAAAGGGTAGGTACATAGTATCAATACCCGGACTGTGCAAAATCGAGCTAGCACGAAAACTTGGCCGTTTCCAAAATAAGCAGCCGTTAGCGTATAGCGACGAGTACAAACGAGCACCGTTGTGTGCGGCCGTGCCGTGTGCCGAGGCCTGTTGTCGCAGTGGTGCAAACTTGAGAACTGGCTCGACGGGAATCCCAGAGCACCCAAAGAGCAAGCCAGTTTGCAGCAACTTTGCTGTCATAAACGTGCCCGTTAGGTGCTCGGTCTGGGCCCGCACCACAGCACACCTTGTGATCAATTATGCTATTGCCCAGTATCGGGCACTGGGCCAAAGCCCTAAGTATGTGTGCTAAAAAAAGAAAACCACACTGTGTGGTTATGGTGTGGTTATGGTGTGCTCCGATGTGCTGTAGTGTGCCTCGGTATCGTGTCGGTTTGCCCGAAACAGACGTATCTCACATCTGGCTTCACGTCAATTGTGTATTTGGCTGAATTGGCAGCAGTGTAGCACCTGTGCTACTCCACCTGCCCAACAGCTGGCTACCCACTTTGCACGTTATAGGCGCCCCGTCACGACCAAATCACTTTAGCACCACCACTGTACTGTGCCACTGCCGCCCGTCCATCTGTGTCGCCCGTCCATCTGTGTTTCGCCCTGCTTCGCTAGTATTTGTACTTACTTTTTAATTCCGCCAGTCAACAATGGCCCACCTTTCTTAGCCTTCTCAGACAAGGCCTTTTTTGCGGCTGCTTCGGCTTTCTGCTTGGCCTTGAACGCCAAATCGTCCTCGTCGAACTCTTGCTGCTTCTTCTTTGGCTGCTTTAATGGTTTTGCTTTTCCTCCTTGTCTCGACATTGTGTGGTGATGATGGGAATCTGGTTTTTTTTTTCGACGCTTTTATTATCCGCGCACCGTATCACGTGACCGCGCACTTTTAAAAAACCGCGCACCGCGCGGTGCCAGCCTCCCGGGGCTGCTCTTGTGCTGTACACGCAGCCGCCCAGATTGGGTTCAGGTGTAGACAGGTGTGGGAATCTACCGAGCAACGGCGCGTAACCGCAGTTTTCAATCAATGGATTGGACTAGACTGGACTGGACTAGTAAATTTACAAAGCTATTTATTAAACATCAATATGAACCAAATATTTGGACTCAAACAACTGTTTTAACCTAGTCAAATCTCAGACTAGACTGCTTCGCGGCCTCAGCTGCTGTTTGTACACCCTCTCTGGCACTGTCTCTGGCTCGGGCTTTGCCAGTGTACAAACTGGCGCAATTTGGGTGGGTGGGTGTGCAAAGGTACTAACTTTCCGGTTTTTGAGGTCACGTGCCCGCGCGGGCTGGTGAGCCGCCAAACTTGCCAGATGAAATTTCATGTTGCTCTTGCTTTGCCCATTCTTTTAAAAACACCAAACACAGCACTTTGAGCACGAGACAAATGAACGGAATAGCGCCAATGCAGTCGTCAGCACAACCGGTGGCCGCCGTTTCCAACGGCGCGGCCCACGGTGAACTCACCCACGAGTCAGTTGCTGCCCAGGCTTCCCAGCCAACCCCGTATTTGGAGAAGAAGGACCTTAAACTGACGGCAGAGCCGCACGAGAGCCATGCAAACTTGGAGGAGCTCACGAACGTGTCGTTTGCAAAGCGCAAGGTCTTGCGCAAGAAGAAGGACGTGAAGAAGGACTACACCAAGCTGATTTGGCTTGCGGGTCACTTGCTAACCTTTGTCTCTGGGCTCGCGTTTTACGGGCTCTACTTTGGCAACTTCCGCAACAGACGTGGGTTGTACTCACAGATCGCGTACCGCAGCTCGATTTTGGGCTCGATTATCGCCTACACAATGACGCTTGTGTCGAAGTTTGGTAAAAGTGGACTTAATGCCTATGCCTTGATGACCACCGAGAACTTCCAGTACTTGTTGTTGGCCGTGGTGTGGCTCTTCACGAGATCCTCGGTGTTCAAGAACTTGCCGTTCATCGTGATCAGTGTCTTGCAGTTGAGCAAGTACTTGCACGTGAAGCTCCCTAAAGGTCTTGTCAATGGTTTGGCCATTATGGTGGCTTACAACGAGTTGATGCTCATGATCGTGTTGCTCACAAACACCTTGCTCTTCCGCGACACCTCCGGATTTGCCCTTGTCATCTTCCTCATGTTCTACTGGCTCAGAATCGTGTACTCGGACTCCACGAGAATGTTTTTCAAGGACGTTACCGAAGTTGTGGGCGAACGTGTGATCAAAAAGTGCCCACCGGCCGTTCAGCAGCACTACACAAAGTTCATCCGCAATGTCGAGATCCGCGAGCAAAACACCCTCAAGTTCTTTGAAAACATCCACAAAAGCAACAAGAAAACCGAGTTGCTTGCCAAAGGTGAGGCCAAATTGGACCAGTCTGAGCCTAATGGCGGAAAGAAGTTTGCGACCCAGGAGCCGGCTAAGGCCCATGCTGACGGCGTTGACGTTTCTGCAGACTCAAAGTCGTCGACGAAGAACAGCACAAATTAGGAGCTTTGAGAAACACAAAACAGGCTAGATTTGGCGGCCCACGGTGCCGCCGCCAATACGGTGTACTAATACATGCGCGTGTAACCCAGTGTAGGGCCCCAGGGGGCCAGGGGGCAGTTTATGGGCCCAATTGGTTTGATATATCCGATATATCCGATATATCCGATATATATATATATTGGGGGAATTCTAGGTATATCCGATATAGGTAGAACCTACCAAAATGGACTTAAACTTGGACTTCAACCTGGACTCGGACCATATAGGTTCTCTCTCAACATATGTCACGTGACACAATGAGAGAGAAACACACACCGCCCCCAACCCTATCCGCTCCACTCCGCGCCGCGCGGCGGCCACAATCCCCCATCCAAAAACGTTTCTCAAAGTGTTTACCCAGCAATGAACAAGAAGACACTCCCAAAACCGGTGCCATTCCGGATGAAGCCCAAGAAGAAATTCATGTCGCAAAGGACGCGGAAGTCGATATTCTATTTCTTGGCCCTCTTGACATTTGGGTACCTTGTGTTCAGCACCATTGGCGAGAAAGACGAAACCGAGCAAGATTTCCAGTTGGCAGCACCAAACGAGTTCGTGGGGATCAAAAAGGGCAAACCAGAAGAGTATTTGGAGAGCAAAGACGCCAAAAGTGGTGCCGAGATACTTGAAGGCAAAAAAGGCGGCGCTGAGGCGGCAGCAGCAAACAAGGCTAAAAATGCCAAGGCCCCGGCTCAGGCCGAGCCTGAGGTCGAGTTGGAGTTGTAGTTTTAATGTCAAAATAGGATTGCTTAGGCGCTGTAGTCAACATATCATTCAAAAAAACTTTCAGTACATACCTGGGGTGCACGGTGCACGGTGCACGGTGTGCAGTGTGACGAGCCGTGACGAGCCGTGACGAACCATGGCAAACCGTGGCAATCCGTGGCACCCTCACATCTTGACGCCTCTCGCAACGGCGTCCTGTCTCTCCTGCCAGAGCGTCTTTCCCGTGCACGAGCACACCTGCTTCATGTTCTCCCAGCACCCGGCGCTGCGCGCAATGACACCGCAGAAGCTTCTTTTTGTGATCTCAGGGCCCTTGCTCACCACCAAGCTGCGGCCAATCAAGTCCGTGATGCCCACATTGCACTTCACAAACGACTGCCCATAGTACCCGGCTTCGTCCTTCTCTTTCACCAAAATAGGCTCCAAGTCCAACAACTTGCCGCCCGTGCTCACGGCACCCTCAGAAACGTTGCCCGACTTGCGGAAACTTGGGTAGTAGAGTCCCTGCTCGCGGAGCCCGCTGAGGGTGACATCCACCATGATGCTCTTCTCGTTCAACTTGATCATTCTGGCCAAACCCTTGACGTTACGATCATCAGATCCAAAGTCCTCCAAAATCGCAACAGCCGCGCTATTGTTACCGCCAGAGCCCCGAATGATCGCATCTTTCCCAATGTCCCTCATTGCGCTCACAATCTTCGATGGCGCCAAATTGCCGTTGACTGTGATCAACTGGTTCTCGAGCAGAACGTCAAACTTGTTGATTCCATCAAGCTTTTCCAACGATTGCGACACTGACTGAACGCACGCGTTGCACTCCATTGGCACAGCAAACGTGATATCAAAACTAGACATTTTCGCAGTTTCTTGTCTTGTGTTTGTTCTTGTAGTTTTGTTACAAGTTTGGATTCAAGTTCTGTCCTTGTTCTAGATTACTAATTGGTAAGGTTCGGTGTGGGGAGTTCTAAGCGGCAAGACGCGGTGCACGGGTGCATGGTGCAAAACATGGTGCACGGGTGTACATGCTTTGAAGCGGGCGGGCGAGCAAGCAAGCGCGCGGTAAAAACAAACACGCACGTGACATTTGAGTGGGTGCACGGGTGTATGATTTGTGGGTGCACGGGTGTCTATTGGGGAGCTGTCGCTGTAGCCGCTGCAGCCGCTGCGTACCAGACTGAGCTGTGCCTGAGCTCAGCAGCCGCAGACACAATACTGGGCCTACTCCTGGCGACTCACTCGAGCAGTTCCCGCCATTTCATTACTTTGCAAGAACAGCAGGGCGCGCACGTGATACAACATAGGGCGCGCACGTGCACAGCACCCTGCTGATTGCGTTTCTGCTGAGGACGCCCGCTGCGTTTGCGCAGACCCGTGCGTGAAAAATCCCACTGAAAAACGGAGAAAAGCTCTCACAGAAAGAAAAAAAAATAGAAAACCGAAATTAAAAAAACTTTTTCATTTCATACATCAAATCAGACATTATGGACACCAAAGAAGTTCTTGTTTTAAGAGGCACATTAGAAGGTCACAACGGATGGGTCACCTCCCTTGCTACCTCATCAGCTAAACCAGACGTGTTGTTGTCCGGTTCCAGAGACAAAACCTTGATTGTTTGGCAATTAACCAGAGACGACAACAACTACGGTGTTCCAAAGAAATCCTTCAAAGGACACTCACACATTGTGCAAGACGTCACCATTTCTGCTGACGGTTTGTACGCTTTGTCTGCTTCCTGGGACAAGACCTTGAGATTGTGGAACTTGGCTACCGGCAAATGTACCCAAACTTTTGTTGGCCACACCAACGATGTTATGTCCTGTTCTATCTCTAAGAGTTTGAGACAAATCGTCTCTTGTTCTAGAGACAAGACCGTCAAGCTCTGGAACACAATTGGTGAATGTAAAGAGACTTGGACTGGTCACAAAGACTGGGTTTCCACTGTCAGATTCTCTCCAAGCGAGGAATCCTCTACTGTTATCTCTGCTTCATGGGATAAGACTGTTAAGGTATGTACTACAATATGGCGTTTTGCAACGCTTACTCACTTTTTAGGCACTTTTCTGCATTTGTGATGATTCTGATTAATCTTTGCTACTCTAGACTTTGCTTTGCATTGGATGAGACATATCATATCACCAAGATCTCTGATGATACAGAAAAGTGACGTTTTTGACAATTTTTTTGCAGTTAAACTAACATTACAGGCTTGGGACTTGGACGACGGTACCGTTAACGCCGACTTCATTGGCCACACTGGTTACGTTTCCACTTTGACCATCTCTCCAGATGGATCATTGTGTGCTTCTGGTGGTAAGGATGGTTCTATAATCTTGTGGGACTTGACCTTGTCCAGAACCTTGTACACATTGAGCAGCGGTGACGAAGTCTACGCTTTGGCTTTCTCTCCAAACAGATACTGGTTGTGTGCAGCTACCTCTTCCTCCATCAAGATCTACAACTTGGAGGAGAGAAAGTTGATGGATGAGTTGAAACCAGAGTTCACCACCGGCGAGCAATCTTACAAGGAGCCAGAATGTATCTCTTTGGCTTGGAGTGCCGACGGCCAAAACTTGTTTGCTGGTTACACCGATAACGTTATTAGAGTTTGGCAAGTTATGACCTCTAGTTAGGAGAATGAATTATTTTGAGTGTGTAGACACACATTGGCACACTGTGGCACGCTGTGTCACATTGCGGCACATTGTGAGTGAGCAATGAATAGTTAATAGCGAAAGCAGTTACTGTAGGTGATTGGGATGGTTCTCGAGAATGTGGGCGTGGCCCCCAACGAGTTAGGTCCCGTTTTTATGAGCTCAAGAACGCGCAACTTGGAAACCTGTGAGATGCAGCAGCACCTATTATGGTGCCAAATGGCAGGACCTGCAATTCTGCAATTCTGCAGTTCTGCATTTCTGCAATTCTGCATTTCTGCAATTCTGCATTTCTGCAATTTTGCATTTCTGCAATTCTGCAATTCTGCATAAATCAACAAAACTCTGCAAAAGTGCAGAATTGCCAAAAACCTGCAAAAGTGCAGAATTGCCACAAACCTGCAAAAGTGCAGAATCGCCAAAAACCTGCAGTATCCCCAGATATCCCCAAATATCGATTTCGTTTATAGTTTTCGGCTCGGCCACATATAAACCCTCGGACGCGTTTTGTAGCTGTGCCGTGCCCCACTCCAGATTCTCCGTAATTTGGACACCGGATAAAAACCTCAACCATAAGCGAGACCAGGAGCGTGCCTGACGGAACCGCAGGAGGAATCTATCAAATTTTGTTGTGTCGGCCCGTAAAGCCATTTGGTTCCTAACACCGAAACTAGAGTTCGACTTCGCCGAGCGACGTTTCTACACAAAATGCATTAATCATTATATTATCCCATACCCCGTTGAATGTAGTTTTTGTCCAATCGCAGTTTCTAATTCCGAGAAACCGCCTTGGCCCACTGCACAAAGTGCGCTTCCTAAGGAAACATCTCGTCAATGTGCGGCAAGCGCTCCAGTTTTTTCTCCTCCAAGCTCGCCAACAACGTGCGGATTGGCGGCAACGTCACTGGCGAAACGTTTGGCAGCTGTATTGGCGTTGTATATGGCGGCGTCGACATCTTTTTCACGCCAAACGAAAGACAGTCGTCGTTGCTCACCTGCAGCGACTGCTGCTGTTGGTTTTTCTGTATTGGCGGCAACGTCAGCCCCATAGAGTGCAACAGCGTTGCGCTCAGCGACGTGGAGAAACGCGAGTTTAAGTTTGTGAACAGGTTGTTTGGCGAGTTTTGCAACGAGTGTGTTCTCGACGTTGAAATCGAGGAAAACGAGTGGTTGTAGTTCAACACCAGTGACTTGTGGTCGGTGAAGTATCCGCTGCTGCTGTTGCTGCTGCTCTCGACGCTCGGGCTTGTAGGCAACGATCTGAAAGGCGCCTGGACCATCATGAACGGATAAATCGGATTGCCTTGGAAATCAACGCCAATAGGCTGTTGCAGCTGCTGCATCTGCGGTCCGGCCGCAGCCATCATTCCCATGCCCTGCTGCACAGCATTCTGGCCCATCGGATCCACCTGTATTATTGATATTTGCTGTGTCATTTGTTTGCTCTTACGGCGGCCACCGTTGGCACCAGAGTTCTGGTGGATACGACTGTGTCTTGTTAGCTCATCCAGTCTGGAAAACCGTTTATTACAGTTTGGAAACGTGCAATGGTGTGGTTTCTCCCCCGTGTGGGTTCTAATGTGTCTTGTTTGATGTTCTAATCTGTGGAATGCTTTTTCACAAAGTGGACATTTGTACGGACGATCTCCTTCTTTTTTAACACTTTTGGACATTCAGTAGGCTAAAATGTAGAAATCGGTACTTGTTAAGTGTTTAAATTAAATCAAGCTGTTGTTGGTTGCGTGAACAAAAACAAATGGATTGTTTTTGTTGCGTTGGTTTGTTTGGTTGTTTTTTTTATCAAATTTGAGTATGAAAGCAAAAAGGAAAAATGTGGGAACTCCGATTTTTTTATACCCGTATCCACTGTGAACCTCCACATTGCGAAGAAATCATCTGCAAAATAATGTAGAGGGAAAAGTAAAAAAGCCAAAAAAAAATAAAATGAGAAGAAAAAAAATAAAACAAGAGAAAAAAAAATAAAACTAAGCAAAAGAGAAATAAAAGTAGGAAAGTATCGCAGCGGAACTCCAGAAGTAGTAAAAATAGATAGTGGGCAAACAGGAACGCAGCGGAAGCTAACCGTCTCACAGCCACTGAAAGCCCAAGTGGCATCCTGAAGGAATTGCGTATTTCTTATTTATTTCATGGTTCTGCAATTGGACTCTGGAAGTCGACGGCGACGGCGACGGCGACGGCGGCAACGGCATTGAATGGATCAAAATAGGCGCTGACTCTTCACCCGGGAATTACAGTTTGTGGTGAAATTTTTTCGCATTATTGTAATCTGGCTTTGCCAGTTGCAAAAGTGTTTATTTTTCTTTTGGTCCTTCGCATGTACGAAAACACTAAAAATTCTCGCATTCTAGTTTGAAATTTTTCCGAAATTCAAGTGTTGTGACCATAACATGCATCAATTTCGGAAAAATGTTTTACTACTTAATTATACATGTGCGTCACGCTGCATACAAAAATTATGAATAACTATGAGCCATGCTTTTTTAGACACCCGGAGTTGTGGTTTTGTGCAGCACAGTGCCGCCCGCTTTTTTTTACCTATCGGGGTGGAAACGGGTGGAGTGGGCCACGAGCAAAAAAGAAATTTATTTTTGAGTAAGCTAATTTAGGTGCTACCAAGGTGAGCACCCCACCATTCTATACGAATGTATTCTACCCCAATTCTTTCAAAATATCCTGTAAAACGCTTCGCACGACTCTCGTTGGTACTTTCACTTACTTATATCGCTTGCTCTATTGTTGCGGCCATTTTTGTGATAAGCCTAGTCGGTTGTCTGTACAAAGCGGCGGCTAGTGGGGCAAGTGCAAAAAGTGCGCGCCGATTTAGGATAAAGTGGACCTTTTTGACCCCATACTGGTCCCCCACAAAAAATGCACCTCCACACAGTGTCAGTGAGTGGGTGGCCTTCTTAATTAGGCAAAATGTACGAAAACTTTCTCAAGATTATCAAATTTCTGGGTTATGCTATCGAGCTGGACCACCTAGTCGATTTGTGATGGCTCTAGTACCCCATATGGAGTTTCCCAATTGGGCGGTTCTCCAGAAAGAGCCATGGGGTTAGAAGTGGCTCAATGCACCTTATTTTTTGTACAATGATGCAATCTATGAAGCGTATCGCCAAACCTGCAGTGTATTGCCAACAGTACAATGTTGCCTTCGGCTCAAATGGCTAACACGGTCCTGTTCCCTCTGAGTGTGTATGTACGCCAGTGCCGGCGGTGACGTGTAAAAGAATAATTAGCGAGGTGCCGATCGCGAACGGTTCGGATCCGGCTAGTTTTGAGCAGTTCATTTATTTCGTTTCGTTTCGTTTCGTTTCTGTCTGTTTCCGTTTGTTGCGTTTTCGTCAATTTTTCTCTCTCGCTCCCGTTTTCGTTTGCTCTGCGCTGTTGTTCCGGCAACATGTCATGAGAGTCGGGTGTCTCAATTTCGCAATAGCCGAAAGTGCCCCCACGGGCCCCCACCGAACAACAGCTCAGTGACGGTTTAGAGTTTAATCGCCGGTTCTTGGTTCGATTCTCGCACAGTGTGGCCCAAATAGCGCGGAACGGTAGTGCAGTTAGCGTCAATAAAGTTGAAAAGGGTTTGCTTTGCCTGAAACGAATTGTTTTTAAAACGGGAATTGGGTTTGTGTAGGCAAAGAGGCTATTATGTCATCAGCCGGTATCTCTTATGAGCTAGAATGTGTATGATACGTTTTTGTCGACGATAAGCAAGCAACGGCTGAGATAGGGATTAGTCTATGGATGAAATTAGAATGCACCAGAATTCACACGACACAATTCTCAAGACTGCACTACAGTCGCGTTTGCAAGCTATCCCAATGTATGGAGAAGCGCTAGTGCTTTTGTGCCATTTTTCCTCTGTTTTGGAAACTAGTAAGTTGGCTGACCCAGTTTCGTGCGGTCTGCGTAATCAGTTACACTCACATATACTGAGCATCCAAAAACAGCTCAGCGATACGAGACTCTGTGCCAGATAGATATTAAACAGTCATGTAGCAGCTTTATGTAATTTTGCGTAAAATGTGGAGGTTGTGTTTATGATTTCCGCATTGGGACTTTGAACGCATTTTACACTAATAAAATCACAGTGTCGCTTGCACAGCTTCGGACGAAAGAAAAAGGAACAAGCAAAAGAAATGATAACGCTACTCAGATGCCATATTGCATATTGTGAAGCTGTACTTATCATGACGACGTTCCCTACGAGTGCAGCGACTTATGTAGTGCTCTTCTGAATTCATCTTCGTTTTTCCGTACGCTGATTCAGTGAAAAACTCATATGCAGAAAAATTAATGACACTGACAACAGTGCATTTGACGTAAAATGTAACTTTTTGTGTGATACATTCCTTGATGTGCGTTCGATTCTATCTACGGGGCTTCATAATAACATTTTCTTGGTCAATTGCCAAACATCAGAAACCCCGGCCCCAAAGCTTGCTAGTCATGAAAATGGGGGGAGCGTATGTTTTCAGTTGACCTGAAGGTCTACCATGCAGAATCTCCTCACCATGTCTCTAAGTTTCTGTTTTTGAAATCGTGTGCTTGGACCACTATTTAATGGGGGGCCTGTGTCTCTGAGCTGAAGCATCTACTACAATCTCAAAAGACACACGGCAACTACAAAAATGCTCAGAAGTACTCTTAAAGCCAACATCAACAGAAACTCAAAAATTTGGTGCAAACCTGTGGCCAGGGCCGCATTGGTGAACACTTATAGAATGGTACCAAGCCACCGTGGGTTTGCTCTGGAAGCCGTTCCAAAAGTCCAACGAGCCCTTGTGACAAGAAATAGAGGCCCTGACTACCACTTGGACCTTGTTAAGGATTTCCCAGTTCCGCAGCCGGGCCCAAAGGAGATCTTAGTCAAGTTGCTGCACTCTGGTATTTGTCACTCAGATTTGTCAATTTTGACTGACCACTGGAAAGGAGTTCCAGTGACATGCGAGGTAGCAGGCCACGAAGGTATTGGACGTATCGTTGGCTGGGGCAGTGACGTTGACAAGTCAAAATTTCCAAAAGGCTTGCGTGTTGGTGTGCCATTAATCAAAGATGTGTGCAATCATTGCGAGAGCTGTTTGACACCAGATGGAGAGGCATATTGTGACAACATTGAGTCCTTCGCATTAACTGAAAACGGAACATTCCAAGAGTATGTCACCGTTAGCACCGAGTATATGGTCACTGTACCAGAAGAGTTGCCAGGTGCCTTGGCTGCACCATTGCTTTGTGGTGGTGTCACTGCGTACAAGGGAATCAAAAGATCCAACTTGAAGTCAGGCGAGTTCCTTGTTATTATGGGAGCAGGAGGCGGATTGGGATCTATGGCCACGTTTTATGCCAAAATTGCCGGGTTGCGCATCATTGCCATTGACCAAGGACAAGCTAAAAAAGAAAGCTGTTTGAAGTCAGGTGCAGAGATCTATATTGACGCCTTGGAGACACCAAATGTTTCCGAAGAAGTGTTCAAGCACACCAAAAGAGGAGCTCACGGGGCCGTGATTTTCACACCTGTGATTGAGGCTTACAACCAGGCATTGACAACCTTGGGAAAGCACGGTGTGTTAGTATGCGTGGGAATGCCAAATTTGAACGACAACTTGGACTTTAAGCCTGCAATGGCAGTTTTCAATAACATCCGTGCTATTGGATCGTTGGTAGGTTCAAGAAAAGATTTGAACGACTGTTTGAAGATTGCCAGCAGATTCAACATCAACTTTCCCATAAAGGAAGTTGCCATGGACGAAGCACCACAAGTTTTGAAGGACATGGCTGACAAGAAGTTGATTGGGAGAGCTTCAATCAAATTTTGAGAAGCACCGAGAGGTTTTGTAGCTGATTACAAACATTCTATGGACTAAATGATATATCGAAAAGATGTAGTTTTGCTAACCTCGAATTAGCAATGGGCAAATTCAAGCCTTTTGAACCAAGAACTGGAAAATGTCACCTCTCATGCCTGGGCAGGTACACAGGCCCCACGTAGGTGTGCTGGGGCCCACATAGACGTATAACTGGGAGAGATGGTATAATTCGGTATTACAAAATTACACTGACCATAGCGCTATAATTGCTACAGTGCTACACCGGATATGTCTGCGTGCACTTGTTGAATCCTTAATTACAGCCGGATCGGGCTCATTTCAATGCTTCCTTGATAAATTGGCACACATAACGCAATTCCTCCTCGTTGCAGCTGTGGCCCAATCCGTTGAACTTCAAAAACTTGTGCTTGTCGTACCCAAAGCCTTTGATCAAATCCTTGGACTTTTCCGCAAGCCCGTAGGGGATCACAGGGTCTGCCGTACCGTGACACTGCAAAATAGGCGTGTGCAAGTTTGCAGTTTGGCCATTGAGCTCCTTGGCCTTCTCCTGGAGCTTGCCGGCTACACCCGCAAAACCGGACAACACCACAAACCCGGCAAGCTTCTCCTCCAACAACACAGAGCTGGCAAAAGTCAATGCCCCACCCTGCGAGAACCCGCCAAGCACAATTTTGTCCTTTGGCACATTCTGCTCCGCAATGTACGCCTTCACCTTCTCAATGCTTTGCAAAAACCCGGAAATGTCCTCTTTGCGCTCCTTGTTTGGATCGCTGGCAAATTCGTAGATGTCAAACCACGCTGGCATCCGTGCGCCCATGTTCACCGTCACTGGGATCTGTGGCGCGTTTGGGAACACAAAATCCACTTGGCTGAAAAACTCAGGGTCAAAGCTGTTGAGTTCCTTGTGGAGAAACTCCCAGCCCAGGCCGGAGTCCCCCAATCCGTGAATAAAGATAACAGCGCCTCTTGGGTTCTTAACAGTGTGTCTAACGGCTGGAAGCATGGTTTCAGTGTTCTTGTTGTTCTTGTTGTTCTTGTATGTTTGGTTGAAAAACGGCAAAAGTGAAAGTAGTGCAAAAACAAAAATCCACTTTAACATAAAAAGTTCTACAGGATGTGAAAATGCGAGAATTTTTTTTTGTTCCGGATCTGCGCGCAATTTAAGCCCACCAAATTGTCACTCCTACGCTATATTACCACACATTGTAAGATGGCTATTACTAATGCTGTGGCACGCTAAGTAGCTTAGTCATGATTACTCGCGACGTCAACCGTGAGGACCTCTGTGGTGCACGGATGCATAATATTTGGCTTACAGATACACACCCATACACCCACATGGCAGCGGTACACGCGATGCCGCCCCCATACTGCATTACCCGGCCAACGTCGTTCCACCCTTTTCTTCTGCGCAGCTGAAATTGCCTTTTTCTTTTGTTCTTTTTTGCTAACAAGTTCACCATGTCTAACGATCCAAACAAGCCCCCAAAGGTTCCAGAGGGCTGGAAAGCCGTCTGGGATAACGAGTACAAAACGTAAGTACTGGCATCCACTTTTTGTGCACTTTGTGCACTATTGGCACTCTTGTGTCTTTTAGCTTTTTTAGGGCTTTATTGCTAACTCTCAGCTGGTTTTATGTTAACTTGAAGACTGGCAAGTCCCAATGGACTTTACCAGAGGAGGCCCAATCAAGCCACTCGGCGCAACAACAGCACCACTCGGCGCAACAACAACACCACTCGTCGTCGTCGTCGCAGGCTCCTCCTTCGTACGAGTCGCACGGTTACCCACAACAAAAGTACAATAATCAAGGGTACGCCCAACCAGTACAACACCAACTGTACGGGTACCAACAACCGGTGCAACACCACCAACAGTACCAACAACCGGTGCAACACCAACAGTACCAACAACCGGTGCAATACCAACAAGCCCAACCTGTTCCTGAAAAGAAGAAGCACAAGTTTGGCTTTGGCTCCATTGGAACTGGCCTCTTGGCTGGTGGTGCCGGTCTTTTGGGTGGTGCTTTGTTAGCTGACGCCTTCGATGGCCCAGACGGCCCACCACCAGGATTTGGTGGTGGTGATGGCGGCTTCTTTGGCGGCGGCGGTTTTGGCGGTGGCGGTTTTGGCGGTGGCGACGGTGGCTTTGGTGGCGACGGCGGTTTTGGTGGCGACGGCGGTTTCTTCTAATGACACATTGACAATATGTATGGTAAGTAAGTAGGTACAGATTTATATATGTTGAAAGTACAGCCGTAGAGTGTCTGGGCTGGGTGTGCCGGTGGCGGCCCTGTCGCAGCGTTTTTGGGCAAACTTCGACTTTGTCGTCCACGCATACTCGGAGGCGCCCGAGCAATGCTCCGAGACACTGTGGCCAAATTCTAATACCCGATATTTATTGTTAAGTTAATGGCCCTTTCTCCGTTCTCCGTTCTCCGTTTTCCGTGCACCATCCGTGCACCACATACCTGCGTACTTCTTGTCTTTTGTCTTGTCAGAATACACCCATACACCATCGGTTTTTGGTGCTACCGCCCCCAAATCTGCTTGGCACAATTGTAAACACCTCATGCCACTGTACACCCAGATTCCCACAGATATCCCACAGAGTCCGCCAGTGTACGAGCTGCCAGCTGTTCCAGATCTACTGGATCTGGACTTGGACGCAGATATTGAGCCCTTTGAGATAGAGGACCTCGAGGACCCAGAACTGAATAGCGGTTCAGGTTTTTGGACAAGAAGCACGCTTTTGGGCAACAAGATCAATACCCGATTTTCACAGTTGACGAGCTACTTAGATCCGATACCAGAACATTTGCGGTACTTGCGCATCAAGGTAGACGTTTTCATTGCCAAATTTGGGAACCCGTTGATTATCAAGCGATTTCTTTATGTCTTTTTTGTCTCTTGTATTATATACGTGCTTGTGTCATTTGGGTTCTATCCAAGCAATGCGGCTCTGCCCAACGGCCAGTTCAGCGACCAGGACCTTCTTTTGAACTTTGTGCGCACACATATTGACAACAAGAGAATGCACGAGTCCTTGGAGTACTTGAGTTCTGTGCCCCACATGGCCGGAACCGCTGGGGACTTGGCGCTTGCAAAATACGTCGACAGTGTGTTCCAGGACGCAGGAATCTCGCCCCGCGAATTTAATGAAGTGAAAAGCTGGGTCAACTACCCTGAGAAGTTTGAACTAGAGCTCAAAGACTCGTTCAAGTTGGACTACAGCGATAAACCGATGCACGAGCGTCCATTTGACTTTTTAAGCAAAGAGGGCGAAGTCAGTGGCAGTTTTGTGTACGTGAACTACGCCAGACGCTCAGATTTTGCCGATATCAAAGAGCACAACAACGATCCCAAAGGTTCCATATGTCTTGCACGCACTGGCAAAATTGGCACAAACACAAAGTTGCGCATAGCCCACGAGCACGGCTGCGAAGCAATCATTTTTTTCACACCAACACTCTGGAACAAGACTGTCACCCAGAAGCACCTGAACGTTCGGGCAGAAATTGCATCTGGCGACATTTTGACACCTGGATGGCCGTCTTTGAGTTCGAACCCAAAACTCGATTTTGACTCGAGCTCTGTATCGCAAAAGATACCCTCGGTGACTCTAGACTTTGAGACCGTAGAGAAAATCTTGCACAAGCTCAAAGGTGACTCCATGACAAAGTGGGACAATGTTGGCGATTGGAAACCCAAGTGCGGCGATAAAAGCGCTACGGGTAGAATGCTTGTGAAGAACTCGCAAAGAGACTCGCACACGTTGTGGAACGTTGTGGCAAAAATTACAGGTATTGAGCAACAGGAGAAGGCAGTGGTTGTTGTGGCACCTAGAGACTCGGCTTGTAATGGAGCCATAAGCCCAAACTCGGCCACAGTGGCAATGTTGGAGCTTGTGAGGCTTTTCTCGGGCATGGAACGCAAGCTCAATTGGAAACCGTTGAGAACAATCTACTTTTTGAGTGTGGACGGGTCTGAGTATAACCATGCAGGAATTACTGAGTGGATCGAGGAAAGATACCGTGAGCTCAGAAAGGAGGCCTTTGTGGTTGTGGACTTATCAAACGCTGCAGTTACGGGAAACGTGCCAAAAGTTGTGGCGCACCCCGTTTTTGAGAATCTCTTGCAAGAAGTTCTACTCAAGTCGATGAATGGGACATTCACTAAGCCACAGGTGGCAATTTCAAGAGAATATCTGAGCAGTTATCCGTTCCAAGCGTTTGCTGGTGTTCCAAGTATTGAGCTCAGATTTGAGAGTGACAATGCGGACGAAATGGCCGAACGCAACTCGATTTTGCACAGTTGTTTGGACAACTTTCAATACTTTACGGACAAAAAGATTGACCCAGATATGATGATTCATTCACAATTGGTTGAACTGTTGCTGACACTTCTATTGCGTCTTTTAGACGACCCTTTGATACCATACTCTATAGGGCCGTTTGCAGCAAAGGTTGAGCAGATCATAAATGACGTCAACAAGTACAGTCAAAGTGTCAAAGAAGGCTCAAGATTGGACTGGTCGGTGTTCAGCAACAAAGTCGACTTTGTTTTGAAGAAGATATCTAAAGACTTCGAGATTTGGCGTAAAACGTGGCAGGACATTGTTGAAATTGAAAATGGTGGTATCGAACCGCTGCTTTTGACGGTTAGACGTTGGGAATGGAACGTCAAACTATCTTACTTGGTGCGGTTTGCGGTGCTGGAAACTGGACTACCAGATAGACCTTGGATTAAGAACTTGTTATTTGCACCACAAATGGACGAGCCTGACAACAGCGAGGACTTTGAATGGTGGACGTTTCCTGGTGTGCGAGACGCCATTCTGGGTCAGAAGTGGGGCGAAGCCCAGAACGAGATAGACAAGGTTGCGGTTATGCTTCAGGATGCTGGTATGGAGTTCTACGGGTGAGCTACAGGAACACTACTTACCTACCTGATCTGTTTTGTGGTTTAAATTGCATTGTTAGAAGAGACCAGACCGTAAAAGACTGAGGGGCAGACACACCCGAGCTTGAGACACAATTTCTTTTTATCCCGTATCGGATATATCGGATATATCGTGGGCCAAACCGTGGGCCAAACCGTGGGCCAAATCGTTTGAGCAGACAGCACCCGCAGCAGTGGCAGCTCAACACCCGTGCACCAAATGAGTAACGGAAAAAAAGAAAAAGGATATCGATACACCCGTGCACCACAAAAGTGGTCAAGTCAGTGCACCCGGAGCAAAACACCCAGAAGTCTGCAAAATTGTGTCATGTCGCTTGCAAAGAAGTACCCAACACACGTGCCGTTGCGGTTTGTGGACCGCGTTTTGATGACAGCAGCGTGTCTGGTGGGCGCGATATTCCACCCAGAGAACAACAATTACATTGTGGGGATTGGGGAAATGACGGCATACGAGCCCATTTTGCGCAAAATCAGAGACAGCATGCTCAGAGACAAAACTGGGAGACAGATCTTGCGTGAGAGACCCAGAATTACATCGCAGAGCCTTGATCTTGCCCACTTGGAGAGCTTGCCTTCAAACACCGTGGGGAGATTGTATTTTGACTGGCTCAAAAAAGAGAACGTTTCTCCGGACACGAGAGAGCCAGTGAGGTACATTGACGACGAAGAGTTGGCCTACGTGTTCCAGAGATACAGAGAGTGCCACGACTTCCACCACGCCATTGGCGGGCTCCCAGTGACGCTTGAGGGTGAAATTGCCATCAAGGCTTTTGAGTTTGCCAATTTTGGCTTTGTTTTTGCTGGTGTTGGCACACTTTTGCTGCCATGGAAGTTGCCCAAGGTCCAGAGACAGAGATTGAGCGAGATTTACATTCCGTGGGCCATGAACAGCGGGTTGAACTGCAAGCCGTTGATCAACGTGTACTGGGAGAAAGAGTTGGAAAGAGACGTGGACGATTTGAGAAAAGAGCTCGAGTTGGAGGGCCCGCCGCCAGACTTGCGGTTTTTGAAGCAGCTCAAAAAACGCAACAAGCAGAACTTGCTCAAGAACTGAAAGTCTTGGCCACTGCTGTCACTGCTCCTGCTGCTGGCGCTGCTGCTGCGCCTACGTGTAAATATATCATCTATATTACAACCAACGTAAGCTCATGCTTTGACTTTGGACACCCGGTGCACCGGGGCTCGGCTCAAATCTTGCCGTGGATCTTAGCAAACGTCTCGAAGTACTCTTGCATGATCTGGGAGTTCATGTGCTTTGCGGCCGCCCACTCCTCAGCAACCCGCATATCCTGCTGCATGCTTTTCAAGTAGACCTCACGGTTGGCGTCCGTGACAAATATATCGTCGAACTTCATCATCATAGCCGTAGTTCTCTCGGAGTTGTAGATGTCCACCATGTTGCAGTACTTAAGCCACTCTTGCTGGTATTGCCGCACCGTGTTCTGGTACTTGATCCAACTGGAGACGCTATATTGTTCAAGAGGCTCCGGCCTTTGTGGTGGTTTGTAGTCAAATATCTTTTCAGAGGCATTCAAATCCATTTTGCTCAAAAGCGTCGCCTTTGGAACACTGATTTTCGCAGGTTTCATCTTGTTCACCGGAATATGTAAACCATCGTTCAGACCTTTCTTCGGCGAGTCATCCTTCGTGACTTTTCCGCGCTTAACCGCTGGGTACAAGTCTTGGTAGTGCCCTGAAAGGTTTCTTTTCTTGGAATTGTCGTCCAAGCCGAGACTTTCTTCTAACTCTTGGAGATCAAAATTCCCTGGCTTGTCCTGCGTGAACGGCGGTATATTGTCTAAATTGCCAAACATCTGACCAGAAAACTTCTTCTTATCGTCACCATCCATATCGTCAACGTCCACTTCTTCTATATCGTCATCATTGCTCAATATTGTATCGTTGTCCTCGTCAAGTTTCACAGTCTTTACTCTATTTATTGATGGAGTAAACTTTTTGGTGCTTTTCTTTTTGTAGTGAAGCGCTTCGTTTCTGACTAACCGTTCAATTCTTTCGAGATTCTCTTGATTCGATTTGCCGTTAGTCGAATCAAGCTCAGCGTCTGCTTCATTCCGCTCAATTTTCACCTTCTTGTCAGGCGTTCTAGCTGCTTCCTTTTTGTACTCAAAATTCATGTTCTCCATGCCATTCTGCATGAAAATGCTGGAAGTCGTTGAGGCACAACTTTCTGTCACCGTCGGCTGGGAGAAAACACCCGAATTAGGAGGTGGCGTGTCTTCAACTACTATTGGATCATTCTTCGAGCCATTCATAGAGGAACTGCTCGAGGTATGATGTTCATTCTCCTCTTCCTGATCCATTTCTTCTAATATATCGGTTTGGGTCGCGTTCCCATTCGCACCAGAGTCTGCTACGTCCAGACTATCGGCGTCAAACTTGTCGAATGTTTCATAGGCCTCCGTATTTTGCGGTTGAAAGTCCATATTTTCTTTATCCTTTGCTTTGTTGGTTTCGTCGCTAGCCCCGTTTTCTTTGCTCTTATCGTCGCTATGCTCGTCATTCGTTTTTTTGTCGCTATGCTCGTCATTCGTCTTTTTGGCGCTATGTTCGTCATTAGTCTTATCTTTGGCAACAAAAGAGTAAGTAGTTCGTGTTCTACCCCAATTGTCACGGGTGCTTTCAAACAGTTTCATTCTCTCTTCCGCTGCTTTGCGAACTTCTTCTTTTCTCTGTGCTTCTTTGTCTTGGGTAGACTTTGAGCTGCTACGTTCACTGGTTTTTGCGTCTTTTGGTGCCTCCTTCTTGTAGTCATTCTTTTTCCGGAACCGATCTTTGTCAGCAAAATATGCTCCATCTTTCTTTGGTGAACTGCTAAAAAATGATCTCTTAGTATTTTGAGAGTATGGCGAGAACCTTGTCAGCGAAGCTTTATCCCTGAAAAACTGGTGTCCCAAATCATCAGAGCCCATGGTGAAAGAGTTGAAGTGTGCTGCAAAATTGTCTTCAAAAGCCCCAAAGAAATCATAATTGCTGGGTCTTGGTCGTTCACTGCGTTCATTACTCTGGGTCGATTTTGTTGCATAGCTCGCTTTGGGCCCACTACTAGAGTTTTTGGCCCTAGAATAAGCACCAAACCCAAAACCAAACGGACTGGAACCCATTGAACCCATATTACTGGTTTTGAAACTGTTCGCTTCGTCGTATTTGGCTCGCCTCACCGGATCACTCAATTCAGCATAACTTTCCACAATTTGTTTAAACTTCTCTTGCGCACCTTCCTGTTGATTCTTGTCAGGATGGTACTTGAGTGCTAATTTTTTGTACGCCTTTTTGATGTCAGCATCGCTACAATTAGGCTTCAAACCTAGTCTATCGTAGTGTGTTACCGGCATTTGTGGTAAACAAATACAAACAAGGGCAGAGGAAAAAAAAAAAGTTCGATGAGATTACCATCCGCGCATTTCCGCCCCTACACCAATGCGTGCGTCGATCTCTCTACAAATGAGCCAGTTCTACGGCTTAAAATGAATGCAATTGATTTATTATGTTGTAGCTTTTCTGTGCATATTCGCAGTTATAGTATGATAGTCGTTTTCATCTCGTCATCAGCCGTATCAACTCCCAAGTATTTCAAACTTCGACTGCTTATTAGGAATATTTCTGCATTTTTTTAGAGATTTTTGCTTTCAAAATTTTGATTTTTAGTGATTTTCTGATTTTTTTTTTCTGATTTTGAGCTGCTTGAAGAGGGTTTCAAATGGTGTGCTGTTCTTCGTTGAGCCATTGATGATGTTTGTTCGTTAGTTTGCTTTGATGAACAAAAGTTTGATTGTGTAACCGCCAGATTTATTTGCCAACGCGTGCCTGACTGCTTAGACCGTTCACTGTTCTATAAATTTTTCTTTTCAGCTTCTTTGGTGTTGTCATTCAAACTTGAGGTAGCCAAAGTCGACGCGCCCGTACTTGCTGCCGAGCTGTAGTAAAAACCACCTTTGGATTCAGCAGTATCAGTAGTTATAGCAGTATTTGCACCTTTATTGGCTAAAGGTACATGACTTTGGGTTCTAAAACTGTCTTGTGCTTGTACCGGATTGACGGTGCTTGTGTTGGCGCCTGGATAATAACTACTGTACGGGTAGTATGCTTGATTCATTTGATTGCCGGCTTGTGAATTGAACTGATTGTTTTCCAACATGTAAGCACCAGGTTCACTCTTGACTTTTGTTGAGGCTTGTGGTGAGGTCAAACTTGCAGAGGTTTTGTCTCCAGATTTAGAAGAGGTGATTGAAGTCAGCTGAATAACTGTTTTGATATCTCTCACAAACAATGGGTACAACTGATCGACTATGCCTTCTCTTTGAGCCATCAGTAATGCTCTTTCGAAAGGCACCCAAACACCTTTCAAATTCATTGAACCTATTTTGAATACTTTACGGTTCTTTTCGCTTTTCAATATTCCGTCTCTTCTCCCTCTGGTCATTCTAGCCACGTTCAATAGCTTTGTACCGTTAATCATGTTATTATCAGCTCTTCTAACCACTTGGATACCGTTTACTTCAACCTGGTAACAAAGCGTACCTTCGTCTTCCCACATCGTGGTACTGACCTTTGGCTCAAATCCAACTGGCTGTACTTGGCCCAATGTTGAAGCAGTTGCTTGTGTAACGTTGACAGAGTTGTTGAGAATTGTGCTAGATGCCACGGGCTTGCTGATATGTGTGTTGTTGTTGCGGTATATTTGGTAGCCCTGAATGTAACCGTACCGCGAGTAGCCGTAAGGGATGGTTTGTTGTGTCTGATCAGTGCTTGGGCCCTTGTAGTAGTGTGGCAAGTTAGGAGCGTAATAGTTGAAGTAGTGGGGATTCATATGCATTTGGTGGCTCGAAGATCCTGCCGACGTGGTACCAGACGTCAAAGTCCCCTGTGCTGCTGGCAGAGATACCAGACCGGGGCCTGAGAGCTGTTGCTGCTGATTTTGTTGCAGAGGCTGCTGCTGCTGCTGCTGTTGCTGTTGTTGTTGTTGCTGCTGCTGTTGTTGCTGCTGCTGCTGTGGATAGTACGTCTGATATTGGTCGGCATAGTACGACCCAGCAGCCGCTGGATAACCTCTGTAGTATCCAGGGCCGTACTGCGACGCTTGCTGAGATGACGCCTGATGAGCTGCAGTTCCAGGCGTGGTGCTTGCTGGCAACGTGTGGCCCGGCATTGCGCCTGGGGCAGTCTGATTTTGAGCGTTCGGTACTTGATATTGCTGTCCCATGTTCGTCACTTCAACGAACATTGCTTGGAAAGTGCTAGGAACGAACAGAAAGAGTTGCTTGGTTGGTTGTAGAAAGAAAATTTTTTCTGTTTTTTTTTCTTGTTTTTTCTTATTTGTGCTGCAGAGCACTTTGTTTTTCTTGTCTTGTTTTTATTTTTTTTTCGTTTCGGAATTAAACGTTAACAAGTAGATGAAAAAAACAAACGAAGAAAATGTAGATTTTAGTACGGGAGACGATCAGGACATCAGTTGGATTCCGGACACTACTTTACACGTATAAAGTGAGCAAAACAATACGCAATTAAATCGCAGTCTAGTGGGACAAAAAGCCCAGACTGTTGCGCAAACAAAGCCGGAAACTAGAGCTGAACGTGTCCTTATATGTTACTGCTAATTAACCAAGGCCTAATTGCAAAGACAAGTTTGTGATTTGCAACCTGGCAAGGCAATCTCGTTCGTGTCAGCCGCAGTCAGCAATTTTTTTTTACAAAAATTTGAAAACTTGGCTAAGCACGCAGCGCAGGCCCGTTTTCTGCTGTCTGACTTTTTCCATTTGATTATTTTCCACTTTTTATTTTTTGCTTTTTGATACTTTTTTATTTTTTAGTGCATTTTACTTTTTTTTTTCCATTGAGTGTGACTTTTACATTTTCAGCGCCAATTCTCCAACATTTTGAATTGTGGATTTGGAGAGAAATGTGTGCAATTGATAAAAAAAAAAAAACAACAACAGCAACAACAACCAAGGAGTCTACAAGCCAGATCACCAGACGCATAGTTGGCCAAACTGGGCAGAATGTTAGTCATGACGTAACTTGAGGGCCTAGTGATTGTTGGCCTCGCTAGATTGCAATTTGTGATTTCTCAGGTGCATGGTGTAGATGTTGTTTTGAGGAACTAAGAGCTTGGACCAAGCTTTTGCGACACACTAAAAAAGGGTGGAAGTGATCTAAGGTTGACAATGAGTCTAGTTTCCAATGGTGTAACGTACGCGCAATGAGGGCCTCCTTTAATAATGGTCCTGCTGTTTGACTCAGCATAAATTGAGACTTATGGAATGTTTGACAATTGGGTTAAATCTCAGAAGTTGCCTAAAAGGGACTTTTACAAGTGTTTCTGATCTGCTCAGAGCTAATTAGCCCGCTTTTTTCAATTGGTAAAATATTACGGGAGTCGGGAATTTTACTGATGAAACAGAACGCGGGCCCGTTCCCAATCTCGGGTACCATTTGGACTGCAAAACTCGCGGCCACAGCAGCTATTGTGCAACAATCTCGAGCCGTACTGGGTCCTGGAAACTGCCACACAGCCGGAAAATCAGTTCTGCTCCCAGACTCTCTGATACGTGAGACTGAGGGATACTGGTCCCGGCAAAGCCAACACGGTGCAACTGTGTCATTTGGGTACTCAGAGATGCGCAGAGTCAGTGTGGGCTGGCCCGGCCAAAGCGAAGCTAAAAAAAGGGACAATTACCCAAAGTGAGCGCGAAATAGAAAGCGCCAGAGGCCCCTCCCCCCAAAAAATAAATTAAGCACAAAAACCAGGAGCACACAGATCAGGGCCGGGCAGCTGAGAAGGCTCCGGCTGATTTGTGTTTCAGCTCTATCCCAGGGTTTTGGACAATGTTGGCTGAGATCGGCGAGCAGGGATGAGGGCACAAAAATCTATATCGGATCTAATCTGAAAAAGCTACATGTACGCACAGGGTGACTTGGGCGTTTACTGTGGTGCGAGGGAACAAAACGCAGGATCGGAACCAAGATCGAGGTCCCAATGTGAAACAGAAACGAAATCTGAAGCTACAACGGCATGCGGGATACGCAGCACCAAGGCCCAGCCCAGCAAATAGTACCCGTGTTGCGGGCGCGATGCTGGCAGAAAGCTGAAACCGCGAGAGGTGTGCTGATCTACCGGTTTAACCCTACTTGTATTGAGATCTATGCTGAATGTGGTACCTCCGAGCCAGCCCCCCAGAGACACCCTCCGAGGAAAGCTCCTCTTCACTTCTTCTTCATGTACTTGTCCTTGTATATCCAACTGTTTCCAATGTTGTCGGCGCCCCTCTTGTCGGCAAACCGTAGCCACGCAGCACTCCGGTGCAAGTCCTTTTTGCGGCCGTTGGGGCCCTTCTTGTACCACAACAACCCAGCCTGGGTCATGGCCTCCACGTGGCCCAAACTTGCACTTTTCTCCATCAACTGCAACGCCTTGGCCTCGTTTTTGTCGCAGCCCGTGCCTTTCAAGTACGCAAACGCCAAGGCAAAGTATGCCTGCGAGTCCGGCTCCACCGCCGTCTTCGGGATCTTGTCCTCGACCAAAGTGGCCGGGTCCACCGCGTAGTTCGAGTTTGCGTTCAAAACAGGGTCGTAATCAATGCTTTTGCAGATCCAGTTGAACGCCTGCTTCTCGTCCTTGCGCAACCCGATACCGTCTGTGAGCGCGAGCCCGTACAAAAGCATTGCGTTCCGTGATCCGTGGTGTGCTGCGATACTGAGCTCGTAGGACAGCTCGCGGGGCTTGCCCTCACGGCGAAGACGCATGGCCTTCTTGACACGGGCCTCATTGGGGTCCTCCCGACGTACAGGTACCATCAGAACCCGATTGTTTGCCACCGTGTTGTGCATTGGACTCAAATAATTGGTATCCATGGGGCCGAGGCCGAGGCCCGCGTCAACGTCAGCATCGGCATCGGCATCAGCGTCTGCGTACTCCAACGTGGCCTTCGCAAACGCCTGCGGGTTGATGTTAGTATGCGCCACTTTCACCGTGCTCGCGGCCACCTCAGCCACGTTCTTGCCCAACATGCTCTTGAGCGTTTGTGAAGTGTCTTCGTCTATTGTGTTGGCCACAGAGTACAAGCTGCTGCTGTTGTCCTGGGACATCCCGGCATACCGCACGCTGTCGCGGCGGGCGGCCAACTGGTTCATGAACGCCTGGGTGCCCGATCTGTTGCTCAAATTCACTCTCTGTGGCACTCTTTTCGCCGCGGCCGTATTCTGGTTCTTGTCCTTGTTCACCCACGGCAAGTCCTCGTCAAAGTCGAGCTTGTCAAGCAATCTGCCGTCCAGCGTCACCATGCTGTCGGTCAGCGCCGTCGACATCATCGACTGGTGTCTGTCCAAGTGTGTCTCGTTGTCGAAGTTGTCCATGCTGTGTGGGACACTAGTGCTAATACGCCGTTGGTGCGGAGTTTTTTTATTTTATTTCATTTTATTTTTTCACACCGGGACAGTTGCGATCGCGGGATTGCACAGAAGAGAAAAAAGAACACGGAGGAGATCGAGAAAGTGGGCAGAAGTGGGCAGAACTGGACAGAACTGGACAGAAGCTGGCAGAGGGAGGGTTCTGGAAGAAACGCGGCCGTTTGGACCCGAATACAAGGGCAGTGGCCGTGCCATTGGCAGCCTGTGTGCCTGTGCCTGTGTGCCAATCTACAGACGCGCAAATTGCTGACTCGCTCACTGTTCGTGTACATAAACTCAGAGTAGAAAAAAACCCTTGGCGTGCACCCAGCACTACAACTTGGCCCTGGTGACAAACTCTGCGCCCTGGGCGACGCTGGGCTTCAACTCCTTCACAGCAACGTCGACCAACGCCAACTCGTCCTGCTGCAAGTTTTCCAACGGGTCCAAAACCCGCTCAATGTTCCCGTTAGGCCCAAAAATTACAGGTACCGCAAAATACTCAAGGCCCAACTTGTCGGCAATTTGCTTCCCACCGTAGATCCCCGGGAGATGCACAAAGGCACACTCAACACGGCCAACTTTGCCCTTGTACGACTTCAAAACCAACTCAATGAATCTGAATGCAGCAAATGCCATCGACAACGTGGCAGAGCCCATCCCGTTCTTTGCCTTCACTACCTCATCACCACCGTACTGGACCCTGTGGATGAACTCTTCAAACTGGCTCTTGCTGAGCTTTTCGCTCAACACAAACTTCTTGAAACCCTTGTCAGTGATGATTGGGATAATAGTGTTTCCGGAGTGGCCCCCGATGACCGAGATCTTGCCCATGATCTGCTGGGTGCTGTACCCAACAAGTCTTTTCAAGAACTTCTCTGCTCTGACCAAGTCCAACGTCGTGATGCCCAAAATTCTCGAGCTGTAGTCTTTGATACCGTGCTTTTTGAAAGTCTCCACGGCGATTGGTACAGTAGAGTTCACAGGATTACTGATCACCAAGACCTTGGCATCCTTTTTGCCGTACTTGGCCACAGCACCCACCAAACCAGCCACTATTTTGGCATTGATGGCAAACAAGTCAGCTCTTGTCATTCCTGGTTTACGCGGAATTCCAGCTGGAATAACCACCAAGTCCGAGTTCTTCAAACATTTTTGCAATTCAGACTCATCGCCATTAGCCTTTGGCTCAAACCCTTCGACTCTGGTGTGTGAATTGATGTGAGACAAGTCAGTTGCAACACCAATTGCACCCTTGATATCATAAAGATACAAGTAGTCCACATCTGGCGAAAGCTTAAGCAAAAGCGAAAGTGGCTGCCCGATTCCGCCACCGGCTCCTAAAACTGCGACATTGACCATTGTTGTAGTACGATTTCTTGTAGGTTGACCTCACTTTTTGAATTTAGTTGAAAGAGTTGTTCACTAGTTTAAATACAATTTCAAGTGGAGAAACGGGTCAACTTCCCGGGAGGGTACATTATAAGCAATGACCGCACTCGGAAAAAGAGCAGGGAAAAAAAAATTAACGAAAAAAATTAAACGAAAAAAAAAAAACGTTAGCGAAGCTTACCAAAAACAGCCTCTTTTTGGTTCCACAATTGGGCAGCAAACCGGCCCAATGGCTAGCGTAGGCAGCTGCTGCTGCCGCTGTTGTGGCCGCTACACACGCACACTTTCTGATTTAGTAGCACTAATTAACTAATTATATTAATTATAAAATAAAGAACAGAGCAGGATTCGAACCAGCTACTCTGCATGCTGCAATGGTGCAAGTGTGAGAGAAACCGTTTTTGGGTCTAGCAAAGCAACGCAAATCAGTTTCATTTTTTCTGGCCGCCAGTTTTTTTCGCACGAAATCTCCGTTCGTTGCCCTTCGAATTTTTCCGTGCTGCTTTTTATTTTAACGTAAGAGTTGCTTTATTTAATTTTACCTTAACTGCGTGCAAGTAAAACGGCCTGAATTGAAGTGAGAAGTACAAACAGGGCCCTAGAAATGCTTGCGAGAAACTTATGGCTCGGACGAATTGCACGAGTCTCGCGCAATGCTCGGGTTTGTCGATTTTCGACCTCGAGTGCCAGATATGCTTCCGATGACGTTAAACAAAAGGACAAGGAGCTCGGTGAGTTGGACAGCACAGAGAATACCGGTGTTATCGAAAAAAGCAACAGGGAGACTTTGCTTTATTTCGACAAGGTGTCCCGCTTCAACTTTTCTCTGTGGAAACAGTACAGAACTTTTGAGGTTGGCTGGAGAAAGCTTACACCTATGCTCTTCAACGAGAACGAGGAAGTGCTGATTAAACACAAGATTGAGCAGTTGTGCTTGCCGCTTGCCGGGGTGACCATCAACAACGTGGTGCCTAAAGACGGGGGTGTTTTTGTGAGATTCCGCATCAACGACAGCACTGCGAGCATAAGTGAGATCAACGCCAAGTTGCAGGAAAACTGCCGTGCATTCAACGAAAAGAGAGACAAGAGTTTGCTAGCCACGATTCAGTACCCTAAGACCTATTGTTACCCCGTAAAGGGCACTCCATGGATTGAAGACTTGCGCAGAATTCCCAATGTGGACTTGAAAGTGAGCTTTGAAGGCACAGGAGAGCTTCCGGAAGAGAGTCTTTACCAAATCATGCGGAGATACGGCAAAATTGTGGATATCTTTCCGCAACCAGTAGATTCAAAAGAGGTGCCAAAGTACTGTATTGTACGCTTCCAAAGAATCAAGTCTGCTATTAGTGCGAAAAACTGTGTGAACGGTTTGAAAATCAACGATACAGTATTACACTTGAAGTATGTGAGCCGCAATACAAAAAGTTGGTTCAAAAAGTTAATTTTGGACCACCAAAGAATCTCGATCCCGTTAATTTTGGCACTTCTTGTTGCCATGTCAACAGTCATTTTTGAACCGATCCGGGTATTTTTTATTGAGGAAAACATGAGCAAACGGATCAGCCGCAAATTGGAGCGTTACGTTACAAACAACTCAGTGATACGGTACTTGACAGACTCGGCACAAAGTATGAAGAATATTGTCAGCTTGGGCAAAAAAGCTGGTGCTTCGGGAGATTTCAGAAAAAAAGTGTGGACCGACAGAATTGACAAGATCAAGGAAATCAAGCTATGGATCGAGGAGAACATCAACACTTTCATCATTGTTCGTGGGCCCAAGGGAATAGGGAAGCAGGAGCTTGTGATGGAACACGTTATCAAAGATGGCCATTACGGTCGTTATTTGTACGTGAACTGCGAGCTGTTGTACAAATCACGTAGTGACAGCGAGTTTTTGAAGAACGCTTCTGCCGTTTTTGGTTATTTCCCAGTTTTCGCCTGGCTCAACTCTTGGAGCAAGTTTTTAGACTTGGCGGTTCAAGGTTTAACTGGCCAGAAATCTGGGCTTTCTGAAAGCACAGAGACCCAGTTCCGTAATATTTTGACACTCACCGGGATTGCGGTACGTCATTTGGCTCTCAAATCATTTGGAAAGAGTGCGCTGGTGGTGAGCGAGTCTGCGACAGAGGAAGACTATCTTCAGCAAAACCCTGCGGAAAAGCCAATCATTGTTATTGACAAGTTTGAGTTGAAGCAAGACTCTGAGTCAAACAGTAACTACGGATTCATATACAAGAGCTTGGCAGCATGGACCAGTTTTCTCGTTTCAATGAATTTGGCGCACGTTATATATTTGGTGGACGATATTGGGCTGATACCTGTATTGCAAGAGCTGTTGCCCGACCAAGTGTTCAAGTACTGTGTTTTGAATGACGCAAGTGAAGAGAACTCGGTTGAATTTGTGATGAGCGAGTTGCACAAGGAAGCCCAGGAGAAACCTGAGAATTCAACAGAGAGTGATTCTGAATTTCCACAGCAGGTGCACTTCACAAACTACAGCAAGGAAACGGTGAAGGAAGCACTTGCTCCTATTGGAGGCCGGATGCTCGATCTCCAGGCGTTTGTGAGACGGGTGAAGTCTGGCGAAACTCCACAAGAAGCCCAACGAGAAATGATTCGCCAGGCGCTGGAGCAACTTATCCAAATGAACTTGAATAACGCTGTGAATACTGACCCATTGCAGGTGGCCAGATCGTGGGAGATTATCAAGCAAATCTCTAAGGAACACATGCTTCCATACACCAAGATATATACGTCGTTGTTGTTCAAGAGTGCACCAGAGAAGTGTTTGAACGAGTTGGAGAACAGCGGGCTTGTGACGTTGGTGAAGGAAAACGGTGTGATCAAGTACATCAAACCTAGCAAGCCAATTTACCAGGCCGCGTTTGAGCATATCGTCTCGGATAAAAAGATGTACAACGTCTTGGAGACGTCGTACTTGCTCAAGTTGATTGGGTTTGAGAACAAGAGAATCTCTGCGTGGGAGGACGAGTTGAGCAAGTTGAGCTACGTGACCAAAGACGATTTGGTGACGTCGCGTTTGCAGTGGCTCAGCAACAAGATTGACGGCAGCTGCAAAAACATCAAATCGTGGGAAAGCCACATTCTGAAGCTTGTGGCGGAGCTCAACAATGAGAAGAAGGAGAAGAACGTCTGGTCTGTGTTTGGGTGGTGAGCCCCCCGTGACTACAATCTATGGCAATATAACATATAGTATAGTATAGTATAGTGTAGTATAGTGTAGTATAGTGTAGTATAGTGTAGTTCAGTGTAGCAAAGTGAAGTAAGGAAAAGCAGCTGCTGTGTCATTTTGCGCTTTTCTGAAAAACGGCGCTGCTGCAATCGCAGGCGCTGTCATCAATTGGTGGGCCCGTGTTCTTGAGTGCCTGTCTCAACTTTTCGATCTGTTTCAAAGTCTCGTCGTTCTGGTCCGCGACCATGGAATGGCGCTTGACTTTCTTGTTGCCTTTCTGTTGTTTCTGGGACATTGTTTGCTGGGGTGGTGGGGTGTGCAAGAGGTTTTGAAGAGTCGCAGTGACATTGAGGTCTTAAATAGTCTTAAGGAGAGCTGCGGTCCTCAAACTGGGCGACTGGGTGGAGTCAAGTAGCACAAAACGGGAAGTAAAATCAGAGAACTAAGTGGAATTGGTGAAAAGAGTGCAAGAACTGGAAAAAAGAAAAAATAACAACAAAAAAGCTGCAGATCAGGCTAGCCCAGTTGGTTACGCTTGGTGACTCATTTGATTACTGTTTACTGTTTACTATTTACTATTTAGTGTTTACCTGCTACTCAGCACTGATTTGCCAGCACCGCGAATCAGCCGTAGAACTCGTTGTACTTTTTCAAGTAGTACGCACTGGAAAGCCCGCCCAAAGTGGTCAAAACAATTGGCACTGGCTTGCGAAATCTCAGTGGAATCCCACGAGAAAGGCCTCCTGCGAGCAACAAGAACGAGCCCCCGAGTGCCAATTCCAAGCCCCAGTCCTTGTTCTTCAGGAGCAAGTAGCCGGCAGTGCCGTAAACGGCCAGAATGGAGAATCCCGCCACCAACGATGGGATTGAGCCTTTGCGGCTGGACGTTAGTATGTGAATCTGGAGCAGTGAGCTGTGGAGCTGTGGAGCTGTGGAGCTGTGGAGCTTTGGAGCTGCGGAGCCGAGCTCAGGCATACTTACACGTAGCCCATGGTGCCGCCAATCAAGCAGAGGGCGCTGAGAGTGTAACTTGGGTGTTCCATAGTGTGTTGTGGTGTGTTGTGGTGCTTTGTGGTGTACTACAAGAAGTCGGAAAAAAAAACGAGCCGCGGCAGGCAGGCCATTTATTTATATTTATAGTATCCGATATATAAATTAATAAGCGCATAAAGCGCGGAAACAAACACTCAAAAAAATCACCGCGCGGCAACATAGGGTGCACACAGACTGTGGCCAGCTTCTGCAGCGCGGCACCAAGACCCGTCCAGCGAGACACGTTCTGGTGCCCGCGAGCAGGCTGCGCCGCCGCCTCACACGTTCCAGTTCTTCCTGAACGTCTGGCTGTACATGGACAAGTTCAAAAGCGCCAACTGGGAGTCGCTGAGAAACTTCCAGTTCCAGCCCCAGTGGTACGCCAACACCAAGTTCAACAAGCTCTGGCCGTTTTCCTTGACAAATAGCTTCACGCTGAAGTCGCGCACGGACTTCTCGCGCTCGATAATGTTTCTTTTCACGAGATCAACCACGATGTAGAGAAACCAGAACTTGGACGACAAGTACCAGAACTTCATCGAGTTTCTCGTCAAGACCTTGAAAAACTTGTGGTCGCCCACAAACGCCAAGTCCTCGAAGAGCTGCAAGAGAAACAAGTTCACGTGCTGGACATTGTCGACAAAACCCAGGAGCTGGGCGCGGGTGGTTGGGACCTCAAAATTCTGCACAAACTCGATCACCCCGGGAACGTACGAGACGCTGCTCAAGATGTGGTTGAAGATCCGCACGTCGGCGATGTACGAGTACTCGGAACGCAAGATTTTGGCGTAGTCCTCGAGCCGCTGCCTCTGTTTGGGGTCTCTCCAGGTTCGCTGTTTCGCAATCTGCTTCAAAATGGCACTGAGGAGCAAACACGTGCTGCCAAAGACCGCGACCGTGTTGTCGCGCTTGTCGCCCGAGATCTTGTCGTAAAAACGGCTGAAAATCTCCTTGTCAGTGTAGATTCGCATTTGGCCGGCCTCGGGTTGCAATGGCGACACTGGCCCATTTATACTCATGTAAACGGAACGGGACGCCCCACGGTCACGTGCGAGGTCTCCATCGATATAACGCTTCCAAGTACCCCGGCACCCATGTTCCGAAAGCGGCAGCTCGAGTCCGGGCGCGAACGTGGGCAGCGGAAGAAGGATCGGCTGAGGCTGGGGCTGAGGCTGGGGCTGAGGCTGGGGCTGAGGCTGGGGCTGGTTGGCGGCAGCGGCAGCGGCAACACGACTGGCGACTGTGCTGCCGCAGGTGCCCGGTTCCTGCGCCGTTGGGTGATCCCGTCCCTGGGCCACACTCGGGGACCTGGGCTGGGCCGAACGATTCCTTGCTGCCGATTGTTTTCCGGGATCAGACAGGGATGTTGCCTGAATTTCGAGCAGCGCCTCCAGCAGCAGACTGGCGCAGTGGGTAAGGTAAACACAGGAAAACTCAGAGCAGCAACCTTGTGGGCTGCGAATTCCAGACAGAACAAAAATTTTTGTCCAGACGTGCTCAGCAGACAGTTCCACTTTATATTTTTTGCAGACTGCACAAGTATTTTGCACGTTCGCACGAGTTCTGCACAATAGCACACAGGTTCACACACAAATTTTGCAAGTTCTTGTCTGCTGTTCGCACGTTGTTCAGTTTTGCATTTTGCGCAGTTCTGCACGTTACACACGGTTTCTGACCACTTTTGCACATTTTGCACATTCTGCAATTTTTGCAAGTTTTGCAAGTTTTGCAAGTGCGAGTTTTGCAGTTTTGCAGTTGGGCTCCCCCATCGACCATGGGCCCAGCACACAAGTGGCTCTTCGTGCTACCACTCGCCGGCGTTGCCGCGTGGTACGCAATGCTCATAGCGATGCTCATCTGCTGGAGCGCAGAGGGCAAACCCATCTACCATTTCATGAACCAGACAAACACGTTTGTTTACATATCGAATATCGGCGCCGTCAACTTGCAGCCGTTGTTCATCGTGGGCACGCTGGTCCAGGGCATTTTCTATGTCTTGACGCTTTGCGCGATTGTCTACACCCGCAAGCACCAGATACGACGGGCCCCAGCGTTGGAGAAGAGCAAGCACGGGATCGAAGTGGCCGTGGGGATGATACTGGCGCTGATTGTATCAAACTTGTGCGTGGTTCTATGCTCTTGTTTCAAGGTTGACAAGTTCAAGAAGGCACACTACACTTTTGTGGCGTTCTTCATTGGCGGTTGCTCTGTGGCGTGTTTGTGCATGTCGTACTTGGACGTTGTCGCGTACAAGGACTGCAAAACGGCAGCAAGCGACGCCGATAACGCGAATATCGAGTCTCAAAAGAGCGACAACTCGGAGAGTGCAGAGCCCCCGGTCAATCTTTTCAGATTGAGGCTCTACATCGTGTCCAAGTTTGTGTGGGGGCTTGTAGGCGTTGCGTTTATATTGTTGTTCGGGGTCTCCAAGCTCAAAGGCAAACGGTTTATAAGCGAGTTGTTTGAGTGGGTGAGTGCATTTTGGTACGGAATTTGGCTACTTTTGCTCTGTGTTGAGCTACTAGGACTCGTGTTCTAGTTTATCGCATCACGACCTAATTCTAAACATAAATATAGACATGCATTATTTGTGTGTAGTGTTCTCGTTACTTATGGGGTTTTTGCAAAATCGCTTTTTGCGCGTAGTTTTCATCATCATTCGTGTATTGTATTGTTCTGTTTTGTATTGTATCGTATTGTATTGTACATTCGTCAATGTGTACGCAACCGTGCACGTACTTCCTTATAGCTCATATCGCCATCATTCATCTCGTCGCAGTAGTTTGTTATGTCGTTCAACAAGTTTCTTTTTCTTGTTAACCCAATTTTGAGCTCTTGGTCCATCATTCGTTTTTCCAATACTTCACAGTTTTCAATCAAGAAGAACTCACCCCGTTGTCTTTTCCAGATTTTGAATTCGATTATGGAACTGAAGTCTTGAATGTTGTCTACGTTTCGGATCTCAAAAACTTGCAAGTTTGGCAAACTCTTTGTGTCAAACAAGTCGTAGACACTATCATTCGTGATTTTGAAACAGTTGTTGAATGATAATTTTTCAATCTGCGACACTGAGCGATAGTTTTCGGTTAGATAGTTTATAGTTGTTTCAGTGATGTGGCATCCAGCACACCCCAATATGTTCAATTTGTTGCAGTTTCTCAATATTGACACTATTGAAGAGTCAGTAATCTTGTCGCAGTTTTGGAACCTGCCAACGTTTAGGTATCTCAATTGCGTGCATTTGTTTGAGATTTCAATCACCCCATCGTCTGTGAAATGATCGCAGCAACGCAAATCTAACTTTTCTAAGTTTTTGCAGTTATTCGCAACAATTTTCAAAAAAAAGTTGTTGATCTTCTTCGAGTTACAGCCCGCTAAAATCAACTTCTTTAAGTGGATTGGACCAGTCTCCATCAAATTATTAGGTGTGAACAATGAGATTGGAGGCGAAATGTTTGGGCACAAATACATCTCAATCCATTCCAATTTGTTACCGTTGGCAATGGTGAAGTTCGCTAATAAGTTGATCTGATCCTGTGTCACATGCTGTAATCTATGAAGCAACAAAACGTTGGTGTTTGACAGCTTTAAATTTTCAACAACCGTATTTTGTGGTTCGTTCTTCAACAAATTGATCAACTTGTGAAAATTGGCATCTGAACTGAAAAAGATTTTGCGAAATATCAACTTCTTTGCAATGCTGTACCAGAGCTTGTTTACAAACAAGCAATTATACAACGTCTTGTTGATCCGTTTGATAGTTTGAAAATTGTTTATACTGCGATTAATCAATGAGTCCTGGTAAAACTCTTCGCCAACTATAGAGTTTGCACTTTGGCTTTTGTTAATGGTGTGCTGCCACACCTCAAATGCCTTATTTTCATCGCCGTACATCAATTTCGCGTGCTCAATTGACAATGGTTTTCTTCTGGAAGGCAGTTTTTCTAAAGGCATCACAACGTCGTCTTCCACAAAACCAAGGATCCTTTCTAGAATATCAGGTGTATTAAAAATCTGGTGTGTCTTTGCAGGTCTTTTAACGGATACAGATCTCCGAGGTTCATCGGCCATACTCAGAAAACTTGTAGAAATCATTATTGGCAGTTTTCTGTAAGCAGTATCGACCTCTTCAAACTTTCTGGTTTTTGATCTGTGGTCATCAATATTTGTTACCAGCAATTTTCTGGTAATCTGTGCCACACTTGGCGTTTTCTTGAATGTTCTTGAGGCATTGTGAATGCTTTGTAAACTTGTACTGTGTATATGATTCTCAGTAATGCTATGGATAGGTTCAATTGTAGCCTTGAAGAAATCCAAATAACTATCAGACTTCATTTCGTCTCCTAATGCAGCAAACAGTCTCTCAGGCACAACATAGTGCGAATTTTGGTCCTCGAAAATATCACTTTCGTTTACGGATATCACTGGCTCACTTTCAAAATCCATTGAATCATCTCCCACAGTTTCAGAAGCCAATTTTGATAAATCTTTGTACGCTTTGGAAGGCACTATACCGGTTCTCTTGAACTCAAAATTTGGCTTTGCTGGTGGTACAAATGCTTCAGCCATGCTCGTTTCATGTTCTTCCTCTATGATATCAGTGAAACTTCTGAAAGCGTGGTTGATCTTTGCTGGATTTTTATCGCTACTCGTGGACTTATCCAAATTGTTCAAATTGTTCAAATTTTGCTTCCATATTGTCTTGTTATATTTCATGTGTCGTCTGTTCTTATTTGTGAGGGGTTGCAATGGCTGTGCAACATACACCTGCTGCACATCTTGCATGTCTTCCATTGAGTCGTCATTATCCCCTTTCATGTCAAAGTTAGATGAACTTGGGCTGTTGGTGACACTCTGAATTTCTGGCGTTGAGATTAGCTGCGGCAGTGGTATATGCTGATTTTGTGTAGGCGCATCTGTGTGCAAAGTTTTAACCTCATTCTGCTTTCTTTTCTTGAATATGTTTCTTATGGAGATGTCGTTGAGCAATCTGCGCCGTTTCACATTTGTGTTGCTGTCTCTTTTCGCCAAATCCTCAGTGCTGTCACCAAACTGTCCTTTAAGAAGCGACTTCAAGCTATTTATCGACAGTGTTTTTGAGATACTTCTCTTCAAATTCGATATTGATCTGCTGCGCGATGGTTCGTTCATTGTTTATTTTTAGCTTGCTATTTGGTTTCCTTGGGTGAATGGGTTGTCTGTGATTGTAATTGACTCTTTGTGAAGGTGAATGTTTGGTCAGAATGCGTTCAATAATCAAATAATTTCGCGATTACTCGATGCTTGTATCCAGGGCTCTAGGCGCGACTATTCCTTGTTTGCAACTAGTATCAATGCTGTGCTTGTTGCAAAGAATACACGTAAAAAAATATAGCCAGTCAAAAATAAGTTCTGTTGCAGTATCTAGGTCTCGGCTCGGGGTCAGTTGAGATTGATTGGACTTTGCTGTTTCTGTTTTCGTTCTGTTTGAGATGATTGACTTGTCAATGTTTACTTTATAAAATGAAAAACAAAACAAAAAAAATTGGTTTTACTTGTTGATGGAATTTTCAATGTTAAGGCTTTTGTTTACTTTTTTTTTTGTTCTATTTTTTACATTTTATTTTACTTTTTTTCTTTTCTCGTTTGTTTATTTTTTTTTTTGCTATACTTTCGCTCCTTCCAAAGTCTGGTCATCGTGAATCTTTCGAAAGACTTGAGTTTGTCTCAGTCCCAATTACCCGGACAAAAGTGGTGGACGGTGCGCTAATTAATGGTCCTTGTGTCCAGGTCCAAAAATCTCAAAAAAGACTAAATCTGGACTCTTTCGAGGTCGCAGATTTATTTTTTTTTCTTCACCGCGTCTGAAATTACGGATAGTTTATTTTACACTCGTGATTGTTGTGTCTTGTAGCAAATGAAAATAAGCACATAAGCCTATTTATAGAATTGTGTGATTTATTAAGATTTTTTTTGAGCCTTGGCCAGTTAGTTTTCCCAGTATTATGCCTTTTCTGCCCGCTTGCTCACTCATTTCCCGTCGCATTGTTTTGTGGCTCATTTACCACCAAATGCTCAGCTGACTCGTTCGGCACTTTTTGTTGCAAATCCGTTTCGGCGGTACTTACACTTGCAACATGGGCTGACTCAGGAGCATTTTTGGCCTCAATTGAGGCCATTTCAGATACCGTAGGTGCCGCATCCTCGGTTTTTTCTGGTACCACCGGCGCTGAAACCTCTGTGTTTTCTGAGGCGTCCACAGCTTTAGCTGAGTCTTTCTCAGTGTTTGTGTCCAAGGCCTGTGCGCCAGCTTTGGTCTCCGCAAGCTCGCTTTCTTGCTTCTGCTCAACGTCTTCTGTCACTTTAGTCTCTGTAACAGACACACTCGTTGCTTCCTCCTTGAGCTCTGCAGTGCCATTTTGAGCACCTTCTGTTTCCTGCACGGGCACTGGTTCCAGAACCTTAGGCACAGTTTCTGGTTGAGGAGTATCCGTAGAGACCACAGCCGGTTGCTCCAAAGCCACTTTGTTCTCCGCGAGACCCGCTGTTTCTTGACCATTTCCATTTCCATTTTCAGTACTGAGCACGGCTGGCTTTGTCTCTTCATCTTCGTCCACCATAACTATGTCACCCGTTTTCATGGCCTCTTCGGCCTCTTTTCTGGCCTTTTCGCGTTTCACTTTGTCTTCTTTCTCCTCTTTCAACTTCATTCTCTTTGCAGCTCTCATGGCAATTCCGTCTCGGACCATTTGCTCCTGTTCAAGCCGTCTCTTTTCCGACTCCACCTTCTTTCTCTCAGCCTTCTCTTGCAATCTTGACGATCTCTTGCGTCTCTGCATTAGCTGCTGCAAGTTCTTTTCTCTCAATCTGGCATTGTAGTTCTTCTTCCATCTCACCTCCTGCTCGCCAAACTCCTCCAAGTAGCTCACCAAGGTGAGCGAAAGTTTCTTCAAAAGCGGGATCTTCTCGTACTTCTTGATGATGTCCACCATTTCGTAAAAATCGTTCGTGAGACACTCCCACTCGAGTTTCGGGTCGTAGTTTTTGAACAAGTCATTTTTGTCCAACTTTGTGTCGTATATCAACTTCTGGTGGTACAACCGGTTGTCGTCCAACAAAAAGTACGTGTGCTCGACAATCGGAAACTGCTTTTTGTCAAAGTACCAGAAAATCGGATCGAGTCTCAAGTCAATTGGCGGATCGATTTTCTCAGTGTACCGCTTGAAGTTCTCGTAGTGGTTCACCCTTTCGATCAACATGTACAAAATGTCGATCTTGACCGAGATGGGGCAGAACTCAAAGAACTTCAACTTTTTGTACTCGGCATTGGCGTCTTTCGCTACTTCCTCGCCGTTCTCATCGACAAGATACTCGTCCTCCACGTCGTTTTGCTCAAAATCAGACATCTGAATGTGGTTTCTTTCCAACAACTCCTCCAACTCCGGCCCCAACAACAAGTTCACGTTGTAGTCAAACAACTCCACGTCGTTGGTGCGGTAGCTCACTTTGAGCAAGTTGTTCATCAAGTTAAGCTTCAATTTTGTCAAAAACTTGGCCGGCTGCACAATCCCCACCAACTCCTCCTCGAATATGTGGATGTTGAACTGGCTGTCTGCCATCTTCAAAACTGCCCGGAAGTTCTCAAGCCAGTGGTAAACATACGCAAACTCAAACTTGTTTCTCACGGGTTTGAGCAACTCCTTGTATGGGGCCTCTTCAGTGGGTAAGTAAGCCGGGAGCTTGGCCAATTGCGTGCGTAGGTTCTCCGATAACTTTGACACAGCTAGTATTGGGTGTTCTGACATCTTGGAAATCTTGAAATTGGGAACAACGCGACGATACACGAAAATTGGTTTAAAAAAATGTCTTAAAAAATGTCTTGAAAGCGTGAAAACGTGAGAGTTGTGAAAAACAAGCTGGGGGCGGGATTGTATGCGGTGCACGGGTGTCTACGTGAGTGGTTGGCGCGGTTAGCAGTGTTGGTGTTCGGGTGTAATAAGCGCCGGCTGCAGTTCTGCTACATGCAGGCCTGGGTGTGTGTGTGTGTGCGTGTGTGTGCGTGTGTGTGTGGTTCCCGAGTATGTCATGTATTAGATTGCATTGCGCTGCACTGCACTGCGTTGCGTTCCAAAAGGTTTGGTCAAAATTTATCAGCAAAAGCTTCACGCAGCGCGCTTAAGATTGGCGCTTCACCAATTTAGTTAGCGCTACATATATATATATATATATATATAAATAGCGCTAAAGTCTTTGCAGGCACTACTCATTCAATCTTGCGAAAGTGTTTCTGGTAGTTGCGCACCTTCAACTTCTTGCCACCCGCGCTAAACTCCTTGTTCTCGTGCTGCTTCTTCACAATCATGTCCATGTTCTTTGCTACAGCGTGTGTACGGCCCATGTTGACGTACCCGGCCATTAGCACCGTCAGTTTCGACTCTTTTGGTTTTGCTGCGGGCTTCAAGTCCTGCTTGTAGTACCTGGCCATGGATCTGTGGCCCACTTTGTACCCCGTGGGCAAACTGAGCTCGATGCCAAACTCGTCTTTTTCAAGCTCAGAAACGTCCAAAATCTCGTCCAAGTTCGTGTAGTACTCGGCAAACATCCTTTTGTCAAAGTTTGTCTCAAACGGAATGCTGCAGTGGCCCTTGGACATACAGTGGTCCTGCACACTCTCCAAGCTCTTGCCGAGGAACCCACAGTGGATGCACTCGTTTTCCACGTAAATAAAGTGCCACAAAAACCGCACCAACCCGGGCATGTCACAAACCTTGCTGCGGTGCGGCACATAGAGCCCGTGAGCCTGGTACATGTGTGCGAGCGCCAGCTCCAAGGTCTCGTGCTCCAAGTTGCAGTAGAGACACCCGTTCACGGCAATGATGTCGAAATTGTCGTCTGCAGCGTTTCCAGCGTTTCCAGCGTCTCTGCTGGCTCCGGCCTCCAGCGGCGCCGTAACCTGCGGAGGCGCTTCCACGTCAGACACCACAGAGGCCGTCTCTGCGTCGTTTTCGCTCTCGTACACGCCCACGCTGGCCAGTTCCTCCGATTCCACGTACACATAGCTTGCCGTCACAGAATCCGTCACCACAGACTCGCCCAAGGTGAAGTTCGAGTCCTGCGTCACCACGGTGCTCACACTGCCCGATCTGTGGAGTCTGCCGTGCAAAAGTGTCTCATTGTGCCTCAAAACCTGCTTGTTCATCTTCCGCATAGCTTTCTTCGTGAGCTGGACGTTTGCCAGGGTTTTCTTCTTCTCGTGCACGTAGAACCCGTCCTCGTCCTCGTTCTCGTTGCGCCCGTCCAACAAAATCTCCTTTTTAAGCACTTTTTCGGCAAATATCTCGCCACTGATTGTGGGGAGCTCTGCCACTCGCCGTTTGAGGTTGTATCTGTGCCAGTCCAGTTTCATGTGCTGTTTCTGGGCCTCCAGGTTCCTGTACTGGACGCCGCACGTGTTGCAGCTGTAGTAGCCCTGCGACTTCACCGAGTGTGCCACTGACATTTTATGTTGCTAGTATGTGTGTGTGTGTGTGTGTGTGTGAGTCTGCCGGAGCTCAGAATTTGATGATGTTATCTCGGTGTGCGGGTGTATTTGTGGTGCACGGGTGCACAAGGGCATAAGTGCTCGAGTTCTTTGGGCACAGCAGTACTCGATTAGTTTCTCGATTTGTTTTTCCCACACCTATTTTTTTTCATATTTTTTCATTTTTTTCAATTTTTCATTTTTCCATTTTTTTTCCACACAATTACTACCTATCTCACCTCGCCAGGCAATTCTATTGGCCGTCTGAAATTACATCACAAACTGTAAAATTGCACAACCAAAATTGCGCGGTATCTTTGACGTTGACTCGACTCGCCGAGTGCTGGCACGCGGCGACGGCGACAGCGACACCAGCGGCGACGGAACGGAAATTTGGACTAGATTTGGGGGGGTTTACTAAAGAAAAAAAATTTTGGACTTAGACTGATCGGGGTGTTAGTCCAGCTGAGACCAAGCCAGCGCTGGTACCAGTTTGACATCATCATACCTTTGAATCCAATCCACGTTGTAGAATTCACAGTGTCGCTATAGAATCAGGGTCGCTACAATGTCGCGCGCTACAATAGTACTGCTACAGTTTCGCTGCAGAACATCCGCGCTACATTATACTCAGTACCTTCACTTCACTCGCTCGGCCGGTTTGGTTTTATCAGCAGCGCTTCTTATTGGCCAGAGATTTCGTGAGTCGGGTCCTTGCGGGGTGTGAGCAACGCCGGCGCGCATCACCCCCTTTTGTGTTGCTGCAACTTTTGCTCGGAAATTCTTTAGCGCTATTCTTATCGCCAACTTTGAAGTCACATCCAAACTGGCGTAAACTGGCGAAAACCGGCGCAAAACTGCCCCCAGACTCATCCAAAAGCCTTTTTCCCGTCAGTAGCATGACCACACTGCACACCGCCGCCACCAGACACACAATTGACTTCAATTAAACCCCCTTCCACTGTGTAGCCAGATCAAAGTGTAAAGTGTCGCGCGATGTTTCCCCGTCTGCAATTTGCTGCAGTCCGGCGGCCGTGATGGTTGGGAGCCCGGGCGCATCTGCACTGAGAAGGACAGAACGATATAGATAGTGAGAAATCCGGCACAAGGCCCCATTTTTCTTCTTCTTTCCAAACAGAATTTTTCCAACAATTTTTGTGCAAATTGCTTATTAGTCATTACATTGCCCCCAAATCAAGAAAAAGATCTGTTTTATACAAATGACTAGCACACTAGGATGGACGGTCAAGGACTGGAAGAAGTTCCACGCCGAGAACCCAGAGAAATCGTTTGCCCAGCTTCTGCAGCTTGTTAACTCGTTGGACCCAGAAGACCCAGCCTGGATCGCACGTTGTGACGAAGACAAGCTTGAGCAGCAATGGACCATTTTGCAGTCGCGGGCAAACTGCAAAGAATTGCCACTTTACGGTGTTCCGGTGGCCGTGAAAGACAATATCGACGTGTTGGAGTTCCCCACCACCGGAGCGTGCCCAGCATTCGAGTTCCAGCCAGCGCGTGACGCCACCGTTGTTGAGCTCTTGAAGGCAAACGGTGCCATTATCATTGGCAAAACAAACTTGGACCAGTTTGCTACCGGTTTGGTGGGCGTGCGCTCACCCTACGGCAAACCAAGCAGCGTTTTCTCAAACAAGCACGTGCTGGGCGGCTCGTCGTCTGGTCTGGGAAATACCTGCGGCCGCGGTATTGTGCCATTGGCCCTCGGCACCGACACCGCCGGCCTGGGCCGTGTGCCTGCGATGTTGAACAACTTGATTGGCCTCAAGCCTCTGCGTGGGGTTTTGTCGTGTCTGGGTGTTCTTCCAGCTTGTAAGTCGTTGGACGTGGTGCTGATCTTTGCACTCAACTTGCGCGACGCTCAGCTCGCCTTCAACTTGTTGGCAAAACCTGACTTGGCCAACGACTGCTACTCGCGCCCAATGCCTAAGGACCCGTTGCACAAGTTCTATGCCTGTGCTTCCCGCGGCGAGTTTGTTAAGATCGCCGTTCCAGCCTCGTTGCCATGGTACGGTGAAGAGGGCAATGCCGCTTTGTTTGGGCAGGCCGTGGCCAAATTCGGTGCCATGCCGAACGTGAAAGTGGAAAGAATCGATTTCACGCAGCTCTTGGAATTGGCCAAGTGCTTGTACGAGGGTCCATGGGTTGCGGAACGGTATGCTGCGTTAGAGAAGTTCTACGCGCTGAACCCGGAAAAGTCGCTGATTGACCCAATTGTGTACTCGATTGTGCAAACTGCTAAAAAGTTTGACGCCAAGGACTATTTCAACTACGAGTACAAGCGCCAGACCATTTTGCAGGCCTTGCGTACCGAGATTTTGGACGTGTTTGACGCAATGATCGTTCCAACCGCTCCTTTGAACCCTACATTTGAGGATTTGGAAAAAGAACCTGTGAAGGTCAACTCGTGGCAGGGAACCTGGACAAATTTCGTCAACTTGGCCGACTTGGCCGCGCTCTCTATCCCAGCGGGCTTCAAAGAGAATGGCTTGCCATTTGGTGTCACCTTGCTCGCCAACACCTTCACAGACTACGCGCTCTTGGATTTGGCCCTGCAATACTTGACTAAGTACAGCAAGGACAGATTTGTGGGCGGATTGAAGGACATTAGTGTCGCTGACGGCGACGTCCTTGACTATGCTATTCAGCAGCAGGTCGCCACGGCCAACAAAGGTGATATTGTCGAATTAGCCGTTGTTGGCGCACACTTGAAAGGCTTGCCATTGCACTGGCAGTTGGAGAAGGTCAACGCCACGTTTTTACGCGCTACCAAGACCAGCAAACACTACAAGTTGTACGCCTTGGCTAAAACGGGCCCAGTGCTCAAGCCTGGCTTGCGTCGTGTGCCAGCAGACGGCCACAGCATCGACTTGGAAGTTTACGCCGTAAGCAAAGCCAAGTTTGGTGAGTTTGTTGCCATGGTTCCTGAACCATTGGGCATTGGCAGCGTCGAGTTGGCCACAGGCGAGTGGATCAAGTCGTTCATTTGTGAGGAAATCGGCTACGCCGACACCAAGGCCGTGGATATCTCAGAGTTTGGTGGCTTCAAGCAATACGTGGCCACACTCGACAAAAAAACGCACCGTGAGATCACCTTCAAGCGCGTGTTGATTGCAAACCGTGGTGAGATTGCCGTGCGCATCATCAAGACGTTGCACAAGTTGGGCATCGAAGCCGTGGCCGTGTACTCGGACCCAGACAAGTACTCACAGCACGTGACATTGGCCGACGTGGCCGTGCACTTGCCTGGCACCAAGGCCGCAGACACGTACTTGCGTGGCGACTTGATCATTGAGGCGGCCAAAAAACACAAGGTTGACGCCATCATTCCTGGGTACGGGTTTTTGAGTGAAAACGCGGACTTTGCCGAGTCGTGCGAAAAGAACGGCATTGTGTTTTGCGGACCACTGGCCAAGGCCATCAGGCTGCTCGGTTTGAAGCACTCGGCTCGTGCTATCGCTGAACAGGCTAAGGTTCCGCTTGTGCCGGGCTCAGGCTTGATTAAAGACGCGCAAGAGGCAAAAGAGTTTGCCGCCAAAATCGGGTACCCGATCATGATTAAGTCGACCGCTGGAGGTGGTGGAATTGGGTTGCAGAAAGTCGACAGCGCTGACGACATTGAGCGGATCTTTGAGTCCGTGCAGCACCAGGGCCAGCAATATTTTGGTGACGCTGGCGTTTTCATTGAAAGATTCATTGACCAAGCACGTCACGTGGAGGTGCAAGTTTTGGGAGACGGCCACGGCGAGGCTGTTGCTGTGGGTGAAAGAGACTGCTCGTTGCAGCGCCGTAACCAGAAGGTGATTGAAGAAACGCCTGCTCCAAATTTGCTGGCCGCCACACGCGCAAAATTGCACGCCGCAGCTGAAAACTTGGCCAAGTCAATGCACTACAAGCTGGCAGGTACCGTCGAGTTCATTTTTGACGCGCACCGCGACGAATTCTACTTTTTGGAGGTGAACACGCGTTTGCAGGTCGAGCACCCAATCACAGAGATGGTCACGGGGCTCGATTTGGTCGAGTGGATGCTCTACATTGCCATGGACCAGGCCCAGGACTTGAAACTGTTGAAAGAAAGCATCAAAGTGCAAGGGTGGCTGATGGAGGCCCGTTTGTACGCCGAGAACCCATTGAAACAGTTTTTGCCCTCGCCAGGCCAGCTCACGCACGTCAGCTTCCCTGAGTGGGCCCGTGTGGACACATGGGTGCAGAAGGGAACTAACGTCAGCAGCGAGTACGACCCTACCCTTGCGAAGATCATTGTGCACGGCACAGACCGTGCAGACGCGTTGCAGAAGCTCGTGAAGGCCCTCGAGGAAACTCAGGTCTACGGTGTTGTCACCAACGCTGACTACTTGAAGCTGATCATCACAACGCCATTTTTCAAGAACGTGGCGTTCCACACAAAGATTTTAGACTCGTTTGAGTACGCGAGCGCGGCCATCGAGATCCTCGAACCCGGCGCCTACACCACTGTCCAGGACTTGGGCAGAAAAGGTTACTGGCGTATTGGTGTGCCTCCGCTGGGCCCAATGGACGACCTTTCGTTCAAGTTGGCCAACAAGATTGTCGGCAACGACGCCAACGCCCCTGCGCTTGAGATGACGCTTGTGGCACCTACCGTCAAGTTCCACGGCGACGCCGTAGTTGCCATTGCCGGTGGTAGTGTTGCCGCCACGCTTGACGGCAAGCCTGTGGGCATTTTGGAGCCAATTCACGTGAAAGGCGGCCAAACTTTGGCCGTTGGCAAACTCTCTTCGGGCTGCAGAGCCTACTTGGCCGTGCGCAACGGACTTGATGTGGGAGAGTACCTCGGATCGCGTCTGACTTTTGCGCTCGGCAACTTGGGCGGCTACAACGGCCGCACGTTGAAATTCGGTGACGTTTTGTTTGTTGCGCAGCCAGAACTGGCAGGAAACACGTTGCCCGTACCGGTGGGTGCTCCAGTGGCCTTGCCACGTGCCTTGGCGCCAAGTTTGGACACTAAAAAGTGGTACATTGGCGTCACATGCGGCCCACACGGTGCACCAGACATTTTCAAGCCTGAGTTTGAGAAAACATTCTTCAACGACGAGTGGAAGGTGCACTACAACTCGAACAGATTCGGTGTGCGTTTGATTGGACCAAAACCACTGTGGGCACGTGCTGACGGTGGTGAAGGTGGTTTGCACCCATCCAACGCTCATGACTACGTCTACTCAATGGGTGCCATCAACTTCACTGGTGACGAGCCGGTGATTTTGACTTGTGACGGGCCTTCTTTGGGAGGGTTTGTGTGCCACGCTGTGGTTTGTGAGGCCGAAATGTGGAAAGTGGGCCAGGTGAAACCGGGTGACAGTATCAAGTTTGTGCCAGTGAGCTACGACGCAGCACGCGCCTTGAAAAAGCAACAGGACGAGTTTGTTGCTTCGTTCAGCAAGCCGCTCGGCGACGTGACAAAACTCGCGCTTGCTGCGGCCGAAAACCCAGTGTTACACACGATTGCGGCCGTTGCCGGAAAAACACCAAAAGTCGTTTACCGCGCTGCTGGTGATCGCTACATTCTCGTGGAGTACGGCAGCGACAAAATGGATCTCAACATGAGCTACCGTGTGCACAGCTTGATCGAGTTGGTCAACAAGTACCACACGGTGGGTATTTTGGAGATGTCCCAGGGTGTGCGTTCAGTTTTGGTGGAGTTTGACGGTACGCAGGTGCTGCAGCAAACATTGCTCAAGACCCTTGTGGCGTATGAGAAACAGCTCACGTTGAGCAAACGCTGGACGGTGAAATCTAAGGTGATCCGCTTGCCAATGGCCTTCGAGGACAGCAAGACTTTGGCTGCGGTCAAACGGTACCAGGAAACCATCCGTGCGCTGGCCCCTTGGTTGCCACTGAACATTGATTTTGTTGCGAAAATCAACGGCATGACCCGCGACGACGTGCGCGACTTGATGTACAAGGCGCGTTTCCTCGTGCTTGGCTTGGGTGACGTGTTTTTGGGTGCACCATGTGCCGTGCCTTTGCAGGGAGAGTTGACTGCCCGCAAGTTCCCATTGCCTCTTATTGGAACAAAGTACAACCCTCTGCGTACTTACACGCCAAACGGTGTGGTCGGTTTGGGTGGCATGTACATGTGTATCTACACAATGGAGTCTCCAGGTGGATACCAGTTGATCGGACGTACGGTGCCAATTTGGGACAAGTTGAGCTTGGGCTCGCACAGCGAGAATCCATGGCTCCTCACGCCGTTTGACCAGATTGAGTTTTACCCAGTCTCAGAGCTGGAATTGGACGCCATGACCGAGCAGTGCAACAACGGTAAGTTCAAGATGGACATTGCCGACTCTGTGTTTGACTTTGGTGACTACACCGACTTCTTAGAGGCCCACAAGGCCGACATCGAGAAGGTCAAGGAGGAGAAGAAGATTGGCGAGAAGTTGGAGGAGTTCAAGCGCTTGATCCAGATCCTGAACCAGGAGTTGCTCACGAGCGCTGCTCCAAAGCAGGCCGAGCAGCAAACGTACCCGGATGACGCTGTCAAGGTTTACTCGCAGTACTCGGGCCGTTTCTGGAAGCCGTTGGTCAAGGTTGGCGACGTGGTTGCCAAGGACCAGGGCTTGATTGTTGTTGAGGCCATGAAAACCGAGATGGTTGTCACTGCCAGTGCTCCGGGCAAGGTTTTGAGTATCTTGCACGGCAACGGTGACATGGTCGACGCCGGCGACTTGGTTGTTGTGTTGCAGTAGTGGCTGATGTGCCTTGCGCTGCGTTTAGTTAAGCGTATTGAATAAAATGCTGTGATAAAAGAAAACTGTACTGAAAATTTCATTGTGCTAAATTAGCAACTGCGTACTTCCTCCTTTCTCACTCTTTTACTAGAATACATGAATTTTTTGAAGACCTTTTCTGAAGTTGAGTTTGTGTTTCCACTTTTTCACTTTTTCACTTTTTCAATTATCCTTTTTTTTCATGTTGCACTTTTTTGTGCTTGACATGTTTGCACTTTTGCACTTTTTTATTTTTAACATTTTTTTCATTTTCTGCATCTTTCACCCTCGCGTATTGTAGCAAATTGCAAACAAACTCACTAGGCCACTGCGATTCTCTGCATTACTGGTTTTGCCAACAGCTTCTGCAATGTTCATTTTTCCAACTGCCGCGTTTGTCTGGTGCATAGCTCCGGGTAACCCGAGATGCCGCCATATTTATTTGCACATCGACATGTAAACACAGCAATGTCGCATCAAGAGAACCTACGCCTCATTGAGCAGATCACGGCGCAGAGACCCGTTTTCGGCAGCATGCTTCTGAAATTGTACGAGTCGTCGTTGGTGGAGTTGAGCGCGGAAGAGTCCGGGATTTTGGAAGCCGCGCAAGAATCAAAGACAGACACATTGTTCAAAGACGCGTACGCAAAAGAGTTGGAAGCACACAAGGGTTTAGCAAAACAGCTGGTTTACGAGCACTTGTCTCTAGAGAACCTATACAGAATCTCGGGTGTTACGGTGTTTCCAATAAGTGACCCGCGCTATCTCGGGATCCGATTCGACACATACAACGAGACAAAAGCACAGTTTCAGGAAACGCACTACGTGATCCTCAAAAAGAGCGATAAAAACGGTGTGTTGCAGATTTTTAAGCATACAATCCCCAATTTTATTAAGGTGGAGCAGGAATTTGCTGAGGCGTACAACTTGTACTATTTTGTAAAGCAGTTACGCAACAAGCTCACATTGTGGCTGCAGAAGGTCCAGGTCTTGAACAGTGTTGCCCAGATACAGGACGTTGATATATTGGACAACGATATAGGGTGCACAACAACCATTTTGCAAGTTTTTGACACAAAGCTTAAGTTGAACATGAACTACACGCTGGCCGTGTTCGTGAGTGTGCTAAATAAGAAAGATCCCGGCATAGAGGGTCTAACGTGCAGTGTGTCCGAATTGGAAAACAAGATCCATTGGTTGAAAGAGAAACTAGCGGGCGGTGTATAATTTGGAACTTGTGATAGCTCGTGATACCTCAGTTGAGCCAAGCTGTGCCGTATGAGACTCAGAACAGAACAGCTTGAAAAAAAAAAGAGATAGGAGAGTATGTTACAATATAAATAAACGATATGGTATCGAAAGTTCAAAAGCTGGTCATTCTTTGAAGAGATGTATCAACAGGCTTAGGCAATGATCACTTTGAGCCCATAAGCGGTACTTTGCTGGGTTTTTAATCGCTGCTTTTGTACGTAGTTCTACGATGCTGATCAATGAGGGTGTCAAATAACTAAATTCTTTGCTTCCATACTCAAAAAATTCGCTTACAATATGGACACAGACATGTACGTCATAACAAAGCGGAGCTAAACTTTCGGCTACCACGGGCATACAGTGAAATGCAATCTATATGTGTATACTCTTTCACAAAGCGGCGTTCGCGTCTATCGATCTGCCGTACTAGATCATCCATTTTGATCAAATCCTTTCACATTGAGCTCTTTGAAAAGTGAAATATATGATACATTCATATCAATCAAGCATTTCTATATGTTATATCCTCAAAGTAAGTACTCAAAATTTGATTTCAAAGCGCTGTGGCTGTTTTGTACTGACAGCAGGCTTATGCGCTGTCTCACCTTTTTGGTAATTAATAACTCGCTCTAAAACTTTTATGTTTCCCAAAACGGGAAAATTGGACCAAGGGTGCATGAAATTTGTCCCAACACATCTCTTCGATCCATGCTTGTGATCCATACATTGGTCTTTTTTACCTTCCTTTTTCTATTTTGCTTATTCACTTTCTCAGACTTATACAAATCACTCAACCAGAATTCTCTCAAATTAAAAATTTAATGAACTGGAAGTCAGCGTCACTTTGGGTCATGGTGGCCTCGCAGGTAGCCGGGGCACTGGTTGTGAAAAGAGATGCAATACATTAAAGCTACCTCTAACTCTTAGCTTTTAAGGTCCTACTGTGAATATCAGTTTGGGGAGTAATCATCAAACAATTGAAGCTACCTTGGATACAGGATCCTCAGACTTTTATGTTACAAGTCAAAATAGTGGTAAGTGTGTACCGGATGATCAAAAGGCACCACTGCAGCCATCCCAAAGTCAAGTTTTGGACATTATTGACAAATACCTCAATGGCGAAGATATAGGAAATGGGACCAACATTCCTTATTTCACTAGTGCTTTCAGTTGCAATTCTCTTTTTGATGAGAAGAGTTCTACATCATTCAAAAAGCTTGATCAAGAGTTTTTTGACCTGTATTACTACGAGTCATACGTTTATGGTACATGGGCCAACGACTCCGTGGCAATTGGCGAAACCACTATAGATGAAATGTCATTTGGTTTGGCTTATTCTGGAAACACTTACAAGAGTATTTTCGGCTTATCATATTCAGGGTTGCTGATAGATGTGATGCGACTGAGAAATAGTTTCTATCACCCCAATTTTCCGGCCACCTTGTGGAAAAGGGGGATTATTGACAAGCCGAGTTTCTCATTGTACATGAATGTGACCACGGGAAGTGGAAGTATTTTGTTTGGAGGGTACGACGAAAGCTTATTTGAAGGACTGCTTGCGACTGCAGAATTGGTGAACATCACCACCGATAAATATAGTGGGCTTGGTGGGTATTATATAAATACTACAATCAAGCTCAGTTTCAAAAACGGGTCAGATGCCGTGACATTGATGGAAAATGAGCTGATGCTTTACAACACGGGAACTACCCAAATAATAGCGAACGACTATGCGTACTCCACAGTCATGTCTTCGATAGGTGTACCCGTTGAAGCCGTAACTTTTCCATGTTTATCTGTGAAGGCTCCTTTACTTGAGATTTACGTGGGTGATTTTAACTTTACTTATGAGATTGGGTTTGAGATTGAAACCGGGGGAAACTGCTCCCTTGATTTTCAAGGAAGTAATGCGAACTCAACCTTCCAGTATCAAATCGTGGGTCTTGACGCTCTTAAAAAACGTCTACACATATTTTGATATGGCGGCGTACCAAGTTTCCTTTGCACATTACAAAAACAGCAGCACAATGATTCCGAGCAGGTCATCGACTTCCAACTCGTCGTCCAGTGCCTCCGGCTCTTCCGGTGCTTCCAGTGCTTCCAGTGCTAATGCGTCCAGCTCTGCTCACAAGTCTGGATCAAACCGGAACCAAAACTGCCTCTGGTTGTACATTGCAAGCGTTGCACTCCTCGCCATGGTTTATTGCTGAGCATTTCGAGGTACGATTTGGCTACTTTGTTGGTCAGAGCTTTGGGTAGACACAAATAAACTAGAGTTGCATCGAGCATTGATAATAATCACGGCTGTAATTAGACTTAAGTTAACCAGTGCCAATGTATATTTTATTTATTTTACTCCATCCCACCAAAACTCCCAGCAGCGTAAGCAAGTTCATAGATCCGATACACTGTAATCAACCTAAATGACGCCCACTCTTTTGGCCAAAAAGTACAACATCCCAGCAAAACCAAACATGCACACCGTTATACCAAAGAACCAAATCAACCCCTCGTGTTCCTGTCCTGGAACAATCACGTTCATACCCCACAACCCCGTGATCACGTTCATTGGCAACACAATAGTTCCGAGCAAAGTGAACTTGCCCAAAATGTCGTTCATGTCGTTGTTCACTTTCGTCATGTCTATGTTTATCTGCGCCAAGTAGTTCAGGTGGCACCGGGCAAGCAACTTCTCACAGTGGTTCAAATTCTGCACCATCGTGATTATGTGGTCCTGGATGTCACCAAGGTACATGCCTATCTCTGAGTTGGCCGAGTTGTCAAAGTTCTCGCTGCACTTTTTGCCAAATCCTTTGATCACGTCCGCTTTGTTTGCCAAGAGCCGCAAAAGCCCCATAACTTTCTTCCGCAGCTCTCCAATCTGCCGCAACATATCATTCTTTTTCTTCCAAACCACCGTGGAGTCTGCTGAACTGTCAGAGCTGATGGACACCACGTCAGCCGTACTCCCCACCAAAGTGCGTATCGAGTTTCTACGGCTTCTGCCCACAACCCCAGTGCCATACTCGGTGTCGGTCTCAAACTCGCTGTCCTCAACTTCAGCGTCGGATTCATCACTATCCAGGAAATCGCCACTTTGCAACTTGATGATGCTGTCCTCAATCTCGGCCACCTCCGTTTCCAAGGACTCAATCATAGGCCCAAAGGCATCTGTTATATCATCCACCAAGGCGTAGGCAATCCAGTCCGCCGACACTGTTAAATAATCCCGTAAAAGCCGGCATCTGCGGCGCACGTTCACTGGGTGTGGCGTTGGAGACAAATGGAACGTCAAAACACCGCTGCGGAACACAATGATATATATGTTGAGAGGCTGCAACTCCTTCTGTCTCGAGTTTGTCCGAAAATCTCTGTTTGTATCCGTCTGCGATGCAGGGTCTTTTTTGTTGAAAAGGCTCGTGAATTTCAGGACCATTGTGTCCGATTTGCGCAACGCTGGCACACTGTTGCTGCGCCTGAGTCTATCCCGCGTTTTCAAATGCTCCTTCACGATGTCGAAAGACCGAAAACAAATGAAGTAGTAGTCGTGGAAAAGTTCCACTTTCTCCCGGGTTTCCCCCAAATAGACGTCTTCCAAAGTGAGCGGATGGATGCCAAAAGTCTTGCCAATCACCTTGATCTCATCCTCCGTGGGGTTCACCACGTCGAGCCAAAACACCTTGTTGTTATCCAGGTTGAATAGGTTTTCAAACAGCTGGTTTGGCTGCAAAAGCCCCAGAATCGTGGGGGAGTGTATTGTGGTGTCCAAGTCTTCGCGGAAATACGCAAACCGAAACTGCTCCTGTCTGTTTGTGCCCACGCCTACGGCCCCGGTGTTATTGTTCTCAGTCTGTGCCCAAGGCGCCCTTTTTGGCGGCCTCAAGCGGCCGTTGAGACCCAAAGTCTCGTCAACCTGTCTATTCATGAGCAACGGCTGCCGTTCCACGTCCACCTTGCTGATAATAGGGTGCGTGAACCCCACAACCTGTTCCTCGTTCTCCAGTACCTCGGACTCCATCGTGTACTTGGAGCCCAATGCTTTCAACTCACTAATCTCTTCGGCAGAAAACTCTTGCAACGGCCCCAAATCTGGCCAGGCGTTCTTCTTTTTCGCCTCGGTCATGTCGATTGGCAAGCAAACGTCGTTCAATGAGCTCGTTTCTGAGTTGTCGTCCTTGTTGGAAGGGTGTGACTGGTAGTCTGAGTCCAACAAATCGTCCAAATTGTCCTCCACATTGTCCCGATTGATGCTGAACCCTGCGCCCGGGTCAACCACAGAGAAACTGCGTTTTGCCTTGTAGCTGAAGCTCAGCGGCGCCTGGAAACTGTTGATCCAGTTATCCAACTGCCGCGAGTTTTTGCTGTACATTCTCTGATCCACCACCCCAACATTCTGCGATCTTTGGCTGTTCTGGAACTGCTCAGGCACCTTGTTCGGGTGCAGTGGCTCAATGACGTCCAGAAACGTCGATCTTCTCTTACGCGGCATTCTGATTCAGTATTTTGCCGTGTTTGCACAATACTTTGTCTTTGGGTTGCAGGATAGTGATGAGCAAAGATTTCAGTAACACTGGCGGGTTGCGAGCCCTGTACGTCATCCGGCTGTTTTGGGAGAAGCAAGAAAAAAAAAAAGAAAGTGTAAAAAAATAAGGACCAAAAACAGAAGATACAGAAAATATATATCTATAGGGAACACTGATACAAAGACAGAGCCCGAGTACAAGCGAGAACAATTTGAGATACCACGAGAGATACAGCGCGCTAGAAGTATATTTGATACTTGACCAGCACGCAGAAAATTCACAAGCAAACATCATTTTGTGTCACAAACAAGAAGACACTTGAACAGCTGAGTTGATACACTAAGCCCCACACAGAACACAGATCACAGAATACTGCAATGAACGATCAAAACGACGAAAACTTGTCAATTCTCAAAATCAACTCAACGATCAGCGCGAGCTTCGACAAAGGCCGCTATTTCTCGTCGACGGCGGCATCCATTGCGTCGTCAGACTACGAAAACGTGCTGAGACCCCAAATACGGGTAAATAATAACTTGCCGGTACAGAAAGTTGTTTCGCCAGGGAACCTCGAATGGCCGGCAATTCCCTTGTCGCGCAGCTCCAGTGTGTCCCAGTTATCGATTCGGGACGCCAAGGATGCAGAAGTGGCCGATTCTGAGTCCCTTCTGATTACCCTGAAACACGAATACAACATTCCAATAAATGCGCAAGCGGACCTCCACAGCGATGTGGATACGGACTACGAGGACTCGGAGTTTGTGTCTGTGTCGAGCAACTTTGACGGAAGCCAGGAGCCAAAAGTGAGAAAGTCGGGCAGCTCGAGTAACAACAGCGTGAAAAGGGTCAAATCGTTCAATCAGAGCGACTGCAGCGTCAGAACGAACAACGCCACGATCAATAGTAACTACCCGATAATCAACAACAGAATCATGAAAAATATGAATGTGTCGTCACTCCTGGTCTCGTCAAACACCAACACTAACACCAACACCAATACCAACGTGAACAAAAACTACACAAGATTGTCCTACAGCCTACCGAACGAGCCGCCAATCTCGCTCAATGAGAAAATCAATTTGCTCAGAGTGAACAACTCAACAAAGAAAGCGCACCCAATTTTGTCCCCGGTTGCCAAGGCTGACACGTTTTCGAGCCACTCTCAATCCAATAGTTTGAGCAATATCAGTGCCATGGTGAACAGCAACAACGCGCCAAACATAATTTACGACGAACAGCAGGTGCAGCCTTTGAAAGGCAAACGTCCCGAGAGTATTTTGCAGTTTGGCAACCAGAACTTTCCTAGATTGTCGCACATGACGTCCTTGAGCACTGTGGGCATGAGCGACATTGACGACGATGACCAGAGCGTGCTTAGTGGCTACAGATACTAACTAAATTTGTGGTTTGGGTGGGGGTATGGACGTTTTCAGCATGGTATTCTGAACGTCGGGTCGATGGACTAACTATTTTGTTAGAGGTGCAGTTTGCTTTCATTTAGGTGTTGTTTTCTTTCAATATTTTGCTCTGAGCTGGGGATCGGCGAAGACCAGCCAGGGCCGGTTACCGCTATTATTGCTATGATTTGCTACAATTGTTTTTTAATTCCTTGTGACTGTGTGTAAACACTTTACTGCAATGACAGCTCCGTTTTGCAGTCGACAAAAGTATGGAGAAACTGGTATCCGATTTGGCCTAATGGGAGAAAAAAAATAAAAAAAAACCACGGCCTTGACAAATACACCCGTGCACCGCGCAGACTCTCGGTATTAGAACCAAAAATTTCCAGTATCACCTCATCAAATCCACATGAACTTCAGCAACCCATTCCAGGACAGCAGTGTCCCGAATTTCAACGGGATTTCTGTGTCGTTTTCGTACTTTGCGCAAGTCCCAAACGTGGCGCTTGTGAACGGCACAGAGACCAAGATGTTGGCCAAAGCACTTCTCAAAAAGGACGTGAAAACAAAGCTCAAGTCGTTGAAAAAGTTGATCCAGATTTATGACGAAAAGGACGGCTCAAATGACAACGATTTCTCCTTTGTTCAGTTCTATGCACAGATTTTGCCCAAGCTACTTGTTTTGAACGACAAATCAGTGAGAATCAGTGCTTACTGGCTCTGTTCCAAGTTGATCAGTTACCATGGCAAAAAGATATCGGTTTATCTCAAGAACTTTGTGCCATTTTGGTTACTAGGTGTCTTTGAAAGCGAGAAATTGGTTGTAATCGAGGTTGAAAAAAGCATATCACAGTGCTTCAACGGCAAAAAGAGCAGCGATGATTTAATTCTCATCTTTCAGAACGAAACTTTGGAGGTCATCAAGTATTTTTTGACACAAGAGTCTGTGGACACAATTATGGACCAAGATGACGCAAAGCTAGTGAAAGAGGAATTGACGTTACCTTATACGCGAATCTTGACTAGCATGCTAAATTTGTTGTGCAGAATGGGAACACTGGCTAAAGATCTTAGTCAGGAATATGCGGATATAATCATGGATGACAAACTTTGGGGCCTTCTAGTGGAAAATAACGAAGACTACAACTACGTTTCCGTTAAAAAGTCTTTATTGAACTTGTTTGTCAGAGTCAAGTTGCTGCTGGTAAACAGTGAATTTAAGATCAAGTTCCCAGAGCTGCAAATTTTCAAAAACTTGTATAAATACATCAAACTGGGCCCTTCACACAAGACAGCGTACTTTGCAACGTTGGAATTGTTGCTTTTATCGCTCATCAATCTTCCATTGCTGAAATTTTTGCTGAAACCACTGGACTTGTCCAAGTTTAGAAAGCAATTTGTGGGTACTTTGAGCAGCTCTTCTTATTCGCAAAACTTTTTCACTTACTTGGAAATATTGTACGAGAAAAACATTGACTTGATCGACTGGAAGAACGACTTTGACGAACTCATTGTGAAACCCACCAGAAACTTGAAAATTCGCTCAAATCCAAGTGCATTCTTAACATTTGTCGACAAGTTTTATACCCGTTTTTACAATGAGAAGAGTGCTAGCTTACAGTTCTTGGAGTTTGTCATGCTTGAAATTACGTCGATGAACATTGGCATCGTTGACACACTATCCAAACTTAGCAAAAACGATTGTGAAGAATTGTTAATAAGCACCGCACAGAAAGTCAAAGAGGACGATATCAAAAAGTTTTTGAAGATTTTGCAAGCTTTGAAAGTTTCTGAAAATGATAAAATTTTGAGCTCTTTGCAGCTTGATGAAGTTGTTGTTTTAAAAAGTTTAATTGAATTGGGTTTCACTGATTCTAGTTTTGTGAGGGAGCGGATACAAACTTTGTTGAGCCAGCCTATAAGTTCTACGAACTTTGAGAAAGACGGTGAATTGTTGATTCATTTGGACAAATATAAGTACTCGGAGTACAAAGGACTTTTAACATCAAAGATTTGCGAAATTTTAAATTTGCAAAACGAGAAGTGGACTATGAAGTTTTTGACTGATTTTGCCAATAATTTGGACATAAAACATGAGTCAATTACAAAGTTTATCGAAGAACACGATGGACCAAATAGTTTCAAACTTTTATACAAGTTTTGTGATTTGACTACTATCTTTGATTCAGCTTCTAAGCTCACCCATGAGGAATTACTTCAGCTTCTCAAGTATTTGGACTCAAAAAGTCTTTCTAAGGCCATGGATACCCTTGAATTGAGATCTTTTATGCAATATATTTGGGATTTGAACCCAGAGAAAATAGCCTTTTTGAAACAGATGGAAAGCGTATTTGACAATGTTAGTGTCAAGCAGCTATACTGTTATTCACTTGCAAGAAAGTTGAACGAAATTTTTGTCAAAAATGGGTCTGATCAATATTTGTTGGACTACTTTGCAAACAAAGATTTGAGCGATTTTCGGGACATTTTTCACAATGACTATGACAAATGTTTACGTTCGCCTCTGGATGCAATTTATATCCTTGGAGTTGGTGATGACTGTGTTTTTCTCGTTGGTGACTCAGATGCACAGCCTGAAAAACTGGAATTGCTGATAGAGCAGTTGGCAATTTTAAATCAGTTCATCTTAAAACTCGGCAAACAGACCATAGGTGAATGTTTAGGAGATATGTGGCTTGATTATTGGTATTACACCAGCTATCAAAACATGGATACTTTAGAGTCTGTAACGCTCGAGTCCAAGATGTTAACTTCTGCAGAATTGTTGGCAAACAACGTGAACAACAACAATGCAATACACACAGTTGAGGATATCAGAAACTTTAAAGCTGGCGAAAACTCGTCTTTTGCAAAGTTTTATAATTGCAAGCAATTACAGGCCAGCTTGGCGAACTCAAACGAGTTTGAGAGTGAGGGATTTTTCAAGCTCTTGCAAGAGCTTATTAAAACGCGTGATTATTTCAAATTGTTGTCTATCTTACCCATTATAGCAAAATCTTTGAATGATAGAGAGTACCAAAATTTGATCAAAACTTTGATATCTGAGGTATTGGTAATAAAAAATATCAATGACTCCAACTTAGAGCTGGCTCTTGGGGTTATGACAGTTTTGAACAATATTTTGGGAAGAGAAGAACTGGATTTGGAAAGCAAACTACCAAAAATTCAATTGAACATGATGATGAGAAACTTTTTGAACTGGGTGCAGAGTGATTTGTCTTACGAGGTTGAATTTATCCCACTCAGAATTCAGTTAGTAAAGTTTTATACTTTGATGGTTACACATGAAATCAAAAACTTTGACGTTGATTACTTGATAAACGAATTTTACAAAGAATCATTGGAAATTGTTAACAGCTGTATTGGAAATTTGTACGAGGAAGAAAACAGTGATGCTTTGTTGAAAGAGGTCAATTTCAATTTGGTTTTGTTTTACAATTTATTGGTGTTATTTGAAATCTCAAATGAGAAGCGTGAATTGTACGAAATCTCAAAGGAGTTTTTCGATGAGGTTTACGAAACAATGTACTCGATAATTGTTGGCGTTTGCAACAGTCAATTGATATTATCAAAGTGTTGTAATCAAGGATTGAAGACGATATTGAATTATTTTAGAAAGTCCGTTGGATTTCAAGACTATTTGAAATTCTTGAAAAATGATGTTATTGAGTTATTAAGAAAGCTGGACTCTGCGTTGAACTTAGTTGCGATTGATGTTACCAAATTCAAATTTGGGATGTTTGACGCGCTTATGAAGAAAGAAAGAGCTCAGTTCAAATTAGACTTTGCCTTGAATTACAAGGAGATACTTGAAAATGAAACTTACTTGCAAATTCCAAAGGAGTTGATTGCGAACATTGAAAACAAACCACTAGAGTATTTGGAAGTAGAACTGTTAAACAACATGCACACGTATTTGTTATCATGGTACGAAATTTTAAAGTATTTTTATGAAGGGATCCCTCAAGTTTTGATGAAAAAATACTTGGAAAATGACAACCTTGAACACAAAATTACCGAGTTGTTGGAGTTCATCTTCAACCAGCTTGATTTAACGCGCGACGCATTATTCAAAGAAGACGAGACAAAATTAGAGGAAAAGATTTTTGGTTACCATATCTTTGGGTGCAAGCAAAACACAGAACTTGCTACTGAGGTCAAAATATTGATGGTGCACTTGTATTATATGGTAATTTGCAAGTTCAAAGTGCAAGTACAGCAGTGGTTCAACAATATTCGTAACAAGCAGGAAAAGAGCGATATTGAAAAATTCACTTCGAAGTTTATCAGTGAGAAAATTATCAATGATGAGTTCGACATTTTGACCCAAGAAATGAAAGATTTAGATGTGAACAACGAGAACCACACAGTGAAATTGAATAGAGCTACAAATGAAATAAAGTCGCAGTACTTGATTGATGAGCAAAGTTCTGAGTTGATATTTAAATTACCTAAGTCGTATCCACTCACACATATAAGTGTTGTAGCTCCACAAAGAATTGGAGTGAAAGAACAGGTGTGGAAGTCATGGGTGTTGGCGTGTCAAATTGGAGTGAACAACGGATACGGCACTAAGCAGGGCAAAAATAGTATTTTTGCAGCAATTGAGGCCTTTGACAAAAACATCAACTTGCACTTCAAAGGATTCGAAGAGTGTGCAATTTGCTATTCGATCTTGCACATTCAAGACAAATCATTGCCTACGAAAAGCTGTGGAACGTGTCACAACAAGTTCCATGGTGGTTGTTTGTTGAAGTGGTTCAAGAGTAGTGGTAATAATACGTGTCCACTATGTCGTTCCGAGTTCAACTTCCGGACCGGCAGTTAAGTATTATTGAGATAGGTGACGAAGAAGAGTGTTTGTAGCCTCGCCTATTGGCCTGTTTTGGCTGGAAGCATATAGAAGGCGAGAAAAAAAAGTTAGAAAAAAATAAGACGTAAGAATTTAATTTATGGAACTCAACTCTCAACTGGCAACTCGCAGCTAAAGGGTATATCGTGCAAACAAGTGTGTCGCAGCTGCTGCTTCGGTGTGCTGGTTGCTCCAAGCCAAACCGCGCTTTTATGTTTCGTTCCGCGAAAACATTTCCATGTCGTACGATAAAATTTTGTAGATTCAGTACAGTAGGTTGCCCTCGGAGTATGCGCTAAGACCAGCCGGGGCTCGAGCAGTCTCATTGAGACTGCGAGAAGCAGGCAGCTGATTCCCATACAAACCAATTGTTGCACTCTAAAGGAATTGAACGCACCAACTGCATAAATATAATTTAAGTATACCCGAAGGGTCAACCACTGGGCGAGCACACAATTAATCGCTAGGCTGCCTTGTTCGCCCTGTGGGAACTTTCAAATTTTCTTCCGATTTTTTGTAACCACCCCACGTCCCCCACCGATCAGACTAGTACTGAAAACATCATCCGATCGAAATTTTATTTCGCACACCAATGTTCTACACACTCAGATATAGACCAATTGCGCAAAGATGTAAGTAAATAGCCTCTAAATAATGGGTAAAAAAGTGTTTTAATTCAGCACAGCATTACTAACCTTAATAGTGTTTCACACAGTCTCAAGAAACTGTGCCGCAACCAAGTTTGGCATGCCAGCGATGTCACCTACTATGGAAAAAGGTGGTATTGTTGCTTGGAAAGTCAAAGAAGGCGAGTCCTTCAAATCAGGTGATGTTTTACTTGAGGTCGAGACTGACAAGGCTGAAATCGACGTTGAGGCACAGGATGACGGTATTATGGCCAAGATTTTGGTTCCCGAGGGTGCAAAAGATATCGACGTGGGAAAAACCATTGCTTACTTGGCCGAGCCCGAGGATGACATTAAAACTTTAGAATTCCCATCTGAGGAGCCTGAAAAGCCTGCTCCAAAGGCCGCAGAGCCAAAGCCTGCTGCAAAGAGTGAGCCAAAGCCTGTTGAACCGGCCCAATCGGCAAAACCTGCTCCAGTAAGTGGTGACTCCATTTTGACTAAGGCAAACCCTACTCAAACATTGTTTCCATCTGTTGCTCTGCTTTTGGCTGCTAACAACATCTCCACCAAGGACGCATTGGCTAATATCCGTGCATCGGGTCCTAACGGTAGATTATTGAAAGGTGACGTTTTGGTTTATTTGGGCAAGATTCCACAAAGTGCTACTGAAAATTTGGCATCTTTGTTGAAGAGCACCGAAAAATTGGACTTGTCGAACGTCGTTGCCATCCCACTTGTCAAAGAAGCCCCTGCTGAAGATTCAAAGGCCAAGTCTGCCGAGAAAGCTGAAAAAGTTCCAGAGCCACCAAAGGTTTTGAAGCAAAACTTCAGTCTTGAGTCAATAATAGCCTTGCGCAACGAACTGCTCGGAAAAGTGAAGCCATTCACTCTTGACGAGTTCGTTAGTGAAGCTATCACAAAGTCGAGAGCTTATGCTTTGCAAAGACATCCAGTGAAATCCGACTACTACGATGACCTTTTCGAAGACATTGTGTCCATTCCATCGAATGTGGACCGTTTCAACGTTAAGTACACTGTGCACACGCCAAAGAGTGCCAAACCTAGTGAAGTGTTGGATATTTTTGATATTTTGGCCGACAAAAAGCCATCTGAGCCTTCTGCCCCTACGACCGCTAGCGTTGACGTTGAGGTGACGGTAGGAAAGCTTGCGGACAGTGAGGAAAAAGCTGCGTTGTTTTTGAAAAAGTTTGGTGAGTTTCTTTCGTAGCCGAATACACTAAAATACACGATAATCAATTAAGAGAAAGTAAAAACTAAGATACACCACATACCCACATCATCTACTGCTTCGCTGATTCGCTGGAACTGGATGAAACTCTTCAAAGTTTTACTCAGTGCCGCAATTTCAGTGTCACATATTTGAGCCACCAAGGGACTCTGCCAAGTTGGCCATCTTCATCTTGGCCAAGTGTTTTGGGTAGTTGTTTGTGGTCACCATGAACACAAAATACTGTTCACCCTGCTTCGACGTGATCAAATGGAGAAACAAAAACTTATTGTCTACCTCTAAACAAAACCACTTGAGTTCCTCGTTGTTGGCCACCTTCTCAGCAGTATTGAGATTCTTGTAGTGTATATAATCGTTCTTGAATGCAGTGTAGCAGTTGAATGTGTATATAGACAAGAGCTTTAACACAGATTCGCTGTCCGTGAAGCTGTCCGGCAGCAATTTCTTCTTTGTGTCCTTCAATGTGTACTCGCTGGCCTTAATCGTGCCGTAACTTGGCGCCTTCTGAGCCTCAAATTCTACCACACTGGTGGTCTCTGGATACACCTTGTTGAAGTCTATTGACGTAAACTGGTCTAAAAACTCTGTATAAATTGAATTTTGGTGCTTGAAGCTCAACTCAAGCTCTTCTTGGGTCGAGAACGACAGAAGAAGTGGAGCACCATTTTGCGTAGAAACCAAGGAAACTGCAAAAGTCTTAGGTCCGCCTCTCGAGCTTTTTGTTTCTGGGAGCTTAACCAAGCTCTCCAAATGGTTGTGCACAATTTTGGACTTGAGCATCGTATTGGTAGCGAGTCTTTAATTTGAGCACCGGGCTGGGTAGATTATACCCCAAGGGGGTGTACGGGTAGACACCCTCTAAAGTATTTGGTCGGATTAATTTGAACAAATGCAGGCAGAGGCAAAAACAAAAAAAAATAGAACGTTTACCCAATAGTACACCCGTACCTCCAGATCGCCCATTGATTACATTTTTTTTTTTTCAACTCTTTGAAAAGATCCTGTTCTCTATATATATATACAAACATGTCATTGAAGCTTCCAAACGCGCCAAACGCGCAACTTTTCAAACAAGGATACCAAACCTACTCTGCGAGCGACGGTGCAATTTCACGGAATGTGGCTGCTTGTAAAGAGATTTCCTCGATGGTTCTCAGTTCTATAGGTCCTTGCGGGCGTAACAAGATAATTGTGAACCATTTGCAGAAAGTTTTCATCACAAACGATGCCGCCACTATGCTCCAGGAGATGGAAATTGTGCACCCGGCAGTGAAGTTGTTGGTGATGGCCAGTAATCAACAGGAACTTGAAATGGGTGATCACACAAGTTTTGTTATTGTCTTTGCTGGTGAGTTGCTCATTTTGGCAGAGAAATTGTTGAATTTGGGCTTGAAACCAACAGAGATTGTGCAGGGATACAACATGGCTTGTGAGCACGCATTAAAGGTCATGGAGGAAGAATTAACTTTGCTGAGTGTGGATTTCTCGAAAAAAGAATTGGGAAAGATTTTGAAACCAGTTTTGGCGGCAAAACAGTATGGTAGTGAAGAGTTACTTGCAAACTTGGTAGAAGAGGCCATTGAGAGTGTCTTGAGTGACACAAGTAACTTGAGCAATTTCAATGTGGACAGCATTCGTGTTGTTAAAGTTTTGGGTTCTTCTTTAGATCACTCATATGTCGTTAAGGGAATGGTTTTTGCTAGAGAGCCAGAAGGTTCAATCAAAGAGATCAAGAAATCAAAAGTTGCTGTGTTCACGTGTCCATTGGACATTGCAACGACTGAGACCAAGGGTACTGTGTTGTTGCACAATGCCAAGGAAATGGTAGATTTCAGCAAGGGTGAAGAAGAACAGTTGGAGAGTTTAGTCAAGGAAATTTCCAACTCTGGTGTCAAGGTTGTTGTTGCTGGGTCCCTGATTGGTGACTTGGTGTTGCACTACATGAATAGATACGGCATTTTGGTTCTCAAAGTTCAATCTAAATTTGACCTTCGTCGTCTTTGCCGTGTCTGTGGAGCCACACCATTGGCCAGACTTGGTGCACCAATGCCAGAAGAAGCTGGAATTGTTGACGTTGTCGAAACTACGGAAATTGGTGGTGACAGAGTCACTGTGTTCAGACAACTGGCCGACAGTTTGTCAAAAACTGCCACAATTGTTCTCAGAGGTGCTACTAAAAACAGTTTAGATGACGTTGAGCGTGCAATTGACGATGCTGTTGCCCTGATTAAGGGTTTAGCCAAGGACAATAGATTGTGTCCAGGTGCTGGTGCTACAGAGACTGCACTTGTTCTGAAAGTGACCAAATTTGGTGAGAAAACTCCAGGATTGTTGCAATTACCAATTAAGAGTTTTGCTGATGCATTCGAAGTTATACCAAGAACTTTGGCTACGACTAGTGGACTTAGTGAGTTGGAGACTCTTCCGATGTTGTACGCCGCACACGAAAAGGAAAAAGACGGAGTTTATTTTGGTGTGGACGTTGATAACGAAGACGGTGGAATTGTTGATGTGCGTGAAAATGGTATTTACGATTTGTTTGTGAGTAAGAAGATGGCTTTGCAATTGGCCACAGAAGCTGCGTGTACCGTTTTGTCGGTTGATCAAATAATTATGGCCAAACGTGCTGGTGGTCCTCAGATGCCTCAGCAGCAAAGACCTGGAAACTGGGACCAAGCAGATTAAAGAAAATGAATAATGAGCGTAATTTATTTTTGCAATCCGTTGTAACGCTGTGTGATTCGACTAGCTATGTAGTGCCGTGGATCTTGGTGTCTAATTAGTTCCTTTGATTGATACTTCATAAAATTTGTAAATACAAAACTGCGTATTAAACTGGGTCTTCCGAGGATAGTGAGGTGAATTCACTTCGACAAGATTCGCCGTATAGGCATTTCCAATGACATCGTTTTAATTTAGTATCGAATGAGGCTCGAGCTTCACTATCTCAGGCTTTTCAAAATGAAAGGCTTTTATTTTGGTGCAAGTTTCTCAAAAGTGGAACGGTGTGGGGCAGAAAACTTGCAAAGATTGCACTATAGAACACAAGTACAGCGTGCTAGATATGGTTAGTCAACCTCTATCACAGCACAGTTACAGTATCACTTATGTGAATTTGTGTGGAAACTTTTTCTTGTGGCCTGTTTCTCGAGCTAAGTCGTTTCTATCATATTGTCATGGTTCTAAGGCTATTTTTCTACAGAGGTGGTACACACTCACGCAGGTTTCTGGAACAGCTCAATTGTCTTACAACAGTAGTTTGAGCAAATAATGAGTGCTTGATCAGTGTTGCAAGACTATCAGAAGGCTCATACTCCAAAATTAGGTAAAACCAGGGAAACCTATGAGACACATACAATCAAGGCCCAACGAAAAACTACAACGAAAAATGGAGTAAAATTAGCAAGGCCCAACCACTCAAGTCCACCAAACAGCACAGAACTCGCACCACCGAGAAAGTGTAAATAAAATTTGACCAATTAACACTCTCCGTTCTGTGCTTACTCAAAGGGACATCGAGTTTGTGCCGTTTCTGGCCGTTGATACCTTTGGTAAGGCACTTTGCAAAATCTCTGGTTTTGTGCCCCGGTGCCGAAAATTGCTTACACAGGTTGGACACACTTAAGGATTTTAATGTTCCCCATTATAAGAAACGTAACAAGAAATTATTCAAAAATGTCTGTCGAGACAAAACTCAAGCCACTTTTTCTGAAGATTGATGAATTGAAGCCAAAATTCATTGAGAGACTTTCCAATGCCGTTGAAATCAAGTCAGTTTCCGGTGACGAGTCCTTAAGACCTCAAGTTGTGAAAATGGCACATTTCCTTAAAGACGAGTTGACAAAATTGGGAGCTCACGACATTGAGTTGAGAGAATTGGGAAAGCAACCACCACCAGTTGAGAACCCAAATTTGGACTTGCCACCAATTGTGTTGGCCAAGTTGGGTAACGACCCAAACAAGAAGAATGTCGTTATTTACGGTCATTACGACGTCCAACCAGCTGGATTGGAAGACGGCTGGAACACCGAGCCATTCAAGCTCATTGTTGACGAGAAGGGTGACAAATTGATTGGCCGTGGCTCCACAGATGACAAAGGTCCTGTTATGGGCTGGTTGAACAGTATTGAGGCTCACAAAGAGCTTGGATTGGAGTTGCCAGTGAACTTGATCTGCTGCTTCGAGGGAATGGAAGAAAGTGGATCCATCGGTTTGGATAAGTTGATTGAGCAAGAAGCCGACAAGTATTTTCCAAAAGTTGATGCCGTTTGTATCTCTGACAACTACTGGTTGGGCACCAAGAAACCTGTTTTGACTTACGGGCTTAGAGGAGTGAACTACTATCAGATTACCATTTCTGGGCCAGGTGCCGATCTCCACTCGGGTTTGTTTGGCGGTGTGATCCACGAGCCAATGACCGACTTGGCAATTGTCATGAGCAAGTTGGTTTCTGTGGACGGTACTATCAACATTCCTGGTGTCAACGAGATGGTTGCGCCTGTGACTAAGGAGGAAGAAAAGTTATATGAGGGAATTGACTACGATGTGAAAGAGTTGAACCAGGCTTCAGGCTCGGATACTGCACTTTTCAGCAGCAAAAAGGACATTTTGATGCACAGATGGCGTTACCCATCATTGTCACTCCATGGTATTGAGGGTGCTTTCAGTGGAGCTGGTGCCAAAACCGTTATTCCAGCCAAGGTCATTGGTAAATTCTCGATCAGAACTGTGCCAGACATGGACTCCCATAAGCTCGACTCGTTGGTCATTGACTTTGTGAATAAAGAGTTTGCCAAATTGGGTTCCAAAAACACATGCAAGGCCGAATTGGTCCACGATGGTGCATACTGGATCTCAGACCCATTCAACGAGTCGTTCACCGCTGCCGCAAAGGCCACAGAATTGGTTTGGGGTGTGAAGCCAGACTTGACCAGAGAAGGTGGATCCATTCCAATCTCCTTGACTTTCCAGGATGCTTTGAAGACATCCGTTTTGTTGTTGCCAATGGGCCGTGGTGACGATGGTGCCCACAGTATCAATGAGAAAATGAACATCAGCAACTACATCGAAGGTACTAAGACCTTGAGTGCCTACTTGCACTACTTTGCCTAAGCAATTCGAATGCTTGCCTTGAGTCCTGACCTTAGATAGTTTAGTAAATGTACATCCTAGCAGTTCGGCAGAAGAGCGTAGCCAGCCGGATGACAGCGTGACTTTGCACTTTGATTGCAGCCAAAATAAGCTCCGAGCCGGAACGTAAAAGTCCTAAATAACCGTAATCTGCACTGCTAGTCGTGTTTCACAAGTCTTTTTCTTTGGTTGACCTCTGATGAACAGATTGCGGAGCTACTCGGGATCTCTGCTGAAAGTCATTTTCTCGGGCCCACGCGGCTGGTACCGGGAGCCGTGATCAAAAAGCAACTTGATCAAACGACTGAGTAACCACATATAATAGAGCGAAAAGCCCAGCCAGAGTGAACCACGGTACCAAACAGAACTCCATCAGCTTCAGAGCACAACACATAACTCTTGAAACTGCAAACCAGAACCAATTTTACACACCAGACAATCTACTACAAATGCTCATAATTGCTTTGCGAAGCACTCTGCGACCAGCTTTTGCTGCTGTCTACGCACGTGTGGGTCTCAGTGTTGTACACCAAAGCAGCACCAGAGGCTTGAAATTGTTGGCAAATCAGACTCTGATCAAACAAGTCGCCGACGCATACGTTGACGAAAAGACAAATACTGTCTATACAAAGCCTACTTTCCCACATCCGGTAGCCACTAAGCAGCAAATGGAAAACATCGAGATTGCACACAGAGACCCGGGCACCATCAGAGACAAGTATGCATTTTTCTTGGTCAAGCTCTTGAGATTTGGGTTTGACCTTTTCACTGGGTATAAACACCCGAAAAATTTTGAAATGCTCAACGAAATGAGCACCAACGACCCCGAGTTAAACGAGGAGCTCCAGAAATGCCACATTTCTGAGGAAAAATGGCTTCTAAGGGTCATTTTCTTGGAGAGCATTGCCGGAGTGCCTGGAATGGTTGGTGCGTTTATACGCCACTTGCATTCGATAAGACTTCTCAAAAGAGACAAAGCCTGGATAGAGTCGTTGTGCGAGGAAGCGTACAACGAAAGAATGCACTTGTTGACCTTCATCAAATTGGGCCAACCAAGCATTTTTACACGTGCCTTTATCTATGTGGCCCAAGGCGTGTTTGTGAATTTGTTCTTTTTGAGCTACTTGACAACTCCCAAAACATGCCACAGATTCGTGGGATACTTGGAGGAAGAGGCAGTTGCAACTTACACCCATTTGCTCAAGGAATTGCAAGCCGGAGGCTTGCCAAAGTTGGAAAATGCAACTGTACCGGACATTGCTCTTGCTTACTGGAAAATGCCAGCCGGCTCTTCTTTTGAGGACTTGATTTTGTACATTAGAGCCGACGAGGCCAAACACAGAGAAGTGAACCACACTTTGGCCAACTTAAACTTCAAAAAAGACAGAAATCCGTACGCATTTCAAGTAGGCGACAAACAGCCTTCCTTAGACCTCTCACAGCCAAAACCTACAGGGTGGGACAGAAACGAGATCAAAATGTTGAGTTAAATAGGTAATCACAAGTTGTAAGTAATTTGTTAGACGTTCTGTAGAAACATGCGATGATGGGCACCAGGACATCACGTGACACCATCTGAATCTTGAGAAAAAAACAAAAAACAAAAACAAAAACAAAAAACAATAACAAACGTAAGAGGAATCACAACTCAAATAGAACAACAAATCTATTTGAACGAAACTGATACAAATAGAGACTTTTTGTGACTTAAGTTTAGCCCGAAATTGCATATTTTACCATCATATTCGCCGAAGTTAAACAAAACAAAGCAACACAAAGTAAGGTGGATCTGCCCGTTTTCTTGTACCGTTCGATGAAAATCAGCCAATGAAAAAGATAATACAGCACGACTACAAACCCCTGATACCACAGCAGTCACTCCGAAAAAACCTCGCAAGACTCTCAGTCAAAAGCTTGGCCGAGATATCTTTGCTTTGGTGTCGGCTTACAATCACACAGCCTGATTTAAAGTCTTCAAGTGAGTATAGATTGAACGGAACCACAAGGACCGAACTCATCAAAGATGCCATTAGATTTTTCAGCAAAGCCATTCAGCGAAATAAGCAGCAGATTATAGATGACATATTGGTTAGTTACTGGCACCATGGACTCAACGTTCTACAGTTAGCGCAGGTGGACTGTCAAGTAATCATTGAAAAACCGTTTGCAACGTCATGGAGCAGTTGCAAAATCTACGATAATTTTGGCAAGCTCACAACTTTGAATAGCTTGGTTTCGGTAAACTTGACAAGTTTGACCAAACAATTGTCTGCGGATATTTCAAATTTATACATCAATCACGTTTATATGTGCCGACACCCAAGCTATCCTTTGGTACTAGTAAGAATACAATTATTCGACAACAGACTACACAGTAATGAGTTGATATCAAGAAGGCCTTTTTTTGTTGCTATACCGTCTTCTTCAACATTTTTGATACACTCCACAGGGTCTGATATGGCTTGTAAGATCATGCTTCAAAGTGTAGAGAATACATTCAGCAAGTTGGACGATAGACAAGTGAGCTTTGTGGAAGACTCTCAATTGAAAGATTTCAGAAACTTTGAGTCCATTTTCCTTTTCTCCAGCAACTCAAAATTTTCCAACTGTTTGGGTAGTTGGACATGCTACGCTACAAACTCGGTGGATCAGTCGCCTTTGGAGAACGTCATAAATCATAAATTGATTAGAGATATTGATGAACAAGCTTTGGATTTTCAAGAGATTGAAGATGATGAAGCAAAAGCACAGTTTGAGAGACAAAGAAAAAGAAAAATTGCATACTTAAAATTCAAAGGTGTTTCTGGTGCAAAAATCACTAAATACAAACATAAAAAACCGATATTTGAGACACACAGAGTACCGTTAAAGAAACTTAAATTGAACAACGGGAAATCCACTATACAAAACGAGACCAACGAATTTTCGTCTATTATAAGCGTTCCCAGTGTCGAGTTTCTTGTACATAACAAAAATCCTGATTTGCATTTTAAGATCAAACTCGCAGGTAGTGACGTTTTCGGCGGACTTCACGAATTGGCGAGTGAGACCGATTTGGTAGATCCTGCTAAAATTCCCGGGTGGCTCACAGGAGAAGAGGGCTACAAGTCCGGAGTGATAAAAAATGGGAAGTTTGCTCAAGTCTTAGAGACGAAAGGTATGCTTATTTAGTTTAACGAGATTACGAATGATTTAAATTTGACTTTAGTTTTCGGTTTGTAAGGAGTAAAAATCGGCTGATTTTATCAATGATATGTGTTACAATGTATTGAATTGGACTTTTATTATGATAATAAGTACCAGAACGTTTTTATAACGGTGACTATTAGCAACTATACTGAAAACTAGTAAACGAAATGAGGAAAAGAACCATAGTTAAAACCCAATATAAGTTGCACTCCTTTACCTGTGGCAATCCTTTGAAAACCTTCCATCTTTCTTTTTCCTTTGTGCTAGGACCGTCATCAAAATGACTCTAGACATCCCCTCTCATTTAGAGAACAACCCTTATTTTGAAGTATCGTAGCTACTTGACTTCTCCTCTCGTACCCAATCATAGCTTGAGCTATAACTCTCGAGACAGAAATGACCAATATGTCAGCTAACAGCTTCAGAGTTGAACAAAAACCATTGTTGGAACAGGTCTAGAAACCGTGGACCTTGATGTTTTTCTTTTTCAAACCCAACTGAGTGGTCAAAAATTCTAAAACTTTGGCTCTTTGGTCACCTTGTAATTGGATAACATCACCCATATCATCGTCCTTGACAACGTTACCGTTGCAACCAAAATCTTTCTTTAAGACTTTAAGAATACGTTTACTATCATACTCGTTTGGCAATCCTTGAACAGTGGTCAAAGTCTTACGACCATTTCTTTGTTGAATTCTGATATGGATGTAATTTGTTGGTTGTGAATCGTCGTCACCAGTATCGGCGAATGGATCAAATGATTTAAGATTTTCAATAGAAGTCATATAATTTCTAAAACCGACTCTCTCTCTGTTTACTAAGAACTTTGCTTTTAAATCTAACTTTTGCAAATGCTCCGTTACTCTTGTTTTATATACTCTTTAATTTCTCTTTATCTTCAGTCAGTAAGAAACTTGTGATAGGAAAGAAAGATGTAGAAAAAGAAAGAAAAAAGAAAAACAGAAAAAGAAAGAAAAATAAAAAATTTACAAGGACAGCAGCAATAGAAAATGGTAAGTCTCGGGGCCACTTTTGATACACCCCGACACCAGAGTGACCCGATAGCCTGTTTAACAGGGGGTGATAGGGGTGATTTTTGACTTGTCGGGATTCCAAATTTTTGGAGTGGAAGATCAGCTCACTCGTCAATTTCAAACGCCTGTTTCACATAATGGGTGGCGCTTGAAGTCAATAAAAACTGCTTCAAATTTTGTAGCGTCTTGATTAGTTTTGGTTTGAAAGCTGTTACTATGTTTGAACAATTAAGGGAGTAAAAAAAAAACAAAAAATAAAGTCTGTACCCAGACTCGAACTGGGGACCAACAGATTTGCAATCTGCTGCGATAGCCGCTACGCCACACAGACTTTTTTATAATTTTTTTTGCAGGAGCTTTTAGAACATCAAATAAGTAAATAGAGACCGGACACCATATTACACCCATACACATTGGAAACGCTAGTTCAGTACAAAAAGCCATTTTTACTGTATATCACTTTACACATCACGTGCATCAATAAAATCTACCATATGTTCTCGTCAAGCGCTTTGTGAAGCAGATTTATAGAGGAAGGTCACACCACATCAAATCGCAGTACCTGTTTGTTTTTTGGAAAAACCAGATTTTTTTTTGGTTCTTCGTTGGCTTCTTTAGTTTCTAGAATATAGCGACTTGGACTGAAGGAAAGAACAAAATCAGCCATTCTGCTACATCGCACCTCAATTCGTACTATTTTTGCTGAACTCTTTTGCAAACTTTTGAGATACGACATTAACCAAGAAGTCAGCCGTACGTTTCCAAAACGCATGCACAGCTATGACGAATTTCTAGCTGAAAATAGGAGGCAGTTTGTTTTATGTCGTTTCTTTTCCTATATAATACGTTTCAGATTTTTAATTTCTTGTGAAACGCTAAGGCGAAACTCCGATTCACTTTCAGATCCGCGCATTTCCTTAGTTGGTAAAAAATTTTGGACGAATGTCACGGCCCAGGCAGATTGACAGAATACAGTGAGAACAAATGGCACCAAGCTGGCGTAAGATGTGCGATCGCTGGATAATGTTTATTGTGCCGCAAATTCAATTTGAGTTTGTTCGAGGCGTGAACTTGCTTTTGTTAATTTCACGCCAATTTTCGCGCACGTAGTTTGTGCCCGCCCATTTAGTTGCAGGTTGATGGAGAAAGTATGAGGAAAACACGGAGTCGGCCAAGTTTTACTTGCACTCAAAAGAGCACCTACTCACAAACAACTGTTGAAGTTATTACCTAATTTTTTCAGGAGCCTCGTACTTTCATGTTTGACTGTATTGAAAAACCGATAGCTTTGGCTTTCTTTTCACCTTATTTCACAAAGTTATGCAACGTGACGCATGATTCTTGCACTCATTACAGGCAAATTTAAAACACCGATTTTTTTTTTTTGAACCCACTGATCGATGGGTCCATCCACTAATTACTAGGAAGCTGCTTAAAGAGCAATTGCTTAAGAATAATGGCAATCCTTTTTTTTTTCTTTGACATCTTCAATTCTGAAATCTTGCGATTGATATAACAGACCAGAAACCGAAACGAAGAAACGATGAACTTGACACTTCTTTTCTTGTTGTTTGCGTCAGTATGGGCAATGGATGGCGTGGATATCTTGAACACATTCACCAAAGTGAAAAAGTATGAAGTGCACGACTTTCCTGGATTGAACGCGATTCCACGCAGATTACGTCCAATAATGTATGCTGGAGTGTTAGATACTTATCCAGTTACCGCAAATGTTTCAAAGACATTCTTCTGGCTCATTAGAAGAAATCAAAATCCTAACAATAACTTGGTGATATGGCTTGGCGGAGGTCCAGGGTGCTCTTCATCAGAAGCAGCTGTGAATGGCATAGGCCCATTTAGAATCGGCGATAATGGCGAGATTACATATAACAACGGAACTTGGTTAGAAGATTCGGATTTGCTCTTTGTGGACCAGCCAGTTGGAACGGGGTTCAGTCACGCAGATGACCCCACCACCATAGATTATACATTGATGGAGTCCCAATTGCGATTTTGGCTGTTTTACGAAGAGTTTTTGAAAGTTTTTGATGCATACCTGAATGCTGGGATAAGATTGGCAGGCGAAGGAATGGGTGCCCAATTTGCTATTTTCTACCTTAGAAACATTTACAGCAACAACGTCAAGCTATCAAATAACAAGGTCTATTTGGGATTTCTTGAGACGGTTTTCAAACCAGTGTCAGAGTATGAAAAAAACTTGTTGGAAAGCAAAAATTCTACCAGTGGTTTTAAAATAACGAAGCTGTTCAATTTGAAAGGATTAATTGTGGGCAATCCATTAATTTCACCCAATTACCAAGGCTCGATGTACGCGGATTTCTTTTATTCTAAAAAATTGATAAACGACGAGCAGTACGCGGAAGTCTCAACATACGTCAATGCATGTCTGCAGGCACTCATGCTCGACGCTGAAGACCCAACCACACTGGTGTACGCAGACCCTGTATGCTCCGAGTTGATTTTACAAAAGTTGGTTGAGTATACCAAGTCAGAAGATAATAAGACGTGTGTTGATCTCACGGATTATACCAAAAGGGCCGAATATCCATTCTGTGGCACAAAAGGCGCGAACGTCGACAACGTTACAAAGTTTTTTAGAAATTCAACTGTTTTGAAAGCTTTGAACGTGGCTAACACCAACATACAGTGGCAGCGGTGCTCCAGTGATGTTGCCGCCAATTTTGTGAACATAAACATGACTGACATCTCCACATTTATTAAAGACATAAATGTCTCGAAATTGGGCATGGTGATTTACAACGGAGAGAATGACGTTCTCTGTAACACCGACGGGGTAGAGGCCATGCTCGTGGATTCTTCAAACTGGACTGATAACAGTACAACATTTAATCAAACTGATTATCAGAGTTTGGAGGTCAATGGGGTGCAAATTGGCGAGTATAAGAAACATGAGTATGTGACCTTGGTCAAATTAGAGAATAGCACACACAATGTGGCGTACAGTGATCCGTTGTACTCGAGAGCCATTCTCAAATACTCATTGAGTAAATACGAGCACAAGGTTATCAGCGGGAAGTCACAGGTTTTGAATGGAACCAAAGTGCAGGCTAAGATAGTTAAAATTCTAGACAAGCCTCCAAACTTCTCTTTGCTGAGTTACGATCTTGGATTTGTTATAGTGTTTATCATCGGACTATTGAGCGCGTATGGCTCAGTATTTGGGCTCAAGTTTTACTTTGAGAAAAATTGAGGCTCCTCCTTTCAGGGGTCTCTCAAGAAACAGATTATGCATGGAAACGAAATTGGTTTATTTTTATAGATAATGTTACATTAGAGTTTTAAATCAGTGACTGTAGGCAACAGCAGCCACAACAGGTCTCCCTCCACCCGTTGTCGGAGAGCGATTCGTATATTCAGCATACTCCAGTTTTGTCACGTGATAACTAACAGGGCGCAGCCCTGATTCTGTCTGTGTCCGTGCCGTATAAAAATATTTTTTTTTTCCAATTTTTCTTTTTTCTTCACCATTACTATACTTCAAAAATGAGAGCTAAATGGAGAAAGAAGAGAGTCAGAAGACTTAAGAGAAAGAGACGGAAGGTTAGAGCTAGATCCAAATAAGCGTGCTGATTGCTAATTAATGATGAAAGGAAAGAAAGATGGTTGGAGCCGTATGGGCAATTGATCGGTTAAAGTATTTATGGGTTGCCAGAAACAACTACTTCAGCATTGTGTCTTTGTTTGCTTTTTGATGATATGAATGTATTTAGCAATGTATGCTACTGAAAAAGCTTATAACAATTTGTAATATTAGTTGAGTCTATTAAGTAACTATTTTCTTTTGTTCCTTTGCCAATTCTTGTGTTAAGCAATTGTTCAACGGTTTTTCCAAACCTTTAAAATCTTCAATTGCGGTGATTTGGCTAACTATTTTTTGATTGAGCAATAGCTGCAAACCAGCTTCACTGCTTGCGCCGTCTTTGTAAATCTCGTTCAACTCTGGCAAGTCTTGAAACGTGGTCTGGTTGTTTGTCATAACGTAGTCCAAGTGTTTCAAGCCGTGAATAACCTTGTAATGGCAGTATATTCTATAGCAAAGGTAAAAACCCGGTAAGTTTGGCACCACTGGTAGAAGGATAAACGGCACTGTGAGCGGCAATCCAATGGTACACAAAATGATCTGCTTCCAGTGATATTTTGAATAGTCCTGTTGTACAGTTTGTAAGAACGATTTGATGCCAATTTCGCTGATCTGAGATTTTGGGTAATAAATCGGAAGTTTGAACTCTTTTTCAAGTTTCTGTTCTTGTTGCACAGTTGATTTCGATGGTATAGAGGTCAAACATGTCTCGAACCAATCGATCTTATTGATCATACGAGTGATTAGTTCGTAACTATATCTCAATGCCTTTGTCTTCGAAGTTTCCATGCCGTACCATGTGCTTTTGAATTTGGTCACTGCTTGATTCCACTTTGCCTGCACTTTGTACTTGAGCTCAGGTCTATCACTGGTTAAAACCAATGTCTTTGGTACATAGTTGTAGTAGATAAAATTCTTGTTCTTAGACACCGGTAAGATTATCAAGTTGATTGGTGATAGCTTTGTCTTGATCATTGGCATTTTCTTTGATGAGCAATATAGTGTAGTCTAATACTTTAGGTTGCCCCCGCCCGCAGCGGAAAAAAAATTATCGGGCAGCAACCGCGGATTTTTCTTCAACACGCAAAGCGTGGTGCACTTTTTGCAGTAAAGCTGAAGCATAAGCATCAAGCTCTCATCGACGTTATCGTCAATTATTTTGGACAAGTGCATGTAGCTTTCGTACTGATCTTTGAAGAACTGGTAGTTAGCATAAGGGTGCGTGTGGTGCCAAAGAATGAAAGTAGTATTTCTTGCTTACCTCTCTGCCCAAAGGTGAAAAGACAAGGGGATACGCCTCCTCTAGTTGCAGTAGGTAATTGAGCGTGACAAAGTTCAAACACTCCATCAATTGCAGTTGCGACTGTCCGTAGTACTTGAAAACAATGTCAATGTTGTCTATCGTTTCCATTTGGCACATCCTTGTTTTGAGCTCGTCCCGCATGTTGGCGTTAAATAGCTGGCACTTCATGTTCAAACACAAGGATGCAAAATTGGAGTTTTGCCAAGCAGCGGCGTATAAAGGGAAGTACAGCTTGTTAAAACTTTGCAACAACAGAGTCGTGGTACTATCGTTTCTAAGCAACTGGTCGTCCCAGTAAACGCAAAAGGTCAACTAGTTGTTAATACCAGATTCGCTTGAATAGAAATCCGGAAACTCACCTTCATAGAACACCCCGGAATAACCAAGCCCTTGCCAATTGGGTTCAACGATATATCGCAGCAAAACAACGAGTCTTTGTTTTGATAGAAGAACATGTTAGGGAAGCAGAAGAAAGCTAAACAAAGTAGAGATTTATTTTTCCAGCGTGCATAAAAGATTATCTCAATATGAGGAAGCGTCAGAAATGCAGAAAATGCAGAAATGTAGAAATGTAGAAATGTGGAAATGTAGAAATGTAGAAATGTAAAAATGCAGAAATGCAGAAATGCCAAAAACGCCATCAGAGCGAGAAAGAACGAATCACTACACGATCCCAATATAAAGAACATCTATAGTACATGATCCAGTGCAGCCTCAGGTCTCTTTGTTGCCCAGCCCAAACTTGTGTTTCTGAGCCTCCAACGCCTCCAAGATCTGCTCACAGTTTGTTGTTATCTGCATCGATTCCCTGTCGTATTCCAGCGCCAAGTGGTCCCGCGTAATGGCCTGCTGCTCCGCAAATTTCGTTATAGTATCCAATAGGTCCATATACTTTGCCACGATGTTAAACTTTAGCCGCGCTGGCTGGTTAGCCACAATCTTGAGCAAGTCGTCTGCGCTCAGAATGTCAACTGTTTTGAATTCGATCTGTTTTTTCAATTTGTGCAACTCATTGAAGTTCATAGCCAGCTTCCAGTATTCGGTGTCTTCCTTGACCTTTGCCGTCGCCACCCCTGTTCCCCAGGGCTCGTGCTGCAACGGCTTGATCGGTTTACCTTTCAATTTGTCCATGATGGCCTCGTGGATCTCCTCCATCTCGGGTTTGGAAATCAAATCTGTGCTGTTCATCCTCACGGGCCTTAGCTTGAAATCTTTATTGAACGAGTTTTCGTCAACAAACTTGACTTTGGTGCCTCTTCTGCGGAGAACTCCGTTGCTATTGTTTAAGTCTTTCAATAAATTCCTCACTTCTTCCAGCGACATGGCAACTCATATAAGTCAAAGGTACGTGAACTTAATAGTATTAATAACTTAAATTGAAATGCATTCAGTAGAAGAAAAACACCCGATTCCAACGGCATCGAGGAATCCAAAATAAAAAAAAAAAAAAAAAAAAAAAAGAAAAGAAAAGCAATAGGAAAAGAACAAGACTTCACGATGAAGCAGGAACTGCCCAATGGAATCAAGATCATTGCGGGAAATTCGCACCCGATGTTGGCGAACGCTATTGCGGGCATTCTTGGGTTGAAGGTGAGCAAGATTTACACAAACCAGATGCCAAACAAGGAGTCATTGATCACGATGGCAGAAACTGTCAGAGACGAAGACATTTACATAATACAAACAGGAAGTGGGAATATAAACGACAACTTGATGGAGCTTTTGATGATAATAAGGGCGTGTAAGAGCGCATCAGCAAGAAGGGTCACTGCGGTTATGCCAAATTTCCCATACGCCAGACAAGATCGCAAGGACAAGAGCAGAGCGTGCATTAGTGCAAAGCTTGTGGCCAACTTGTTGCAAAAGTCGGGCGCTGACCATGTGATAACGATGGATTTGCACGCATCACAGATCCAAGGATTTTTCAGAATTCCTGTGGACAATTTGTACGGAGAGCCAAGTGTGATAAACTACATCAAAGAAGCTATCGACTACAAAAATGCCATAATAATTTCTCCAGATGCCGGGGGAGCCAAAAGAGCAGCTTCGCTTGCGGACAAGTTAGACCTCAAGTTTGCTTTGATTCACAAGGAAAGACAAAAGGCAAATGAAGTGAGCCGCATGGTTTTGGTGGGTGACGTCAAAAACAAAATTTGCATAATCATTGACGACATGGCTGATACTTGCGGTACCTTGTGCAAGGCCGGGGAGACTTTGATGAAAAACGGTGCGCTGAAAGTGTTAGCAATTGTGACCCACGGGATTTTGAGTGGTAACGCCTTGAGTAACATTGAAAATAGCTGTTTGGACTCGGTTGTTTGCACCAACACCGTTCCGTTTGACGACAAAATGGGCCAGAGCAGCAAAATCAAAAAAATCGACATTGCGCCAACGTTGGCCGAAGCAATTCGGCGGTTGCACAACGGGGAAAGTGTTCTGTACTTGTTCACACACTCCCCGGAAAACTGATTGGTGCAACGGCCAGTCAGAGCAGCCAGTAAGAGAAGTATAGCAAACAACGAAAAAATTCCACGAACCACAGGCCTTGCCCTGCACTGTTCTGCCCTGCGTTCTACAGAACAGAAAAACACAACGCATAGTGCTGAAGGAACCTAGTTACAACTCATTTGCTGGGAACCGTTGGTCTCAATGATATTGATAAGGCTCCAGGAGGTAAAGTTTCTGGGAGCATAAAAGAATAGAAAAGAAAAAAAGAAAGAAATATACGAATAGAACAGTGTAGCGCTGTGACAGCAAGGCAAACACATGACCGCAAGAACAACTAAACAAGACCACCCACCGCACGCGAGTCCAGCCCCCTCTTCGCTTGATGGACCCAGTTGCTGGGAACGCGTTGCTGGGGCGTTTCTTTTTGTGTGCTGCTGACTGGCCAACTGCCCGAAAGAAGGTTCGAACCTAGATCCGGCGAAAAGAAACGAAGCGAAACAAAACAGCAGGGGGAGGTTGTTCTGGATTGCCCAGCAGCAACACAAGTGAAAAGGCCCTGATGAAGAGCAACATTTTGCAGCAACGCAGGCAGCACAACCCACTATAAAGTGGGCTTTTGAGCCACAGTTGTTTTGTTCTTGCGTGATTATTAGCACTATCAAATTATCGATTAAGCCACAACAACAAGATGAATAACATGAACAAAGCACAAGACTACGCTACCGACCAAGTCGAAGACAAGGTCAACAACCAATTTGGTACTGACATGGACTTTAACAACAACAACTCGAACAAGAAGGACCAAAAGAACAAGAACAAGGGGGGTTCTGGCGGTATGGGCGGTCTTGCCGACAAGATAATGGGCGGCGGCAGCGACAAATGAAGAGAGCTGGTGTTGACGGCGTTTACGTAAACTAAGGAGGCATTGCAATGAATGAATGAGTATATAGGGAGCATTGTAGAAGAAAAGTGTAGAAAACCGAGACGGAGTGCCAGTTTGCATTCATACTGGTTTGCGACGTGCGCGCAGTTAGAGCTAAAAATAGCTGTTTCCCACGAAAAAGTCCGCTGCCCAAACGTGCCCAAACGGGAGACTGGCTGGTAGGACCAGGCAAAGCCGGGCGCCAATTGTGGCTGTCAAAACGTGGCCGATGGCAGCCAAGAGCACCCGCGGCGAGCCCCGGGTAGCAATGGTGCAAAATGGCCCTAATTTGTTTGTACTTCCACTTTCTGGCCACACCCACACGCTCAGTGCTGGTTTTTTTGTCCCGATTTAATACTCGTTTTCTGCTGACCTCTTGCGGCTTGAACCGTTTTTTTTTTCTTTTTTTTTTGTCACATATCGGAGATCGGTCATTTGTTTTTCCCACGCCTGTTACACTTCAGGAATGTGTCACAGTCGGTGCTGTTTGAGATCAGACATCCGCAGCATGCATATTGTTTTTTTCTTCTTTCTTTCTCTTTCAGTGCACACACTCCCAATTGGCCACGCCAGTAAATATTTACACACATTTATATATATGTACGAGTGGCTTCCAGTTTGAAATTGGCGCACTGAAAATATTGGATTTACTCAATGGTAAACCTAGTGGACAAGCTGAGCGAATCCGAGTACGTGAAAAGCACGGTTTTCCGCAGAATCTTGGTTCTGGACACTGAGCCAGAATCACAGGTGCTCTATTTCAAAGACGAGACTCAGGGTCTGGGCAGTTTTCGATTCTCGTGGCAGAGCAACGAGTGCACGTTGTTTGCACAAGATTTTGCCAACGCCAACTCCAGTTCCTTGGACCTCTTGCGCGGCATCACACACCACATCCAGGAACTTGTCGTTGAGGCTTCGACAGTGTGCGACAGTCTCGCAGAGTTTGTGTCCCTTTTGCCCAATTTGCAGTACTTGGAGACACACTGCGCGTTCCAGGTGCTTGCGAAAGTGCCCAAGATCAAGTTTTGGTGCCACGCCATTGGCCCAGGCCCTGCGCAGTTGCTGAGCGCCTTTGTTACACTATACGAAATTTGCAACGTGGACATCACAAAGCTGCACGTTCCCATTGATTTTGGTTTGGTGCCACTGGTCACCGAGTTGACGGTGCTGAACTGTGCACCCGTCTTTGCGGGCACCTCCACGACCCTACAAAAGTTGCGTTTGCGCTGCTGCGATGTGACGAAATCCGCAATTGCGTGTGCCAGCTTGCGTGAATTGAGCTTGTCAAACGTGACAGTTGGCTCACGCTGGCGAGACCTAAACTGGACACGCTTGGAGGTTGTGGAACTAGAGGACGTGGTTGGAATGACACTCAAAGACGTTTCGTGGGGCCAGTTGACGAGAATGAAAATCAACCGGTGCAGTGTGGAGAATTTTGCGCAGTGCAAATTGCAGAATTTACAGATTTTGGACTTGGCACAGAACAGTCTCAGCGATGCCACGCAGTGCTTTGGGGACTACAGCCAGTTGCAGAGCTTGGACATCAGCAGCAACGCGTTTGCGTCACTAGCCGCTATGAACAAATTCAAGTACTCTTTACAGGTTTTGATCGCGGACAACAACGAGTTGAAACAGGACGTGGACCTCGCTGGGTTCACACAGTTGCAGACATTGAGTCTCGCACTGTGCAAACTCGGGAACAACGCAAAATTGAGCCTTGGCAGCCCGTGTCACTTGCGCGTGTTGAACTTGAGCGGCAACACGTTGCCCAACACCGAGATCTTTGAGAGACTCGACTCTTTGCAAGAGCTCAGCATCAGCAACGTGCAGGTGCCGAGTTTCGACTTTTTGAGCAACTTGGCCAGTTTGCGCAAACTCGACGTCTCACACAACGGATTGAGCTCGTTGGCCGTGGCAGCCCAGTTGAAGGCTCTCACGCACCTCGACGCCAGCCACAACCAAGTCCGCGACTTGGAAGAATTAGACGGCTTGGCTCTTTTGGAGGACCTCAACGTGAGACACAACAACATCACTAGTGTGCCAGAGACCTTGGCACTACCGCTGTTGCAGACGCTCGACTTGAGCGGCAACGAGATCGAGTCGTTGGGCACCATGGGCCAGTTCCCCCGGTTGTGCCAGTTTGTGCTTCTGTGAAGTTTCTTCAACTCGACTCGACTCAGCTCGACTCAGCTCGACTCAGCTCGACTCGTTTTGACTCGTTTTGACTCGACTTGACTCCGGCCCAATTTTCATTCACTATTCACTTTTCATGCATAAATGTACTTTTTTTCATTTTCCACTCTTCTGCATAAATGTACTTTTTTTTTTTCAACTTCTCTCTTATTCAAACTTCTCTTTTTTCAGCAGATTCATTGTTTTGCCCCGAGCTCATTTTTTTTGAGGTACTGATGTAAAATGCACTACGTAACATCAAAGCATTCTGCGCTTTACTTTTGACAAGAATCCTCCCAGCCACACACACGACTTGCCGTATTGCAACCTGAGAAATGAGTTTTCCGGCACCAGCAGACGCAAAGGATTCACGCGTGTGGATAGACGGATGTTTTGACTTTGCACACCACGGCCACGCTGGCGCTATGCTCCAGGCCAGACAGTTGGGCAAAGAACTCTATGTTGGCGTCCACTCTGACGAAGAGATTTTGAAAAACAAGGGTCCAACGGTGATGTCTTTGGACGAGCGGTTGACCGCCGTCGAGGCGTGCAAGTGGTGCACCAAGCCCGTTGGGGATGCTCCATATGTCACGAGTCCGGAGTTCATGGACAAATACGGCTGCAAATACGCGGTACACGGCGACGACATAACCACCGATGCCAACGGCGAAGACTGCTACAAGATCGTGAAGGATTTGGGCCGGTTCATCGTGGTGAAGCGCACACCAAGTATTTCAACAACAGACTTGGTTGGCCGCATGTTGTTGTACACAAAGACACACCACTTGCCAGAGCTCACCGCCAGTGATTTGAAAGACAAGTCCGGTGCGTTGCTCCTGCCCGAGAACTTGGCCGCGTACAAGAGTTACGCAACCGATGCCACGGGTCTTCACGCCGGGTCTGCCGTGCTGTGTTGTGTGGGAAACGCAATCACGCAAGTCATTGAGCCGAGCCCTGCCGTGGCCCTGAAGTTGGCCAAAAAGATATACTACGTGCAAGGCACCTTTGATCTTTTCCACCCGGGCCACATCAAGTTTTTGCAGTCTATATACAAGTTGCGTGAAGCCGAAGAAGCTTCCGATCTGATTGCTATTGTCGTGGGCATAACCAGCGACAAGGAAACGAACACATACAAAGGTTTAAATTATCCGATAATGTCAATTTTTGAAAGACTGCTTTGCGTGTTGCAGTGCCAATACGTCGATGCAGTCGTTTTGGGGGCCCCATACACGAACAACGTGGAATACTTGCATAATTTGGGCAACGTGGTCAAAGTGTTCACAGGTCCCGTGTTCACAACGTCATACCAGGGCGTGGACTTTTTCTCTCTTGAAAAAGAAAAGGGTATTTTGCACGAGATCAATGACCATGAATACTCAAGTATCACGACAGAGGTTATAGTTTCGCGTGTTTTGGATAATAGAGTAGCATACGAAGAGAGACAACGGAAAAAGGGATGGAAAAATGAGAAAGAGAAGGTTTTGGAGGCCATGGAAAAGTCAAGTTCAGCTTAATACCAAGTGATTCTTCGATAGCACTTTGTAGTTTTTTTTTTTTTGAAATTTGCACTATTCTCATAATTTTCATTTTTATTTTTTTTATTTTCGGTCACCTCCTTTGCATCGCACACCATCGAACTCGAAATTCCCCCCAATGATGCTATCGTTCCTGTTCATTTGTTTGAACCCAGTAATCATGGCACGTTAAAAAGACTGAAGTTACGCACAATATTTGGTCCGTACTCATCGTAGTCTGCCTTTGTGTGACAGTAAGCTCTGAACTCACTCGTTTGTGCCAACAAACTACCACCAAACCAAACAGCGTTTCTTTGACGACGGTGACTGATGACATTGACATCAACACCACTAGACTTAGCGTGTGAAAGCTTTTCACTGTCTGAGATTCTCTTTTTGACAATATCTCTCAAGTCTCTTTGCAATCTTCTAGCAAAATCTTTGAACATTGTAGAACCACCACTCAACACAATATTTTTATACAATCCTTTTCTCACATCAATTGGCGACTGCTGAATTACTTGGTCCACTGTAATTGGCAAAGGAGTTAAAAAGTCAGAAGAAGCTATTTCTGGGTTGAAAAAAATCTCTGGAGCCAAAAATCTTTCGTAACCAACGTCAACAATCTTTCTCGTTGTCTTGGCCTCATTTTCCACAATATACTGTGCAATTTTTTCAGAATCGTTGTCAAACTTACGGAACTCTTTAACGATATCAGGACAAACGTAACAATATTCTTGTTTGATTTTTTCAGCAGTTCTCAAAGAGCTGTCGGCCTCACCACGCTCTCTGAGCATCTGCTGGATAAACATTGTGATGTCACGACCTGCTATTGGAATGTTTTTAATTGCACTACCAATAACGTACCCTTCGGCAACTGGAATCACGTGGGTCACACCGTCACCTGAATCAATCACAGTACCCGTTAAAGATCTGTCTTGGACTTTGGAAGATGTCCACGAGGCTGCCAATGCCAAAACAGCTTGGACCGCTATGTACAAACCGGCACAGTTGAAACTTTCAAACATAATTTCAGCAACATTTTCACGATTCTCTGGTGGGTTCAAAGGTGGCTCTGTTAGGAGAAAGTAGTGATCTTCAGGTTCGCAACGCAAATACTTGAAGATTGAGTTTTCCCAAAAACGCTCCATGTGGTCCCAGTTCTCGATTTGACCGTGTCTGATTGGATAGTTAAGAGAATAACTAGGACCATTGGCAGCTTCAATTGCTTCATTGCCAATAAAAAAGTCCAAGTCTTCAGTACCTCTTTTACTTGACAAGTGGTTAACGGTTGAATTAGCACCACTTGAGCTCGATTTAGCACCAAAAATTGGTTTCCCACTTGAGCCAGCTGACGTTGTGGATCTTGAGGCTATTGCTGTTGGGAAAACAAAAGAAGGAGCATCGTTACCGGCAAAACCAAGTTTTGTCAAACCGGTACCGTTGTCCATAATAACCGCGGGGTTTGTTGACGCCATTTCGCTTTGTCTTGTTGTTTCGTATGAGTAATTTCTTGCTTTTGTCTCTTTTCTTGTTCTGTGGCCAAAGATCAGTCCGTGTACGAAATTCAAAAGAACTTACGTTTACTTTTTCGGCACGGGGCTCCAAACCACAGGATCTGTGCTGCTGTGATCTGAGTAGATTATCGGAAACTGCAACTGGCTAAAGCTGGCTAAAACTGGCTAAAACTGGCTGCTCCTGATGCTGCTGTCCTCAACAGGGCACGTGCAAGTGCGATTGAACCGGCGTTTGTCTGTTTGCTGCAGTTTTGCTTACTTGGTTGCTTGGTCCCTGGTCCTTTTGTAGTTTTACGGACTCAGCAACCCGTCCGAGTGCGATTTGTGAGAAAAAATTCCCAAATATCCACTCATCAGAGGAGCAAAACCGCACCCAAAAACAGCTGCTTGGGTATCGTGGGTGCTGTCCCGTATCGGACTTGTATCGGTACCGTACCGGGTACAAATTAGCAGCAGCAGAAGCAGCAGCAGCAGCAGCAGCAGCAGAAGCAGCAGCAGCAGCAGCAGCAGCAGAAGCAGCAGCAGCAGCAGCAGCAGCAGAAGCAGCACCAGCCTGCTCTGCCTTCGAGTCTTACCTTTGGGCCGTCTGGGCCGCCTGGAAAACACCCGTGCACCAGTCTGTGCACAGTTTTTTTCAGCTTTTTCCATCTTGAGATGGGCCTCCAATGAGTAGCAACAGTTTGCATCTGAACGAGCCGCAGCACCAGGGCACCGAGGACACAAAGTGTTCCATACAGTTGGCGCGCCCGTACTTGCCGGCGAACGCAATCAAGTACTTCCAGCTGAAGACAATAAGTGACTATTCGATGTACAAGCAGCGAATGTCCCAAGTTGTCAGTTTTCTCACTCTGATAACCAAGACGTTGAAGTTTCCAACAAGGACTCTTGAGACGGCGATGGTTTACTACCAGCGGTACTACTTGATGAACACTTTCTCGACGTCCACGAATTTGGATGTGGCCTTGACTGCGTTGTTTATAGCGAGTAAAAATGAAGACACAATCAAAAAGTTACGCGATATAATACTAGTGGCCAATCCATTGAGAAGCGTGTCAAACACTGGTGACCAGGTAGAGGAAACGAGGAAGAACGTGTTGCACATTGAGAAGAAGATGTTGGAGACCATTTCGTTTGACTTCAGAACCTATCACGTGGAGGAGTTTTTGGTCAAGTTTTGCAAGTATTTGGACATTAGTTTCAAAGACGCGTTTCTCAGTTTCACAATGGTCACAGACTCTTTCCAAACAGAGATTGCCTTGAGGGTACCCAGCCATGCTATCGCGATAGCGGCCATCATTTTGACCTTCAAATTTCGCAAAGACAGTTCCATTTTCCCGTTGCAGTCGGATAAGTTCTACTGCGAGCGGAAATACATCAACGAGGCCTTGAACGAGTTGACAGAGCTTTACATCCACAACTACAACTACACAAGCTTTGCCACCATGTACCCGAACTCGAAAGAGGAGTTCATCAACATCAAACTTGGCTTCAAAAGTGTCACACCTTTGGAGCCTTTGGACACCAGAATTTTCCAGGTCGATAGATATTTTTTCCCAAAAGATTACACCATCAGCGACAACGGCAGCGCGCGGTACATGTTGGGCACACAGAGCAAAAGGTTTTACGAGGAAGTTGACGAAAACGACAAAATAGTGAAAGAAAAGCGCATGAAGACTCAGAGCCAGAAAACCGCTGCTGGGCGCAATTAATCATTACAACTAGGCATTTTATGGGTACATGAAAAAAAAAATGTATAATACTATAGCACAATGTAGCACAACGTACTTTTCACTCCACCGGAGATCCTCGCTTCACTTCACATCGAATTACTTCACTTTGTAGAGGCTCGTTCCCAGGCAATCTCCCCGTGCTCCTGCTCCTTGACAAACATCGTGTCTTCGTTAAAGTTGCCGAACTTCTCGTCCGTAACCGTTTTGGTCCTCTCGTTGTAAACCACCGGCCGCTCTTTGTCGTCCAAGCTGATGTTTTCAATGTAACTGGGTCTGTCTTCGAACAGACGCACAGCCTTTTCACCAGGCGCCTTCTTACGGTCACTCTTGAACATTTCCATGATTCTCTCGTCGCCCAAAAGTCCCAACTCCGCGAGCTCGACCCTCTCGTCGTCAATCTCTTCTGCCAGCTCCTGCTTATTGTCCTGCACTTTTTCCTCTTGGGCAAGCCGCAGCTTGTGGCTTTGTTCCAAATTCTGCTGCAACTCCAGCGCATCAAACCCGTAGTACGCGTCTCTCTTTGTCTCGTAGTCCATGGCAGACTCGTCTTTCAAAAGCACTTGTTTGACTGCTTCTTTGCCCTTTCGTTTCGTGTACGGAACTTTGTGCACTTTCTCCAAACAGTCCACCGTGTCATGGCTCATGGACCCGCAGTTTGTGCACTTGATCTTGTCGCGGTTCTTGAACAAAAGCACCTTGTTCTTGACTTTGCTCTTGGACCTTATTTTCACTTCGTTCACCTTTTTGAACTTGTCTTCTATTCTGCCTCCGGGCACGGCAACTGAAAAGTCCGTGGGGCCGTTTTTACTAAAATGGTGCGAGAGCTCGCCTTCAGTGGTGCTAGCGCCGGCTCCTGGACCCCCCGGACCGTACCAAGGCACGTTTTTCATGTACTTGGGGATCTTTTTCACTGGCTCTGACATGTTTGAGGAAATACACAAGAAATGCATTTGGCACATTTTATTTTCGAGATGTCCGATGTCCTGCACGTGATATTTAATTTTTTTTTTTTAATTGAAAAATTCTTAAAATTTTATAGCAGCACTAAGTAGTAACATGTCAGAAGCATCGTTTATCAAGAAGTTGGCCTCCAATGGTAAGTAGAAACTGTGGGTTATTTACCTTTTTACTGGAGAACTATTCTAACATTCAGAAAGACCAGTACGAGACAAAGCTCTCGAGGCGTTAAGACAGTATTTGAGTGTGGACAAGAAAGGGTCCTTGATCAAGTACCAGAAGTTATGGAAAGGTCTCTTTTACACCATGTGGTTTTCAGACAGACCAAGACCACAGCAGCGGTTGGCAAATAACTTAGCGTCACTTTTCAGCGACACCATCCCTGTGGCGAACTTTCCTATTTTTGTGGAAGCTTTTTGGAGCATCATTATCAGAGAGTGGAGCGGCATCGATCACCACAGAATAGACAAATTCTACATGCTCTTGAGAAGAGTGATAAACAGCTGTTTCCAGAAGTTGGCCAACGAGTCGTGGAACGACGAGTTGGTGGACAAGTACTTGGAGACTTTGAAGAAGAACGTGCTCTCCGGCGACGTGAAAATCCCGTTGTCTTTGCCATTGCACATAATCGACATCTACATAGACGAGTTGGAGAAGGTTTTGTTTGAAAGCTTGGCCGAGGAAGAAGAGGACGAGGACGAGGACGAGGAGAACAGTGAGGACAGCGACGCAAAGAAGGAGAAACTTGAAGAAATGAAGCAGGAGATTATTGCAAGAACGCCAATGAAGAAGTTGTTTGATATCTGGACCGAATTGAAGCAGAGCACAAACATTAAGGTCTTGAAGCAGAGAATCGACGAGGACTTGTTGAGTGACGACAGATTAGTCCAGTGGGGAGTCATTGAAGAGGAAGAGGACGAGACTGAAGATTTCGAGTGAGTGGTGGGGTTATGTGGTACTGCGCATTTGAATCGATTCTATATACTTGATCAAAATACATGAGAGCAGAGGCTTGTAGATGGTTTTGTGCAACAAGGTGCGCCCCGCAAACACGTTTGCAAATGTGCTAGCAGAAACCGTTTTTCTGATTGCCAATCTCCAGGCATGGTTCCAGCACTTTGGCCGCTTAAACCCGATATCAGTACTGCTGCGTATCCGATATATCAATTACTAGTTACTTTTTATTTTTTTTCCCGCCAATTCGGACACATAAAAAAAAATCGATAGCAGTTTCTGATTAGGACCTAAACACTGCAGCGTATGTTTTCCACACTATTGTCTCAGCTCAAGGGCAAAAAGCCGGAGCAAAAGAGCGCTGTGAAGCCTGTGAACGACAGAAAGCCCGGCACGGGTTCCAGCGCCAAGAAAAAACCTGCTGCTGGCGCCACAAAGCTGGGCGCCACAAAGTTCCCAGTGGCCGTTGATCCAGCAGTGGCACGACTCAAAGCTGCGAGACAGAGAGAGAAGGAGGAGGAGCAAAGAAAGAAGCAGGAGGCAAAGCTCGAGCAGATGAAACGCATGGGGATAGACCCGAGCACGTTGAAAAGTGCACGAAAGGGAAAAGTGTCGCGGGAGAGCAGCTCGGGCCCAAGATCCAGTACAACTAGCACAAGTGGCACAAGTGGCACAAGTGGCACAACAGCGAAACGGGAGCAAAAGAAATCTAAGAACCCAAAAAATAGGTACAACACGGCTGGGGAAGACTATGACGATTTGATGCAGTCAAGCAGCACGGGACCTAAAAAGAAGCTCAAGTTCTCTGAGTTGTTGAAACAGGCCGAGAAGGTGGACGGGAACAGTTTGAGCATCACGATCAAGAGCAAGGACCCGAAGAAAGCTGTGCAGGAGAAGACCAAGATGCGACCACCGCAGAACGCAAAGGCGCTGGTACTGGCACTGGCTCTGAAAATGGCACAGGCACTGAAACTGGCACTGAGACTGGCAGGTTTGCAAAAGCCGGCACCGGCAAAGGTGAAAACGGCCCCACAGGTTGCTGGCAAGAAGTTGCCCACGCGTGTGGCCGGCAAAAAGCTCCCGGACGTGAATTCGTACAAGTTTGGTGCGCCAAACGAGAAAGTGCGCAAGAAGCTTGAGGCCAAGAGAAAATTGAAGCAGAAAAGCGAGAGAATGAGTGCTCTTTACGGGGAGGACTACGATAGGTACGATGAGGACGAAGACGACGAAAACTTCATTGTTGACGATGACGAGGTGGAGGACGACTACGGAGACGCCGGGAACTACCGGGACGAAATCTGGGCGATGTTCAACAAGGGCAAAAGCAAACGGCGCTACGAGGACTACGAGGACGATTTTAGTGACATGGAAGCCACGGGCGCGGATATTTTCGAAGAGGAAGAAAGATCGGCCAAACAGGCGCGTTTGGAGGAGAAACGGGAGCAAGAGTTGGAGCGCAAGTTGTTGATGGAGAAGCAGAGGCGCAAAAAGCAGAGACAGTGAATAGCATTACACAATTTAATGGCCTACGGGGCACAATAAAACTCAAGACTCCGGTCTACTCGGAGTCACTGTATTCAAATTCGTAATCGTCGTTGGTATTTTGTTCGTTAACGTCGTAGTGCACCACTGTGTCATACTCGTTGTTGCTGAGTGCACTTTTTTCTTTGTGTGCTGGCTCGCCAATTTTGCCAGGTTCGCTTATCTCACCAGTTTCGCTAATCTCGCCGGTTTCGCCAGTTTCACCTACTTCACCAGTTTTATCAGTCTCAGCGTCTTTTGCACATTCTTCATTGGCTGCCGCGTTCACATCATTCTCGTTCGGATCGTACACATAGTCGTCTGCCATTATGGCCTCCCTGTCTTTGCCCTTATCTATGATCTCGTCAACTTCATCGGCGATCTTGTCAAACTCCGCGGGATCGTAGACGTACTCGTCGTTCATGAACTGGTCATAATCCTTGTTGAGGTTGGAGCTAGGTTCTGGTTCGCTTTCTTGAGCAGCAGTGCCCTCTTCGTTCACGTCGCCAATAAAAAACCCGCCTCCTTCATAGACTTCGCCGTTGCCATTCTCAATCAGAGTCTCGTCCACAGCCAAACTATCATCATCATTGTCTCGATCACCATAGACTCTTTCCTCTTCGATCTCACGCACACGGTGTTTCAACTCTGCCATATCATCGTCTAACAAGTAATCGTTGTTATAAGTCTTGTTTCTCCTTTCTTGCCTTCTTCTCTTCAACAACTCCCAGTCCCGCTGTCTCAACTCGTCCTGATCCAAATCTGTGGGCAAAAATCCTCCGCCTCCATAAACGTCTTGCATGCCCTTATTCAAGTTCTGCTCGAACTCGGCCTCAAGATCGGCTTCCTTTTCAATATCTTCGTCTCCAGCATAGTTGTCGCTTTCTTCGTCTTCTTCTTCTTCTTCTTCTTCTTCCTCTGCTTCGTCTTCAAACTCTTCCATGCCATCGACTCTACCGTGAGTCCTGTTCAATCTGTCAATGATTCTCTTCTTTGCAAGCCGCAACTTCTTCTCTTTGAGTCTCTCCAACTCTTTTTCTCTTTCTTTCAATCTTTGCTCCTCTTTCTCCAAATACTCACTGGCCTCATAAACAGCCTCCATGTATTCTTCAGCAACCACAACACCTCCAATTTTGGGTTTCGTGGAGTTCCTGTACAGGAAATTGAACCCTACAACTGCCGGTGCGTAGTCAATCCCCAAAGTCTTTGCTGCTTGGATAGCAAACTTCTTTTCAATCAAAACACCGCCCTTTGGTATCATCCATTCTCGGTACACATCAACGTTTCCATAGGCGTTTTTGACTATCTTGCCATTCTTAACGGGCTCTGGAACGTACTTTTCAGTTTGGAACTCGGCATAAAGTCTCACTGGTTCGTCGCTTTGTTCTTCGTGCTTATTGCGTCGGTTAACATTTTGTCGCTTGGTTCCAAGGCTTCTGGCTCCAACTTTGATGACACGGCCTTGGTGGAACCAGCCACGTGCCAGCCGAAGCTCGTGGACGTGTTCCCTTTTGTACACGGGGAACGACAGCATGTTTGTACGGTTTTCAACGTAGCCGCAAACTTCCTTGGGGTATATAACCTCGTTCAGTCTCAAGTGCCTCTCTAAGCAGTACACCGGATGGTTTTTGAAATCTGAGATACTCTGAGGCATTCCCTCCTTGAGGTCCTTCTTGTGGAAAAACTCGTTCTCTAGTTCGTCCGCCTGTTCGTCAAATTTGCCTTTCATGCCTTTGTTGGCGGCTTCTAGCACCTTGGCGTACCATTTGTTGCCATTTGTGTCTCTTGTCACTCGTTTTCTGCGGGTCTTGGAGTTCATTTGCGATGCGTACCTTCTTGTGACGTCCTTTACGTGCCCGTTAGCTTCAAATGCCCACACGTAAGCGAGTGTAGCCCTGTCTTCACTCAACGGCGGCTCCAATTTCGAGGTTTTGGAAACGTCTTCAATGAACTTGAAGTTCACGGGGTCGACGGTGATCCACTTCTTCGTGAACTTGTTCCAGGCTTCGCACCAGAACACCGGGTACGGCAGAAGCTTCGGGTTCTCTTTTAAAAGCTGTCGAAGCTGAAAAGTGTCCAGAGAAGCCGGCTTGTGCAGCTTGATCATGAACCTCTGGATAACCGAAGGATTTCCGCCGCCACTGCCACTACCACTGCCACCGGCACCCATGCCATTCTTGGGAATCCTTTCGTAATTCGGCCTCGTTTCCTTCTTCAGGGCCTGTTCACTCATATTTGTGAAATCTGGTGCCTGCACACTATACACGAGTCTCGCACGAACACCTATGCTCCTAAGCAAGACCACAAAACCCTGTGCAGCAAGGTCGCGAGACCCGTGGAGGTTCGATAAAAGGCGCAAAAGCCTTTTTTTGGTCAATTTTTCCAGCTGCTGCTGCACCAACTTCTTTCTGGTGGCCTCTTTCTCCACCTCATCCCAGTGCCAAAGGAAGATCCCGTGGTGGGAGCTGATTGTGAAATGGGAGTGCCAGTACTCCATGGCGTGCCGCAATCCGTCCAAGAAATACCTGCTTTTGATCATGTTTGAGCCCTGGCTGATGTTGGTGTGTTTTGCCAAGTCCGGGTGCAATTCGGACTTGATTTTCAGCGAGAGTTTCACCGCGTACTGTGCGTGGAGCTGTGTGTTGTTCAAAAGCCTGTTGCGCTGCTGCGCAAACACCATCAGTGCCAACAAGTGCATCTGGTGCACTTCAAGCCGGAAAAGCTTGTGTTCCTTGGTGATTGCCGTGCGTCTTTTCACCTGCTTCTGTTTGCGGATGGTCACCTTCACTGAGTCGTCCGCTTTTGGCGCCACAGGTTTGATCAACTGCTCAGGGTCAGGTGCCTTCCTCACCACAATGTCCTCAAACTCCTCGTCATCAAAATCGTCATCTTCATCCTCATCGTCATCCTCATCGGCGCCAGTGTCGTCGTCGCCAGTATCGTTGCCGCTGCCGAGCTCGGCCATCGACGCGCCGCGGCTCGACGCCTCGTTTGTCTCGAAACTCTGGAGCTCTAGAACCGCGTTGCTGATGTCTCTGTCGTACTGCGCAAGCTCGTTGCGCATCTCCACAATATTGCCAGGTCTGCTGGAACGGCGGCCCGGCTCCGGGCTCTCGCGCTTGACCGGCACCGGCACCGGCACCGCCGCCGGCAGCTTGGCCTTGTTGGTGCTGTTGCTGCGAGTGTTGCTGTTAGTGTCAGTCTCAGTGTTGCTGTTGCTGCTGCTCGTGCCAATTTGTGCCAATCTTCTGGGTCTTTTCAACTTTCTCGCACTGGACTCCAGCTTCACGGCCGCCGCCTTGGCCTGGCCTCGTGCCCCAGCCTCGCTGCCCTGCTGCTCGTCCTGGAAATAGCCCTGCAAAAGCTCGTAGTACTCCTTGCCTGCCTTTCTCTTGCTCATCTCCTAAAACCCGAAATAAAAAAAGTAAAACGGAAATTGTGCGCTTGAGTGCATTTTTATTTGATTTTATTTGATTTTTACTTTTCTTGACTGTTTTTTGTTTTTTTTTTTTTTTTATTTTTCTTCTTCTTCTGAAAAATATTTCGAGCACTCCGGTTTGTGATGAATAATCAATGCTTAAGGGACTACTCCACAAACACTCTGCCTACGGACGCAGGACTTGGCGCGGGGCCGGTGCACTGGCGGCGTTTGTGAGGACCATTGCCCACAGAGCTCGCACCGTGCCCGAGTTTGAGACAAAGGTGCTGGCCGTGAAGCACGAGAGCGAGGTCAAGAGAACTTTGATGAAGCTCAACAAGAACCCGGGCCTTTTTTCCACATACAGGTTCAACATTGTCGGGTATCTCCGCGAGATCGACGAGTCGCAGCCGAAGATTGAGAAGTTTGCCTTGGGCAGAATCTCGTTGCGGGGCCTGCAGTTGCGTTACATCTTCTTCAGCTTGTTGTACACGCTCCACTACATGCCCAGCGGCGACACAAAACGGCTCGACGACTTGACCACGGTTTTGAGCAGCGAGAACTCGGCAATAAACTTGTCGAAACTCGCGCCGGCGTCTGTGCAATTTGAGCCTTTGGACGTGGCTGCGTACGCTGCAAAAGTGCAGGCTTTGGTCCGCGAGTACTACGGCAACAAACATGGCGCAAGCTTGCACACGGGCGCACAGTTTGATGAGCGTTTTGCGGTCTTAGTGCGCAGATTCGAGTCGGTGTGCAAAAAGTCTGGCACTTACGAGTTTGCCGATTTGCTCAAATGGACCCAGGTCTACGCCACGAGCAGTGTTTCCGAGGCCGTGGATATCTTGAAAGACGCCACGCTCCCGCCAGAGTTTGTGCTCCTGTTCATCATGCACAGAACACCGCGCACTGCACTGGAGCTCAGCATGCTTTTGCAGATCTTTAAAGAGTACTACGATTTTTTTAATGTATCGGATAAACGATATTGTGTGCAGATGCTCGTGGAGCACTGCAAAAGGCTCAACCTGCACGAGTTGCCCGGCTTGGTCCAGTTCTACTTGGACCAGTTTGCCGGCGGCGTGAGCTGGCTGGGGCCTGGCGCCAGCGGCATTGGCCACACCAACTTCACAAAATTCGACAAAACGTACTTGCCCAATGAGGACAAAGTGCTCGAGATGTTTGAGATCAACTGGCTCTTGTGGGCGTTGGTGAAGCAGGAGTCCGAGTTTCTCAGCAAGCACTACCTACACAATGTCGCGACCGCACAACAGGCTGTTGTACAGTATTTGTTGAAACACTGTGACGGGAAAACCGTGGGCGATCACTTGAGTGTCTTGGGTAGCATCTCGTTAGCTTTGGGGGTGAGGAAACACCCAGAAAACAGCCGCAAGTTGATCTACGAGGCAGAAAAGCACTTTTACGAGTTTGTGGACTCGTGCGCCAGCTACGATCCGGTGAGGTGCAAGTCGTTGGCCGCAAGATTCTACTACGCCAAATTGCGGTGCTCAAATCTGCGCACAGAGCTATATAACACGTTGCAGGAGGCGCTCCAATTTGCTGAGACGAAAAGTAAGTTTTGCGGGCTCGAGAAGGAGCCGTTGCTATGGAGAGGGTTTGTTTTTACTCTTAAAGAGTTGGACGGTTTGACCCAGGACGTCGTTGAAGTGGTTGTGGGCAAAATTGTTGACAGAACCATCATCATAAACTACGAAAACGTGCTGCTTTTGGCGCTTTTGCTCTCTGCGACACGCACTAGAGCGGTGTTTGAAAAACTTGTTCAGTTCTACAACGAGTCTCGGTTCAATAGCCTGTTGGTGCAGGAGATAGTTGTGCAAAAGATGTACAAGTGGGCCTACGAGGAACTGAGCCACGAGGTTTTGGAAAAAGTGCGGGCCAGTTTTTCCAAGATCCGTGCACCGGCAAACTCTCTCGTTGGGAAAATGTTGAAAGGTGAGGCGTTGTGCACCAATCTACACGGCAGCGCGACCAGTGTGTTTGACAAGTACTTTGAGTACAAGGCCAATCCCCAGGGAGTTCCGGACTCTGACTGGATCAGCGCGTTGTTGATTGTATCGTTGAGAAAATTCCCAGACGCTGTTTACGGAGACATGTACTGTGTGCAGGTTGCTGTCCTGGAAATGCGCATTCTATGTGCTAGACGCTACTCGGAAACGCTCACCGGTCTCAAGATTGTGCCCAAAAACTCACTCTGGTACGTTTACATGGAAGCCCTAGAGAAATATGGATACACAGACCTTTTGCAGGAGTTGCTCGAATGGTGGCAGGAGCTCAGATACACGCCAAGCAGGAGCTTGTTGATCAAGTACTTGAACAGCATTGGAGACCAGAGAGCCGCGCGACTTTTGAAACACTTGAAGAGCGGGTACGATTTGTCAAGTGGTACCGCCGGCATAGAGACTTGGCCATGGCCGAGCGAGTACGAAATACGAGCCTACAAAGAGTCGTGAAGGAGTTGCTCTAAAGATAAGAACAAAAATAAAAAAAAGAATTTTTTCTTTTGCATACACAGTTTTATACCAAGTGCTGATATTCTATTACCTATAAATACAATTTGTACATATTGCGCAGTGTAGCCACAAGTGTACTCAAAACTCAACCAACTGTTTCAATATGAATAATATCTCAAATACATTCAATGTCATAACAAGGCACACGCCGACGTAATGAATTAGTGGGCCTTGCTGAATTCTGTTGAACAAAAGAATTGCAGCAAAGTTGATGGCCAAAAACGAAATGATCAAGCTTGTGTAGATGATAACCTGCACCAACACAAAATGGCTGATCTCGTTGAAGTTGTTTATGATACTGATGGAGTACAACACAAAGTTGAGAACGAGAATGATTGCCAATGACACTATGGCCAATATAGAGTACAAAAACGTCAAAACCAAATCGTGGTCCTGGCTTTCGTCCTCCATTTCTGTCTCCGTAACCATTGTGTCGCCCGAGATGCCGGTATCATGGCCAACTTCTTCGTTTGTCACCACAGAGTTGGCATAGCTGTCCAAGTAACCGTAATTCATGTTCGCCGGCAAGTTTGTGCAACTTGTGTTGTGAGCACTTTGGTGATCTCTTGGCAAAATAGTAACCTTGTTCTGCGGCTCACTAAACAACCCCAACCCAACTTTCTTCCAAAAGTCGTTCACTTTGAGTGACATTTTCACTATAGTCTTCACAATCAGAGATGGGATGAACCCGCTCGAACGACCGTACACAACTCCTGCTTCCTCATCACAGATTAGACCCGCTTCCTCGGGGTCGTCGTCAAATTCATTCCAATACCGTAATCTCTGCGTGGATTTCGATTCGCGCTGCTCTCTTTGACGTATTTTTTGCAACTTTGCTGAAAGCTCTTTTCTTTGTTTGATACGCTGAATGCGGTTCTCTATTATCTGTAGTAAATTTAGTTTTTTGTTCATCAAATTTTTGTAGCTTGTCAATTCGTCATCAACTACTGCCATTTTGAACAAAACCATGCTATAAACAAACAAATTAAAGTTTTTGAGATGATACAAATAATCAATCAGCTTCAATTTATCCAAAGTTTGTCTGCTGCTCGTGCCATGGTCCCACCGGAACTCCACAATATTGTACCCAAAGTTTTGTTTGTTTTTCAGTGCTATCTTTGCAAACGTGACATTCAGATATACATTGATGTTTTCTTGAAAAGTTGTCTTTGTGTAGCTGAACGTAGTTACTGGCTTTTTGCCGTTTAGAAAACCATTGAAATCTGCCAACTGGTTCATGAGCGAAAGCGACGTTTCGTCCAACTCGCCATGCAAATAAAAAGGCAACGCCTTTACTTTTGCCATTGACCCAAATCTGGACAATAACAAATATTTGTTGCTCTTACTGTCGCCAATTCTTGTGATTTCTGTGCAACTGTCAGTGTGTTCATTGAAGTCATCAAAGAAAATACTTTTTTCTTTGGCGTTAAGTAATTTCTGTTCAAACATCTCGTTCAACTTAAAAAGAACTTCGTAATTGTACTCTTTTGGGTAAATGAAATACTCTTTTTGAATTAAATTGTAATTTTTTATCAAAATTGCTTCTTTGTCTGTCAAATGGCGTTGCTCAATTTTCAAGTCGTTGATTTTCGAGGTTGTTCCCGGCTTGAGCCGCATCTTCTTTTCGAGTTTAAGCAAATCGTCATTGCTGTTTTCATCATGACTCGTGCCACTGTGAATCAACAGATTGCATTTTTCTAAGATTTTCGTTAAATTGTTTGTGCTTGCTTGGATCATTTGGTACAACAGATCTAAATCAAACGTATAAAAATCTAATTTTGGCAAGTTCTGAAGCTCGTTGTATAGCAGAATTCTAGTTCCATGACCAAAATACTCAAATTCCCTGACATACGGAGAGTTGCCGAATATTTTGTTGACCATTTGCTTATTGAATTCTACCCCGAGACATTGTTCCAAAAACTGTTTATAAATGCAGTATCTCTCGTCGAACGTGAGCAAAATGCAATCTTGGGCATTTATGATGGCATCTTGATCAAAATCCTGCGATACTTCGTGGAGCCCATTGACAAAGTAAAGGCAGTCAATGTAACTCAAATCTTCGTTGTCAATGGTCAAATATGCACTTTTGCGAAGTGCCAATTTGTTTAGCAAATACAAGCACCTTGTGGTAGCCGACTTTTGTGTGGTGATAAAGTTTTTCAAGTTTAAGAAAACGTTGTCTCTGATGTGGCATACTTTCGCATGTAGTTTCGAAGCATGTTCGTGCACAGAATATATTGCAGCAATGTCGTCGGTATCAACAGCAACGCTGAGATCGCTTTCAAGCATGGCAATCTGTCTCACAATATTGGACCTCACTTTATCGTTTTTCTGGAAATCGTTCAACAACTCGTTGAACTGAAGCTTCACGAAAAGCTCCAAGGACTCAAAAGCTTTTAAAAAGCAATTCTTGATATATAGTGATATTATCTGGTTTTTCTCTTGCATATAGTTCTCTTTCAAGATTTGCAACCTTATGGATTTGTCTTCTCCGGACAATATTATTCCATCAGTGTCACCGGCCTCCAGTAAAAGAGATCCAGAGCCGGTGGTGCTCGAACTCTGTGAGGAGAAACTTTTTCTTGAGCCCGCTTGACTCAACAACAACTCACCTTTCTGGATATCCAAATCAGCGCCCATGCTGATGCGCTCCACTTTGTAATTGTAAACCTCGTTCAATTTGCTAATTTTGTATAGTAACTTTTTAGCACCTGACCGTATCAATGAATCATCGATGGCATAGCTGCGCCACTTGTTATTAAAGTCACCAACAGTCATCGGAATACAAAGCTCAAATGATTTGGTTATTATTGACAAGAATCGATGATTGAAAGTGTGAATGAAGTATCAAGATGATTTGCAAAAGAAAGAAGGGCAAAACTGAAACCAGTTTTCTTTTTCATTTTTCTACGAATTTTTACCTGCAGATACAAAAAAGTAAAATGTCTAAACTCATTTTTTATTTTTTATTTTTTATTTTTTTTTGTTCGTTGTTTGGTTCTGTAACTGGAAAAGAGTCGTGTGAAGAGTGACAACAATAACTATTAGTCACCACTAGGCGAGCAAATTGTGCCGAGCAAGTCTATAAATAAAACGACCTGTGCGGTTTTAGAGTGCTACTTGCAAAAGATTTTGAGATAGCGTCAAATACGGGCACTGCCAAGTTACGTTGTGTCAAGGCTGGCCAATCTTTTTTTTTTTTTTACATACTAGATAAGATCACTGCTGATAACAAAAGTCAAAATTCTGTGACAAAAAAAGCTGACTGGCGACGCTAGCAAAAACGATGGGCCGAGGCAACCAGTGCAAATCAAAGTAATTTAACCGCGGACAACCACGGAGGCGCAGAAAGTAACCACGAGAGCAATGAGCAATTTCTGGCGCAATGTGTTTGTTTTTTATTCAATTTGGTTATCTAATTTGGTTACTGTGCTATGCTACTATGCCATCCACGAATACTGTCGGTGCAAAATATTTCACTCTGTTTTGGCTGGAATAGCTTGTTTTGGCCGCTTCAGCCCGCAAAGGGAAAGTTTCCCAAAATCTTTATCGTTTTGTTTTCGTTTTTTTTTTTTGTTTTTTCGGCCGTTCCAATTTTCTTGCTAGCAAAAGTACTCGGGCAGTTCCAAATGTGTAGACAGGCGGAATCTGTGATTTTAGCGAAAATCCATCAATTTCGAACTGTGGCGCCGATCAGAGAAAATTCGAAAGAAAAAAATGAATAAAAAATGAATAAAAAACGAATTAAAGAGTGTGATACCGGGTCTACAAAAAACAGGGCACCCGTGCATCGGTACCCCTCCGTGCACCCAATTTACACCTGGGCAAAATATTCGGATTCGGTGCTGACTCCACGTGCGGTATTTTCAACAAACTAGACATTGCCATCACGACAACATGGGCAAAAAGCGAGCTTCTAGTGGACCAGTGTTAGGGAGTAAAGGAGTGCCTCTCGACTACATAGTGATCATAGATAGTGGGTCCAAGGGGTCGAGAGCTTACGTGTACAATTGGTTGAACGCCCAATATCTCATTGAGCACGACCTTGTGAATATCGAGTCTAAGCCGAGATTGGTGAAGAGGATTGAAATAAACGAGCGGGACAAGAAGAAAACTGGAAAGAACAAAGGGGAGTACAAGAATAAGGACAAGGACAAAGATAAAAATAAAGATACTGACACAGATACCGACGATGACACCGATGACGAAAGTGACGAGCCTCAAAAAAGTGGGTCGAGATTGAAAAAAATCAAAAAGACAAAGCTCCCGGTGATACTGACCAGACCACAATGGAAGAAAAAAATCCAACCGGGCATAGCATCGTTCAAAAACAGCCCAAACAAAGTTGGCAAAAAGCACATTAAGCCGTTGCTCAAGGCCGTGAGTAAGTATGTGCCTATTGAACAACAATATCGGACACCAATTTTCTTGCACGCAACGGCAGGAATGAGGCTTTTGAAGCCCAAAGAGCAGTACAAAATTTTAGACCAGACGTGCCGGTACATCCAAAAGCACTCAAACTTCTATTTGCCGGACTGTGATTCTCACATCAACGTCTTGAACGGTGATGTTGAAGGGTTATACGGATGGATCGGATTGAACTACCTTTTGGGGGTGTTTGACCAAAGTACTAAAAATACATACGGTTTCTTGGACATGGGCGGTGCCTCGACTCAGATTGCCTTCGAGCCCAATAGCACTGAGAGCTCAGAGCACTTGAACACTCTATACCAGTTACAGTTAGCCACTTTTGGAAGTAAAGTGGCAAATTTGAAATACAACGTGTTCTCACTGCTGTTTCTCGGGTTTGGGACCGCAGAGTCTCACGAGAAATACATTGAGCTGATACAGCTGGAGAGCAAGAAATTGAGAGATCCTTGTTTGCCGAAAGGGTTGGTCAGAAAAGAGAATGGGTACGAAGTTGAAGGATACGGCAACTTCACGCAGTGCTTATCCAACTTATACCCACTATTGGTTAGCAATGACCAGCAGTGTGACCCAACTAACCCACAGGACGTGAGTACGTGTTTGTTGAGTGATTCGTTGCCACTGCTCAATTTTGATTTAGACGAGTTTGTGGGTGTTAGTGGGTACTGGGATTCTATCGGCAATTTGCTCAGTGTTGACAAGGACAAGAAGTACACGAACGCCTACTCGTACGAAGCCTTTTATAATAAAACGTCGCAAATATGTGAGATTGACTGGAAAAAATTGAGCAAGTTGAACGACAAAGGAACCGCAAAGAACAAAGATTTTGCGGAAAATTATAACTTGGCCGATTTGAGTGATCGTGAATTGTCAGAGCTTTGTTTTAAATCGTCCTGGGTTCTCAACGTTTTGCATCGTGGACTTGGGTTCCCACGGTATGGAATTGACACTGACACTGACACAAACAAAGCCAGCTCACTGCGGAATATGTCAAGTTTCCGCGTGGCAGACAAAATTAACGGTTCAGATTTCTCCTGGACTCTCGGTAGGGCTGTGTTGTATTCTCTGGCAGAAGCATCGTTGGCTGCTACAAAAACCAGTAAAGAGAAAAGGGACCCAGATCTTGTTGGGTTTGTCCACGGGATTGCAACTGATACTTTCCATTATGGAGGAGAAGTTGATGGTGTAGCACCAAGACCCGAGTTTGTGAGTAAAGATCACTACAAGCTGTTCAAAGACAAAAGCGAAAGTGCTTGGGTAAAGCACAGACTCGGTGGGTCCGTAGTGTTTTTGGGCCTTCTTTTGGTGATGGCGTATCTCTTGATTGGCAAACAGAAGAGAAGTGCCATTTTCCAAAGTATAAAGCTTGCAGTGTCCAACAAGATGCTGCTGCAACAGAGATACTCAAGATTGGACGCGGTCAGAGACATTGAGTTGGGCGATATGGCAGATTCCGACGAGAGAGACGGGTCTATAGAGCAGTTCAGAATTGACGAGAGTGAGGAGGAGGAAATGTGAACGTGACGACTATGGAATGGAATGGAATGGCTAGGTGATATTGTAAAGTATCTCCTTTTGCAGTGTATTTGTGTGCTTTTTGTTGTTTTATTTCTTGTTAATTGCTTGCCAGCAGTTGCTGAGCGTATTTAGAAATTTTGTAGCAAATCAGCTGTACTACCAACCTACACAACTACAATTGTTTGATGTTGTTAAAACACCATTTACTTGTAGCCGCCTGAGTGGTTTTTTTAAATGTAGCGCGGAATTTTTGACCGCCCAATTTCCATTTTTTTATTGGCCCGGATTTCCGCTCACTTTTCAGACTGATTTCTTCTGACTTCCACTATTCTACACTACAAAATGGCATTGGGCAGAAAGGTTTTGAAGTACACGTCCGGGATTGTTGGGTACGCGGCTTTGAGTCCGTTGGTTCTCAATGATGCCGAGAAGCTGGGCAGAAGATTTTACGAGGACGACGAAAACGTCACACCAGTTCCAGGCACTGTAGTGGCTGCTACTGAGACACAAATCAAATCATTGGGACCAAACAAACTCGTTTCTGGGAACTCGGTAAGGTCGCCAGAGCCTTTACAAAACTTCTTTGGCGTGGTGCGTGAGACTGTGGCTGATTTGTTGAGCAAGGTGGAGCAAAAAGCCGAGACCACGAGTGATAAATACTATGCGGTCGAAAATAAAGTGACTAGCACAGTTGCCGGTCTTCACGACAAAAACGAAGAATTGTTGCCCGGATTTCTCTACGTTGCCACGGCCTTCTTGACCGGCTCTATTTTAACAAGAACAAAGAAGTTGTACCTAAGAGCCACGGTTCCTGTCGCTTTGGGACTAGCCACGTTCAGCTACGTTTTGCCAGAAACGTTCAGAAACACGGGCAAATTTGCGTACAGCTTGGAGCAGAGAAATGTGCCACAGTTGGCCAACGCCCAGGACAGCATTGTGAAGGGCGTAAGCGACTCTGTTGAGTTCGTGGGCTCGACAACGAAGAAAACCGTTGAATCGGTGGAATCTGCTATCGACAGTACCAAAAACTACATTGCTGCCTCAACCGGGTTGAACCTCAGCGAAGAAGTCGTTAAGAAAAGCAAATAAATAGCACAGAGGATCTGGTGGATTTGCGTAGACGGCTTAACCCAGCCACACTTACTCTCTTTATCTCTCGGGATCTCGTTTACGCTTCCTTTTTTTTTGTTTTTGTTCGTGTTTTCTCAGTTTCTCGTGATCTCTCTTTCTGCATGAATACAACTGAAAGGCTTTTTTTTGTGCTTTGCAAATTTCTTTCTCACAAAGTATGGAAAGGTAAGACATGTGCAGTGCGTCGACACAGTTTGTGACAATTTCTAACTTCAGACAACCCACCGAGATCCATGTTCGCAGAGTAGAGTCTGAAAACAGGTTCACTCCCTCCAGCTCTACGTCTGGACTTACAAAGCTCAAAAGCTCGTCGAGTTTTCCGAGCTCTGTTTTGAAACCTAACTCAACGACGACAATCAACAACCCACTCAACGTAATGATATCAAAGTTCACAACGACAGATATCAGTGCGTACTCCTTGGCAGGAAATTTGGCTAAGCTGATCAAGACAAACAAAAAGTCGCAAGGCCAACTGCAGGATTTTTTGACAAGCTTCAATATCTGGACTAACGGGGTGCCACACGAAGACACACGTCAGCTCGTTGTTGAGTTTTTAAAGTGCCTTGAGTTTGAAATCGAAATGAAAGAGGAGTTGATCAAAAAACAGGAGCTTTTGAAGCTGCAGCTCTTAAATGTCTACAAAAGGGAGAAGAAGTGTTATGATCTCAGATATAAAAAAGACAAAACCTCTCACAAGCTCAAATCTGCAGAAGGCAAAATAGGCTCGTCGCCTGCCATCATTTTGCTCAAAGAAACTTTAGAAGAGCTTCATTACTCTTTAGATATTGTTGACGAGCAGTACGTGAGAAGCATCAATACAAGTTTGAAAAGCTCGTTCATCGACTACTTGATTACATTCCAAAACATCTCGTTCAAGTACAAAGAAGCCACCAAAAATTTTTTTGAGTACAGCTTGGCACTTGCCAGCAACAACGAAAACAACAGTTCTGGAACTACTACCAGCAATGGCATGAGAAAATACATAGTTGTTCCTGAAAGTTCACATTCTAAAAGTGGGCCACCAGTAACGTCGTCGTCTGTGAACACCTACTATTACGGCCACTCAGCACCAATAGCCAAAACTGATTTCAAGCCTAGATTATTCAAAGTGAGCGAAAACAAAGAAGTGCAAAACTCTGGCTTCAAAAAAGAGAATACACTGCAAGAGTTTCAAAAAAACTTAGGCGACCAGAATGCTATGAGTAAATCAGGTTTTGCAATCGAGATGAACAACGATTGGGTCGTATAATCTACATTCGCTAATTCAGATTGATTTATTTAGTTTAGTTCTTCTCTCTTCTTAATTTATTATTTGTCAAATCAAGAAAATCCTAAATGTTCTAACTGTTCATCCAATAAAAATGCTAATTTATAAAACCATCAAGTAACCACAAAAAATATACATATAACAAAGAAACAATGAAGCTGTCTATCTTCTCGTAAACTGATCAACCACAATTTCAGTTATTATAGTTTACATATTGGTGACCTGAGACGTTGTTCATACCTTTATATCCGGTATTAACATCACTGTACGCGTTGTGTGGTCTATTCACGGTACCAAAAGACGATGTGCTTTGATTGTTATAAATGACAGAACCAGGCTGCACAACATTGTTGCTACTGAATGACTCACTTCTTGGGAAATTGTTTCCGCCTGTTGGCAATCTTGAACTTGGGAACTTGTCACTGTCTGAATCACTGTCTTTGAATTGATTGTTGTTAGGTGTGTATATGTTTTTATCACTGTAACTTAATGTCTTGTAATTATCGACTTCTTCATGACCTCTCAATGCAGCAGATCCCAAAGCTTCAAGTTCGGTGTCACCTCTGATCTTTTCTTCACCATCAGCTCTTTTAATGAAACAGACTCTGTCATCGTTCACCGGTGTATATTTGGTGTCGGGATTCTTTGAAGTAACCGCCAAGATACATGTGACAATTGTGAAGATCAACAAGATCAATGAGAATACGGCATTCAACACAAACAAAACAACACCAGAAATAGAGTTGACTGCGGCTTTGGAGCCAAAAACATTTGAGAAAATCAAAAAGAAAACAGAATTAATCAAGTTGACCAAGTGGACCATAATGTTGAAAACGTTAGTTCTTTTGTCCATGTATGGTCTAATGACACATAAAGCCACGAAGTATACCAATTCAAAGATGAAAATGATGACTGCCTGAACTTTACCAGCATTTTGTAACACCGCAATAATCAAAGATCTCAAAAAAATATAGGTAAGTGAAATCATGACCCAGTAGTAACTTGCAGCTTGATATTGCACATAAAGGAACCCATATTTGTTGAGAACTTTTGGATCACCGTACAAACTGTAAGCAGGGTTTTTGTACAATTTAACAGATTCACGTCCAATAAGAATCAATCTGATTGCAGCCTGCACCAAAACAGTCATGACAATAACTAAAAGGACGATTGCCATGATAACGCAAGCAACACTATCTCTTTCAGTCAATTCCCAGATACACAACACAACAACTTGTGGAAAACCAATAAGGAACAATCTGTACAAAGCACCTTTAATGATTGAACCCCATTGAGAGCGATACTCAGAAAACTTACCATCATTCATGGCGTTTGCCTTGATTAAAAGCTCAACAACACCTTTGAAAATTGTCAAACATACAACGAGGACAAAGGCAAAGAATATAGTGAAAACCATCGAAGTAAAAAATAAAGATGTGATTTCCATGTTTGCCAAATAAGCAACTCTTTGGATACCTCTCAAAACCAAGACTTTTGAAGTCAAAGCAGTAGTATTCTTTTCATTCGTATTGTACAATGTTGTGTCAGATAATGTGTCTTGACTCAGACTTGTGTCTCTCTTTGCAATGTAAATATTATCATTTCTGCTGTACTTGTGACGGGCTTCATACTTAGGTGTGGCAATCATATAACCTAATTTTTGAGACTTCTCATAAACATCACTGAGATATCTCAAAGTAGCATAAGATGATCTTTTCAAGAATTTTTTCTGAACAGAAATGGACAAAACGTCTTTGTTGGCCAAAATCGAAGTAGTGGTACCACCAGTGGACTGAACGTACCAACTAGCAATTTTTTCCAAAAATTTTGTGTGAATAATTCCCATAGACCACTGGAAGTTTTGACACCAAGCAGCAGCAATTGGAGGAACTTTGTCGACACCCATCATGGAAGTGATGGCCAAATTCTGGAAATAAACAAAAAGTGACAAGGAATTCAGAGCAATATGGGCCGCAGTGTTTGTTTGACCAGCGACCGAGAAGAAACCGGAGGAAATCAAGCCCAAACCAGATATAGCAGCGATGGGCCAAGAAGCGTACTTCGTGTTAACGGTTTTACCGTTTGTTAAAAGCGCTTCAACACACGCAAGCTGTGTATCGTTCGAAGTGTCTTCTGGGTAAACAATGACCTTGACTTTAGCGTCCAAATCAGGAACCGTGAAGGCAACACCAGGGATCTGTTTTGTGATGGAGGACGAGAGCTTGTAAGTCGTTGAGAAATCAAGTCTTCCCGCGCTAATTGGACAAAGCGTTTTGACCCCCATACTACAAAGCGACTTGTTCTGCTCCATAATGGTCAATCCATAAACTATCAACTGGATGTGTGCTCGAACCTTACCGGACACGGTTGTAATACCCGTGATATCTATGGCGACGGTGGTGTCGTTCGGTGTGTAAACGACGTTGAAATAGGACGCCGTCAACTGAGAGTTTCTCATACACGTCAACAAAGACGACGTCTCTATATAGCTCTCAGCATTAACGAAGGTGAGCAAATATGTTATGAATATGAATAGCTGGAATCTCATTCTTCATGTATGATGTGGTGGATTTAATAGCTAAACTCTTTCTTGTTTATTTTGTCTAGTTTTTTCTTTGGTTTGCTCCTATTTTATCACTCCTTGTGTCTTGTCTCGTCTACCTTTGTTTAAGTGTACTCTGAATCAAGGTGATGTGTTGGAAAGAAAAACAAAAAAGCAACAAAATGTTAAAACGGGAAAAAAAAAGTAAAAAAAGCCTTTTTTTAGCAGATAAAATGTTTCAAAAAAATTACAACAACGGAGGTGGAAATGGGAATCGGCCACTAAAAAGAGTCGCAGAGAGGGAAAAAAAGTCAATTCTTTTGTTCTGTTCTGCAGTTCTGCGTGCTCTTTGTCATCTTGGGAGTTGTCTCGACACCGCGGCGAAGTTCTGGCACCAATTGTGCCTTCGCTACGCCTCGCCGCGCCCACTGTGTTGGACAAAGCCCAATTTGATTTCAATTAAGCTTTACCCCATGGCAGACAGGGTAGGCTAGAGCTTAAAACGGCGCCGAAGTTTGGCTAACAATATCGGTGGTTTTAGTGGGATTTCTACAGTTCCCTGCCCTATATTGTTCACTTTGTCAGGCTGAGCACTTTGCCACTTTGTGTTGTGCCCAGTGTTACGCAGCTGCACTTTGTGCGAGTTTTTGGTAATTTGCCTCACTGGGACCGCACGACGGCTCCGCCGCGCAGTACTCGAAACTAAAAACTCAGTCAGTACCAGTGTTTATTTTTAGTTGCTTTCGGTCCTCCCTGGGGGGCCGGGTGACCGTGTCTGGCTTTTCCCGCGTACTTGTTCCAGATTGAAACAATAGCGCGCGTTGCTTAGATCTGGGCTGTGACAAATAAGGTGCTGCTGCGGCCCGAAGCGCGGTTTTGGGCACTGGCACTGGCACTGGCACTGGGGAAACGGCACCAACCGCACGGGTGCCACTAAAGTGTTGTACGATGTGATGTGCCATTTACGATGGACCCTTCATGGTGGACCCTCGAGCCTATGACACCCAGGCACGGAAAGCGTATGCCGGTGTCGTATCTGATCTCCGTTGGCTCCTTGTGCACGTTCAAGCCTCGGAATTAGTGGGCGAGCCAGTTCCTATTCTTTCTAGAAATCCCACCGGCGAGTGCTGCAAGCCTATCAGCAAGAAAGCACTTTGCAGCGTCTAGGGTGTCTCTTAATGACTATGATTTGAAGTCAGTTCTGGCTGCAAACGTCGTGGTCAGATTACCGCCAAGCCGCCTGCTGAGCTTTAAATCCACTCACTGCAGAGTATCAAAAACGGAGGTCTCAGAATAAGCAGGTGCCGTACCAGATTAGTGTGGCTCAAGCTCAGGCCAGTTGCTGGTTTGCTTCGAATACTACGGGCAACTGCAAGGGACAGTTTCTGGCTCCTACAGTCACCCCTGGCTGGCTGGCTAGCTGGCTGGCTGGCTCTACAGTGCCGTGAAAAACAATTTATTATGTTTCATTACGTCTTATTGACTAGCTGTGATTCCAGAGGCTTGCGAAGAACTCCACAAATTTGTGCACAAAGTACACAGGGACAGCACCAACTGCGACTACCGGGGCCGCGGCAAGCACAGCGATGATCCCCATTATTGAGAGCACTGCGTACTCGCCGATGTCCATCAACTTACCGGTTAAGTCGCGGAGATTCTTGCTGTGTTTGAGCGAGTAGGGCAAGGTTTTAAGGAGAAACTCCCAGTCCTCGATAAATGTGCCGGCCAACACCGAGCCCTCGATGTCGCGCATCTTTTTGTGGAGCACCGTGGAGGTTCCGCGAACCCAGTCTGTGAAGCTGTCATACAGCCCATACGCGCGCTCGGGTTCAAGACTCAGAATTGCGCCAGCGCTCTTCTGGAGTATTGGGGTTTGGGCAAGCTCTTGCACCCACTGTTGCTGGTGGGCGTCCAACTCAGCTGCGCTGGCGCTCTTGACCTTCTGCAAGTATTCAGCGTAGTTGTGGACAATGTCCACAATGTCCAGAGGCTCGGCTTTGTTCACAATGTGCGAGATTGTACCAAAAACGTTCAGTTTGGCGCTGGAGATTGGCTCGTCGGGCAAAGTTTTGGCGACTTCGTTGAGCTCGGTGACGTTAACGGGGTCGTCAAAGGCGCCGGTCACGGCTGTCGGCATGGCACGGCCGAGGGCAAAGAGGCCGAAGAGACTAAAGGCAGCAAGTTTCATTTTTTGATTGAGTTTGCGGAGGGTGGATTGTGGTGGGTTTGGTGGTTACTGGAAGGCAGCTGCGGCGGTTTAAGTACCTGCTGGGGGCAAGGACATCAAGACTCTCTAATTATAGCACATTGCGCTCGCCAAATAATATTGGCTCGTTCCCCGGTTATATTATATAATATTTGTAGAATTGCGCATGTTTGTAGAATGCGCCGAAAATAACCTTAAAATTGTGCGAGTGAAGATTCTAACGGGCCCTGGCACTGTGTGGTGGCCAGCAGAATGTGTCCTGCTCGTATAAGGCCTTTTCCACAACCAAGCGGCACCTCTTTTTTTCTCAAGCTGCAGTTAGCAGTTTCCAGCTCCCGCCAGGACAGCCAGAGATTCTGCACAATTTTGAACCTACTGGACTTTCTGCACTTTCGACGAAAATTGCATTTTTCATTTCTCAAAAAATGTACCGTTTGCTCTATCGTAAATTATTGCAGTTGGGAAGTGTGCAGAAACCGGCGCGTGCTCTTTGTTGCAGGGCTTTATATTTGAAACTGTGCAAATACAGAACAGCGCTCTGTTGAATGTAAATGTGAACGGTGGTAACGCGTTGTTTTAGTCCATTACTGCGATCTACGTTTTGACAGAACTTTCACTAGCTTTTATATTCAGTGTATCAGAAACCGCAATGCCACCCACTTACCAACAGACCAGCTCACACATAGCTACAAGTTTCAAGCACCCGGCTCGTCCTGAACCCCGACATAGGCCTTTTCCACGCCCAAAAGCGTTGCGATCTCCAAGTCGGACCACGTCAAAATGTTCTCTTTTGTCTCTGTCTGGTTGTTGTATGTTATGAACAAGTAGTCGTGCAAGCTCTTGTACACGTTGAGAAACTTGAGTGCTGACTGCTCGATGACCTGGTTGTAGATCGACTGCGACGATATTTGGAACAAAATCTCGTCATTGAGCACGTTGGGGATCACGTCGTTGATTTTGGCGTTAATGTTCACAAACTGCCACGTCTTCATCTGTGCAGCAACGTCCTCCTTGACCATTTCGGCCTCCACAATGTCTTTAAGTCCAACTTGCTCCAACAAGTGATCGTAGAAATGGTCTGCCAACTTCACAGCCAGGTTCATCAACTTGTCGTTCAACACGTCATACTGTTTGCTCAACCCGCTGACACTGGTGATTTTGCCCAAGACAAAATCCACAGAGTTCACGTTCAAGATTTGCTCAAGAACTGGGTGCTTATTTTGCACCAGCTTCTCGATAATCTCCAAAGGTCTCAGAATCAAGAGACTCGTAAATTTGTCGTAGGTCTCTTCGGTGAAATCCATAAAGTCGTGCGAGTCATTCGTTAACTTCTTCAAGATCCCGTGGATACCGTCAAAGTAGTCGATGAGCCACTCGGGAGTCTGCAAATCGCCGTCTGTTTGCACGGTTTTGAACCGTTTGTCAATCTCTTGCAACTCGCCGTTCGTGATGGTGAAAACCTTGTCCCTGAGGAGATTCTGCAAGCTCTGCATCAACTTGATCACCAAGCATTCGGCGCCCAAGACTTTGCTAAACATCAACTCGTAGAGCTTGAGCACACTGTAAAACTGGGACACGTTCTCTATGCTATTTTGTAGATTTATGACATGCTCCAACTTGAGTCGCAAGGGACGTGCCAAATTGTCTATGACCGCGCAAAGAAGCTCTTTCACAAACGCTTCGTGGCCCGTGTCTGGGAACAAAAGCTGCAAATTTTCGCTCTCGTTGATGATTATTGAGTGCGTCGTTGTTAAAACGTCGTTGAAGTACCGTATGTGATCAAAAGATTCGATCTGGTTGACCTGCTCAAAATCGCGCAAAACAAGCTTGCTCTGGTTCGACAAAACCACTTCTTTCACCACCAGCTCTTTGTTCTCGCCGACGAGAATCTCGATGCAGTCGCGGAGAATGTGGAAGTTTTGCTGGTCAGGTTTCTTTATGAGTGCCTCCACAAAATACACCAAATTGGCCATCGCCTTGTCTATCAAGGTGCTGAGGTCCTGGATGAGCTTGGAGCCAATTGTTGAATTCTGCATCGACAACAAAATCAGGCAGTTCTCGTATATCTGTTTGGCTCTTTTGAAAGCGCTGCAAAAATCCTGGAAAGTCTCCACCGTGACCAAGTTGCTCAAGAGATATCTCTCGTACTCGTTGAGCTCAAACTCTTTCTTGTAACTCGCCAAAATGCTCTTTTTCAAAAGCACCTTGTTTTTCTCTGCCTGGATCTGGGTCAACTGCTTCAACTCGTCCTGGTTCAAGAGCTTGGTTTTGCCCGCCTTCTTTTTCACGCTGAACTCCTTGTTCATCGCATTCAACGAGTCTACCTCCTGCTGCAACCGCACCACACTTTCGTATACCGGCTTGTACTGCTGGAGCAACTGCTTCTTGTACAGCAACAACTGGTCGTTTTTCACGCGTGTTTTCAAGTTTCGCCGGCTGATTATCCCCACGACACCGGTTTCGCTGCACATTACGCCGTCCTCAAGCGACACTTCTCGCAATGCCTTGACCAAGTGGTTTGTATCCCACAGTGTACTGATGTCGTGGCTGTTCAAGATCTTGTCCAATTTGTCCAGAATCACGTTGGCCTTTTTGAGGTCCATTGTCTCAAGGTCCTTTGACTTCTCGCTGAGAAGCAACAGCTTGCGCGCCAACACGTCTGCCGCGGTTTCGGCGACTTCGGGCACCACGGGGGCCAGCCCAGTCTTCTGCTCGATGTCGTACTCGTAGAAAAAGTCCATGTGTGCAAAAGTGCAAAAGTGCAAAAGTGCAGAAGTGAATCTACTGCCGGGACTTTTTTTTATTGGCGGAGTGAAAAATGCAACATTGTAGAAAAAGTAATCTGACTGCGTGCAGACGAGAATTTTGGCTTTTTCAGTTTGCCAATTTATTTCTGCAACTGAACTGAACAGAACAGTTAAGAACAGTGAAGAACACAAGAGACCAGAACGATCCCCACAGAATGGAATTGGCGCAGTACCGGGAGCAGAAAGGGCCCTACCGGCCGTATTACAAGGCCAATGTCGTGTTGCCATGGCGTTTTGATGCAAATGACTGGGTCCTTGTTTCGACCCTCACTGCGGCACTTTTGGCACACTGTATTGCGAAAACAAGCCAGATCCCAGCACAAACGGTTTTCACGGCCGAGTCTGAGTTCTGGCAAGTGGCCACAGACTACGCAAACCGCGCGCTCGTGCCGGATTCGTGGCCACCGTTGGCAAAACAGGTGTTTTCGTACGTCTGGATCTTTGGCGGATCAGCCAGAGCCGCGCGGTACACAAGCAGCATTTTCTACAGCTTGACGGCAGTAAACGTGTACCTTGTGGGCCGTGCTAAGGGCTACAGCAGCGTCGCGTGCGCCGTGCCGTGCTTGTGCCTCTTTGCCAGCTCGCGGTTCCCTGTGCTTGTGAGCCCCGACACCATGTACCTCTGGCTTGTGTCGTGTGTGGCGCTAGCACAAGCCCGGCTCATGCACGTGGCCTTGTGCTCTAAACAGTGGCTCTTGTTGTTTGTTGCGCAGGGTGTGGCGCTCAGCTTGGCGCTCAGCACCAAGTTTTCCGCCGTGCTTGTTTGGGGTTGGCTTGTGGTATTGCATTTGAAGCAGGCAAATCGCGTGCTTTTGGACTTGTCGTTGCCCGCAGCCAGGGTTTTTGGCCGCTACCTATGCGTCGCGATGTTGCTGCTCGCGGTGCTTCCTGTGGCGACCTTCTTTGTAACCTCAATGGCACACATGCAGCTGGCCGCCTCTGTGCCGGCAACGTACAGCGAAACGTTCAAAAGATCCATTGACTTGCCCGCAGCTCAGGAGCAGACCCTGGAACAGACCCTGGAACCGTACCTCAATGTGATCTACGGGTCCACAGTGACCCTCAGACACTACGACTCTTTGGGAGGGTACTTGAGCTCGGAGAACGTGCTGTATACGCTGGGATCGATGCAACAGCACGTGAAAGTCGTTCCAGGAGTGCCGGACAAGTGGGTTATCGAGCACAGAAATGCGAAGGAGAATAGGCTGATTTTCGAGAGAAGAAAGTACGTTGCTGATAGCGATATGATCCGGTTGAGACACTTGAAAACCGGCAAGTACTTGCGGGTCAACACGAAAAGGGGACCGATCAGCCAGCAGGAATACGATTTCGAGGTGGCGTGCGCCGATCTGCCGCTGGACATCTCGTTCAACTGGCAGATTTGGACCACGTTGTACTACTCGCAAAACCGCATTGCGAACGACCCAGGCGACAGCATCATACATCCAGAGGGGACCGTTTTCAGACTCATGAATCGAGGCGAAAGGTGCGATCTTCTCTCCCACAACACCCGATACGACGATGCCCAGGAGGTCATATGTGTGAAGGACTCTTCTCTTTTGAGACGCAACTTCTACATCGAGTTCAACGACCATCCGTTGCTCCACAAGGACGCCAGACAGGAAAAAGTGGAGTACAAGCGGTTGACGCAGCTTGGGCTATTGCGGGAGTATTTGCGGGCCGTGTGGCTCCACTACAGAGACAGTGCTCTATTTGAGAACCCAACCGGGTGGGAGGTTTACCCGTACAGATGGCTCTTGGAGCCGTGTGCCATTTACGAAGGGGACCAGGAGTTGTTCCGGTTGCCCACGTCCGTGCAGTTCTTTGCTCTTTTCAACATGCTCTTCTTTTTCGGAAAGGTGTTTGGCGAGCAGCTCCGCAGCATCAAGTGGTACGGCCAGCTCTTGTTCAGTGAGCACTTTGAGGCCGCCGCAGGGGCTGAGAAAAGCTTGGGCTGGCACAAATACGTTGCTGAGATGACGAACGCGTCTGTCGGGTGGGTGATACAGTACTTTGGGTTCAAATACGTGGACAGACACTACTTGAGCACCAACTACGTGGTCGGGTGTTTGTTTTTGGTGCTTTCGCTTGGCGATGCGGCCGAGCTTGTGTACTCGAGAGTCGCTGAGCGCGCTGAGCGCGCTGGACGGCAAAGAACAGCTAAAGCCTGATGGGTGCAACTTATTGTGCCGCCGCGACGGTGCGACGAGACCATGTTGGGGCAGATACCGATTCTCGATTTGTTTTGGCCCTGACCCTCGATTTCATTTTCGATTACTTTTTACCCGCGCAGAATTTCACCCCGAAAGAGAAAAAAAAAATATTATTCACTAACGTCAAAGCGGAAATATTTGCTCGTCGATGGGCCCATAAAATTTGAAACCCAACTGCACTACATCATCCAGGTTAAAACAATGCTATTAATCGAGGGAGAAAAATACGCGTGCATCCAGTGTATCCGCGGCCACAGATCCTCGACGTGCCAGCATACACAGAGGCCGCTTGTCCAAGTGCGTTCCAGAGGCCGGCCATCACCCACAAACGGCCACAGAGTCACTGTGTACGCCGAGACAAAAGCCAGTAATGGCACGATCACGAGCACAACCACGACCACTACCACAAATGTGCCGGACGAGACGTGCGCCTCGTGCTGTCTGAAGGCGAAACCGCAGACTGAGTGCCCCACAAAAGACATGAGCAACAACGGGAAGGTCGTGGTGGTGAGGCCGGCCAAGGAGAGCCCCGAGGTTGTTGTGAGCACGAAGAAGGCCCCGGGTAAGGTGACAAAGACGTGCTGCGGCTCGGCGGGCGTGGCCAAGAGTGCCGGCAAGAACTGCGGGTGTGCATCCAAACGCAAAACGACTTTTGAGCAGAACTGCGGCGTGCTCCGGTTCCAAAGCGTTTTCAACCGCGTCAAGGCCCAGGACGCCGGCGGCGCACGTGGAGAGCAGGGCATGTTGGTACTTGGCGCCCAGCTGGCGCCGGGAGAGCCGGTTTCTGTGCCCGGCGCCGGCTCTTTTGCCGCACTGGTGTCAGCACCAGCACCAGCGGCACCAGCAATAGCAACAGCAACAGCACCAGCAGCGGCACCAGCACCTGCTTCGGCCGTTTCTGGGGCCGTTTCTGCTGCCGCACAGTCCTTTGTGTCCACGCTGGCGTCCACAGGTGGCCTGGTGTCGGCAGCTTTGCAGGCCGACTTGCTCGAGTCCTTCTGCATGTGCGGCGACGACTGCGCCTGTGACAGCTGCCTCATCCACAGCCTGCTGTTGTTTGCCGACTACAGAGCACCAGCACCCGTTGTGGAACAGAAAAATGGGCCTGTGGCACCACAGAACTGGTTGGCGGCCTTGAGCAACGACTACGACTACATACTCGCCAACAGCTGCACGATTCCGGGGTCCTGTGCCTGTGACGACGACTGCCAGTGCGAGGGCTGTGAGGTGCACGGGAGCCGGCAGAAACTATAGACTGATACTGCTACATTGATAGATAACCGGTATGTATATATGAACTCGGGAGTGGCACTGTTTCCAGCGGAATGGGGGCTCTTTTGGAACAGGGCATTTGCTGGAGCAGCGCCCCTCCCGAACAATATGTGATTTTTTGCTAGTTTTTTTTCCTTTATACCTCAGTAGCTGTTGTTGTTGCTGACAATCAACTCCACGAGCTCGGTCAACGGATCCGAGGTGTACTTCGACGTCTCAATGTCACTCAACACTTTCTTGACACCAATGTTCAACGGCGTTTCCCCCAAGTATGTCTGCACCTGTTTGACCACCATTTCTCGCTCCTGATCGTTGCGGCCGTATTGGACGTACTGCAAAATCGTGTACAACTCATTGACGTTTGTCAAGTTTGGCACCGCCAAGTCGTTGTCGAAGCACGCAAACAAGTCCAAATTCTTCACCAACAGCACAGAAGACGTGGTGACAAATATCAACAATTTTCTGCCATTTGGCGGTTTCTTGGTGATCAATGTCTTCAACACTTGCAAAATGTTGTTGGAAAATCTAGGACCAATTGGAACGTACTCGATCAATGACTCGATCTGGTCAATCACCAAAACGTTCAACGGCGACTTGTAGGCGTCTCTGAAGCAATTGTCGATGTACGTGATCTTGCTGTTTTCAGACATACCAACAATCTGGCCCGGTGAGATCATACGCACAAATGGGAACTGGGAGTTGAGGGCAATGGAACTGGCCAATGCCGTTTTTCCTGAGCCGTTTGGTCCGTGAATCAAGATACTCAACAAACTCGTTTTGCCGTTTTCGTCTCTGATTCTGTTCATGAAAGTCTCACCAGTCTTTATGATACTGTTGATCCGTTTCGAGTATGGAATAATGCCACCTGTGAACGTGTCTTTCAAGTCCTCTTCGCTGACACCAAAGGCTGGCTTCACTTCCTCCAAAGCCATGAGGAAGTCGTTCATTGTGACCTTCATGTTCTCCACTTTTTTCATATCAACGTTTGCAACCGTGCCAACCTTGATGGACTTGTTGATGGCAAACGACGATGCAGACTTGACCAAACCTTCAATCTCGGCACCAGAGAAATTCTTTGTTTTTCTGGCCAACTCATCGAGGTCTATATCGTCGCCAAACATTCCGTTCTCTTTCATTCTTTTGGAGTGGATCTCCAAAATTTGTTTACGTCCCTTCGTGTCTGGCAACTTGATTTCAACCTGCACTTCGAACCGACCTGGTCTGAGCAATGCATTATCGATCAAATCAAGTCTGTTGGTCATACCAATGATCAAGATGTTGTTCAACTGCTCAACACCGTCCATTTTAGCCAACAATTGGTTCACCACATTGTCACCTACACCGGTACCATCACCTCTGGAACCTCTTTGCTTGAACACAGAGTCCAACTCATCGAAAATGATAATGTGCAACGAGGAGTTGTCCTTTTTGGCCTTGTACTCTGCCTCGGCGTCCTTGAACAAGTTACGAATGTTCTCTTCAGAACTACCCACAAACTTGGACAAAATCTCCGGACCGTTCACAATCTTTGGCTCTGCCAGCCCATTGAGAAGCTTACCAATCTTTCTAGCAATCAACGTTTTACCAGTACCTGGGGGACCATAAAGCAATAAACCTTTGACGTGGTTTATACCCAATTTTTCAATCAAGCCCGGTGGGAAAATTCTTGAGGCAAAAGCTCTCCGGAAGATTTGCGAGAACTCCGAGTCCAACCCACCGACTCCCATGTCTTCAAATTTGAAGTCTGGACGAATAATTGCGTCTGGTCTGGCTCTTGTTGCCAGAGCCTTAAACGGAACAGGCGGTTGGCCATTTGAGAGCCAGTTGATGGTGGTTTTGGAGTTCAAAATGCCCTTGACCAGCGGAGAACTCATGAAATTGTTCACGCCCGTTTGCTCGCCGTCCAAGGCCACTGACATGTTCATTACCTGGACAGACTCAACAACACACTCAAAGATCAAAGACTTGTAGTCAAACAAAATCTGCTGTTTAGGCTGCAAGACCTGGTTGCCAAAAACGGTAACGAAAACCTTTTGCATCTCGTCCTGGTCAAAAGGCTCCTTAATCATCGCACCCTTGTTCTTGTTGCGGAAATTGACCTCAATGTTCACCAGGGCCAACAAGCTATTGGAATCCAAGTGGTACGGAACGGCGTGCACATTCTGGTTCAACGAGTAATGCATCCAAGATCTTTGAGACCCATTGAGTCCCACTTGACCCGGCTGCAACTCCCGGCTCTGCACTGTAGTCACCACAAAGGTGTTGTCGAGCAAAATCATTGTGTTGGTTGGAAAGTTGTTGGTGGCCACGCAGCCCGACAACGCGACTTGGTTGTTTGGAGCATTAGCCACAAAAAGCGTAACGGCTGAGCCGCCAGCACCAGTGGCGGACGGTGGCGCAATTCTGCTCGCGCCTCCAGAATTGTATGGTTGGTTGAATCTGTTCATGTTGTGCTATTGCAACCAAAAGAAAACGTCACCAGGATGTAGCGCGCCATCCTGAAGGCCAGCAAGTCACGTGACCGCAGGGGCGGAGACCTGCCAGGACCTTGAATTTCAAAAAACGGGCTCACGTTTGCACCAAAACGAGATAAGACACTAAACAACACAGCACAAGATGATGGGACTTGGCAAATTGTTATACGGTGAGTGAGCTGTGCGCCGGTGCTGTGTGAGGCAGCTTTGTGGGAACACGTGTGGTTCCTGTCTTGCCTCAAGGCGCCGATTTTGTTTTCCTTTTATGTTTTTGATTTACTAACGCCAGTGATTGTGCTTATGGTGAACGCCGTGGCAGTATTGAGCGAGGACAGGTTTTTGAACAGAAGTAAGTAGAACCAGTGGTTTATAAAGGATAGAGTGGGTTGGACTGAGGCTGGACTGAGGTTGAACTGAGGTTGGACTGAGGTTGAACTGAGGTTGAACTGAGGTTGGACTGGGACAGACTGAAGGTTGAACTGATGCAGAAATAGGTAGTATTTTTTTTCTTCCTGATTGAGACTGGCTCAGACCATTCTGGTATGATTTGGTCAACTCTGACACGATTGCTGAGTAGTCCAAAAGAGCAAGGGCCACAGTCAATATCAGTCACAGCCAATATCAGTCACAGTCTATCGAGACACCCGGAGCCGTCCTATGCAGATCCGATCAGGAGACACAAACCTTTTCAAAAATTTCTTACTAACACACAGTTGGCTGGGGCGGATCCACGCAGAACCAAATGGATGTGAGCGTAAAAGCCAGAATGATCAACTTGATCTCGGCCACAAGGACGCTTCTCAGACTTCCGCTCATATTGGTGAACGTATTGATCATAATATACGAGATAATATTGGGTTGAGCCAATAGCATGGTACAGGTTACAGGTTACAATGCACTGTACGTTTATTTTTATAAACAACTAATTTTTAATGGTCTGCTTATACCTCGGTAAACAACGGCAACAGTCCTTGCCAATCGTTTCTTTCTCTTTTGGCCCAGTAGCTCTGCTCGCCCACCACTTTGCGCCAATTTAACAATATTCCGTCATTAGTCATGTCAGAGTCAGATTTCTTAAAATACAATGGCACAAACTTTTCTCCCTTGTTTCTGCGATCTCTCTGTTTTTGCTCCAACTGCAACTTGAGCGTCTCTGCAGTTTCTGTATCGCCTTGCTCATAGACTTTCAAATCCGGCCGAAGTCTCGAGTCGGTTGGCGGAAGCTTACCGTTTTCAACAACAGTTATCTCGTTCAATTCCGCCGCAAACTTGGTAAATCCGTACTTCTTCCCACTATCGTGCAACAATTCGTGTGCATGCCAAATCTCAACGTCATTCGAGCTTGGTTTTTTGCGGGTCAACAGCGACAAATCCAGCAAAAACAACAGTTCAGTCCACGTACCACGCACAATCTCAGAGCTCACTTGCCCTCCAGCATCGTGCGCCTTGATAGTCAATTCTTCGCTACGTCCACTGAACATTCCTCCAGCTTTGAACTCAACTGTGCTGCTGTTGCCGTTTGAACAAGAAACTGCAATTGATTCGACAGGTTCCACATACTTTTCACCAGCAATTAAGTTTCGGAGCATTGTCGTTGGCTGGGTCCACTCGTAAACTTCGTTCAAGTCTTTGAGCTCCAAACGAAATTCACCTTTAGTGATAATCTCCATCAGTTTACCCCAAAACTTATTTACGGGCATCACTGTAGCACTGACCTCCCATTTCTCGTTGTCCACGTTCAAACAAAACACAACCGGCTTGTGTGAAACTTTCTCCAAAATCATCCGAAACCCAAGATCTTCTCTTACAAGCTCAAAAGTTTCACCCAAAAGTGGCATAAATGGCTTTCTGACGTTTCTTTCCTTGCATCGCAGTGAAGAAAGAAAACTGATTGCAAACGTTGATATGTACAAAAGTCTTTTTATCGGATCAGTTTCTTGAATAGCAGTGTCTATCAAATTGGTATATTCAAAAACCTCTGCAGATCTTTGCAACATCGTCAAAGGCTCATTGTAAGTCACTGGCATTGCTGTAGAGCCCAAATCTTTACCCACATTTTTCTTGAGGAATTGAATCAACAGCGGCGCTGGAATTGAATTGTGTGGCAAAGTATCTCTTCTCTTTACTTTTGAGCCCCGCAATTCAGAAAGTGGATAGTATGTCTCATTTTTCACCGTTTGAACAGGTTCCAATGTCGCCGCTTTCTCTGTGACTGCCAACAGGTCTTCACTATGTGTATATCTCTTGTTTAAGAGCCCAACGACATTTTTCAGATATTTTTTCTCATTCATCATTCTTAGAACTGCACCGTCATCTTCTTTGACATCGTCGTCCAAATTGTCTTCGTTGTCTACCAAAATAAATGTGTCGCTATTCTGAATCATGCCCACATACTCGTGCGCATCAAAAAACTGCTGTTCAGAGAATACAGAAGACATGCTCAACTGGGACAGCGTCTTGTGTAAGTTTGCCGGTGCCCGGCTTGTTGATGTCAAAGATGAGCCTGTCGATTTTACGTTGCTCTGTTCTTTTTTCATCGTTATCACAGTCTCTCCGATTCTTCCCAATTGTTCGTGCAAATATTCTAGATCTTGTAAAGCACTGGCTAACTTTCTTTCCAAAATCAAATCATTCTGATTCAATGTCTTCGATTTTGAAAATATTGACTTTCTGCGTCTTTCGCTAGAATCCAGTGTCGTTGAAAATCCAGAATCAGAGGAATTTTTGTGTTTCAACATAGATTGGAACGGTGGCTGGACCAGCGTAGATTGTGCAGGTGAAAAGTCGTTCGACTGCGCTACCAAGCCATAAGATTCCTTGATATCTTGAATTATTTTCAAAGTGCTCAATTTGGCCGCCGCTAATTCAGACTCTACTAGGTAAGTCTCTGGTACCAAGTCCGAGCTTGACAGTCCAGAATCTTGCGCAGCAACGCTGGGATCTGTCCACTTTTCTCTGATAATGTTCAAGGCACTGACCCAGATTTCCCAATCTGTAGGATTCAAAGCTTTCAAATGCCAGATTTCGAGGCCTGAGTCAATAGTAATTTCTAAGGTTTTTTTATTCGCAGTGACAAATACCCTTTTCACCGGCATACTACCTCTGAGTGCAGAACTTTGATCGTTGAGAAAATAATCTAACACTCCATACTTGAAATTCATTTTGAAAAACCTTTTCGGGTACGACTTTGAATGTTTCTTTCTTTTCTTTTTGAGGAGATACCCTTCAATAAAACGACCATTTTTCAGTATAACCACCGTTCTTTTTGTCAATTCAGAATTGAACTCAGTGGTGATTGCTGGAGGTGTAAGGGCCCCAGTGTGCGAATGTTTGTGGTCATGGCCATTGCTGAGAATGGCATCACTTAAATGCTGGCTGGATTTAGAGTTTGATCTGTGTCGATTGCTTTTCAAATTGGTACCCAAACTTGGTCTTTTGCGAAAACTATTGCTGCTACTGCTATTACCGCTGTTATTACCGATTGGTGATGGTGGAGGTGGCACGTCTTTCAAACTCGCCAAGTGCAAGTCCAGCAAATCTTTCAAAATCTTGAAATCAGATTCGTTTTCGGTAACCATGTTGGTCAACAGATAAACCAGCAGAGATCTTTGTCTCGCGTTCAGGGCCAAAGACGGTATTCTTGGCGACACGACCTGTTTCACTGCTGAGATTGATGAAGGACCAGTACTTGAATCTGCTGGACTTGACATATTCTTGGAATCTGGCACCGTAAGGTTAGAATTCTGGAGATCAGTGCTGGAGCTTAAAGACTCCGAGCCATTGCAGTTGCCCGAGCTATCAATGAACTGATTAAACAATAATTTTTTGCCATTCTTTTTCAGAAACGTGTTATCAAAGACAAAGGCATATATGCCACCTCTCTTAGCGGTGAAATGCTGCGAATACAAGTTATTTGCTGCCAATTTGCCCAAATCCTCCAACAACTCAAACCCAGAATTTTCTAATTTTTCCTCCAATGAACTGGAATTATCGGTAGCAATTACACCCTGGCCCAGCGGAACATAATAAATTCTGAATAAAATCGACTTCTTTAAAGGCTTTACCTGCCAGTTGACTTTTGCGTTTTCCGGCACGTGAATCCACTTGATCAAGAAGTCCTTGTTGTGCACTTCGAGAGCTTCCATTGAGTGCGTGTGTCTTTGCGTGTGTGTGTAACGAGTGCAAGCTCTTGTTTTGTTTTGCTTTGTGGTGGAAATCTAAATTTCTTTTGCAAACACATGTTGAAAAATCAACGTAAATAGAGGCACGGGTGTGGACGGAATAGCAGGATTTGGGGTGCATGGATGTACAATGGAACGCAACGCAGACGTGGTAAATCACTCAGCGCGGCTCTACTCAACAAAATTAAAATTCCGATAGCGATAACTGTAATAAGTAGGTTCTTTTTTTTTTGAATTTCTTCTTTTTGAGTGTGTGTATCGGATCTATAATCCAAAAAGAAAAACAAAAATTAAACCCGAAGCGCAGAGGAAACGGAATAGAAAACCGAGGCCGCTGTGAACGAGAGTGAGACTCTGAGGACCGAAGCGTGAATGAAAACGGTGGCGAAAACGCAAACAAAAACGAAAACAAAAACGAAACGAAACGAAAACGCAGATCCCCAGTGCCTGTGCCCGTGCCCGTGCCCGTGCCAATGTCAGTGCCCAATCCAGTGTCCACGAGATTATTGTAGCGCTACAGTAAATGAAGCACAATATAACCAAAAAGCACACACTAACCCATACTCGTAGTCGCATTTGAGGGCGGGCCGGGGCCAGGTCTCGTGTGAGTACGTTCTCTAGCACTTTACTATCTCGCAGTGGTATTCTGCGGTTTCTTCTTTCTGCAATTTATGAGCCGAGCCAATCCGAACCTGCTGCGCTAAAACCGCCAGTTTCACACTTTGGCAGATCCTGGATTGCCACGGCAGACGAATCTGTGTTGTGCAAACGGTGCAAAACACGGGCTGCCAACGCGGCAAAAGGTCGCGGCAGCATAACGGCGTCTGCTAGGCCAAGTGGCTCCTTCACGGTTTACTCTGTGGCCCCACACACTGGGCCGTGGCCTCAGGCGCACGACATTTTCAGATCCTGGCAGCCGAGCTGGGCACATGGGCAAAACGTCAAAAAAAGTAAAAAAAATAAAAGCAAACAATACGCTGGGGCAACTGGAGGAGTAGACTCGCAACGTTTCCCTAACCCTTGCGTAAATGTAAGGCAAAGCACGAGACCAGCCATATCCCAGCGCACTGGACTCATTATCTCAGCTTCGCTGCTTGCCTATCCTGGCAGCCAATGTCCCCAAAAGAGAATTTCACTGGTCACGTGCCGTGCGCCTATATTTGTTTTTCCTCTATTATGTTTACTTGCCTCTAAGGGCTTTTTGATAAAAATATAAAAATACCTTTTGTTCCATCTTGTCTAGTTTAACTAAGCCTGTACACTGGACAGACTTTTTGCACTACTTGACTAGAAAGAAAACTGCAGCTCACCTAGCGCTATGCCAGACACACTGCCAAAATCGAGTCCGTTGCTTCCAGCCCAGGCTCAGCCTCAGGCCCAATCTCAGGTCCAGGCCCTGGCCCAATCTCAGCCTGGCAAGTCAACGGGAAACAGCGACCACCACAAGCAGTTTGTGCTCCTCCAGCCAAAACGTCCCAGCCAGTTGCGGAACCCGAGCTCCATGATGGTCGATACGGCATCCGCGGCAGCTGGGGCAGCAGCTAGTGTGGCGCCAAACCAGACTCCAAGAATCGCAAGCACTCCTGATGTGACCGGATCTGTGAAGAAGAAGAAGCTACAGAAACTTCCAATTCCGCTGGCCAAGCTGCGGTTTATCTTCAGCGTAGACGACGGTGAGGATGAAATTGAGCAGGATTTGGAAAGAGAGTATTTGGAAGGATACAACGATGCGCTCCGTGGGAAATTGCGCAAGAAATTAAGCAAGAATCCGGTTACTGCAGCCAAATTGGCTGAAGAAGCAGCAGCCGGTGGTTCTGGTGCCAATTCTGGTGGCAACTCCATGTCGGGAAGCTTTAGCGGTGCCACGGGTGCTGCCATTGCTGCTGCGATGGCAAATGTTGGTACTGATGGTAAGAGCAAGTCTATACAGGACTTAGAATTGAGTGTGGCTTCCCACTTGATAAAAGCAGAGGACACGCTCCGAGAGTTGGAGGCCAAAGAGGACGACTTTCAGCACATGGACAAGTCGGTGGACCTCAGCAACTCGGAAATAGCTGACGCTGACGACAGAATGTCCCAAAAACACGATCTTGCCGCTATTCATCGCCAAAGACTGATTCTTGACGCAGAGAGCGTTGCAGAGAACCCAGAAACACAGTTGGAGCACGTTGCAGAAGCCCCATCGAGTGGCGACACTGATGACACAAATTCCATCTCTTCCATGGAGAGTTTCACCTTGAGAGAGAGACAGGATGCAATCAACACAACACATCCCTTCGGTATCAGAATCTGGAAGCCGGCTGTGTACAAGAAGATTCGTTCTGTGCAGAAAGAGGCAGATTTGGACATCCACGAGGAGGAAAATGCCCCAAGACGTATTCATAGCACAGTCTACATTGTGAATGTTGTTTGGTCCTTGACTTTTGGAGCCTTGTCGTTTGTTTTGTGCTTTTTTGGGTCCCTTTTCTCACTTGTGTGTTTTGGGTGGTCCAAAAGCAGTGTGCAGTACGCAAGACTATACTGGAACTTGGGATTTTACTTGTTTTATCCGTTTGGCAAGATTGTGTACTTGTACAAGGACAACAAGTACATTGAAGAAGACTTGAACGAAGGTACCTCGATCAACGCATACAGAGAATGGATCACTAATGACCAAGAGGCCGGATTTTTCTTCAGCAATGGCAACGGCACCTCTGAAGAAACGCACGCTTTGCTTCTGAACCCAAGTTTGGGCTCAAAAAGCAATTTGAACGCTAAGGGCAACAGTGCTGCACACAACAACACCAGCAGAAATGCTGCTTACGGATACACCGAGGACTTGGAAAACGAGGACGAAGAAGACGCTATAAACAATACTAAGGTCCGTTTGTTCGGACGTGGCCAGTGGAACATGGGCCGTATCTGTTTCTATCTTTATTTCTACTTGGTCCTCCAGCCGGTGTTGTTTCTCTTGTCTGGGATCTGCTGGCTCTTTGTGTTCACCATCCCAATGTCCAAAGTGACCACGCTTCTTGCATCTCACCTTCGTCAACGGCCACTTCTGTTGTTTTTCAAGTCGGACAAGAACACCAAGATTGCAAGCAAAGACGCCCTGGTTTTGGTATGTACATATCGTGCCGCTGGACTTCACTACTACAAATATACCGTTGATGGTACCAACATCATCATTTTGAACTTGATGGCACTTGTTGTCTTCACCATCTTGGACTTCTACATGCTCAAAGAGTGGTGGGAGCTTGAACTGGTTTTAACCGATTCAATTGTCATTTTCATTCTCTGTCTTTTGAGTGTCATTCCATTGGCCTACTTGATTGGCCAGGCCGTGGCCTCGATCTCGGCCCAATCGTCCATGGGCGTTGGTGCCGTGATCAATGCATTTTTCTCTACAATTGTCGAGATTTTCCTTTACTGTGTGGCCTTGAACGAACACAAGGGCTTTTTGGTTGAAGGTTCTATGATCGGATCTGTGTTGGGTGCTGTGCTTTTGTTGCCTGGGCTCTCCATGTGTGCAGGTGCCATCAAGCGTAAGACCCAGAGATACAACCCACGTAGTGCCGGTGTCAGCTCAACAATGCTTCTTTTCTCAACGATTGTCATGTTCACGCCAACAGTTTTCCACCAGATCTTTGGGTCCTACGAGGTGACGTGTTTGCCCTGTGAGGGCGAGGACAACATCCCTGGATGCCAAAGATGCTACTCTGATCAGCCTCCGTTGGTGGCAGACAGATTGTACACACAGATCTTGAAGCCATTCACTTTTTTCGCTGCATTGGTTTTGTTTTTCAGTTACGGTATTGCCCTTTGGTTCACACTCCGTACGCACGCAGCTTTGATCTGGCAAACACCCATTTCACTGGAACAGCCACAACGTCACGTCAGCTCCACCACACCTAGACCTAGTGGTCTTCAGTCACCATCATTGCTCTCTTTGAGTGACACTGTGGCCTCTAGTGTACGTCCACTGATGTCTAGAAGGGTGAGCAGCAAGATTGCTCGCAAAGAGGTTTCTCTGCCTACTATGCACGCTATAGAGCCTTCTTTTGGCAACATGAACGTTGGAACCAGCTCCTTGGTTGCCAATGGTGGTATGAATCAAGTTCCAATGACGCCAGCTACTCCAGCAGTCAAGCCGGCAGAGGAAGAGCAATCAGGGGGCCACGACGCGCCAAACTGGTCGAGAACAAAATCGTCAGTTATTTTGCTCGGTTCTACAGTTTTGTATGCTGTTATTGCTGAGATTTTGGTCGACTGTGTGGATGTTGTGCTCAAGAAGTTCCCAATCAACCCAAAGTTCCTTGGACTCACCGTGTTTGCCCTTGTGCCAAACACTACGGAGTTTTTGAATGCCATCAGTTTTGCGATGCATGGAAACGTTGCGCTTTCCATGGAGATTGGTTCTGCGTATGTTTTGCAAGTTTTGCAGCTTCAGATTCCGGCTTTGGTGTTCTTCTCGATGTGGAAGTATCTGAAAGTGCCAGCTGTGGACTTAGGTACTGGTGCTTGGGATCTCAGCTCCAACATGTTGACCTTAATTTTCTCAAGATGGGACTGTATCTCCAGTGTCATTTCGGTCTATATTTTCACGTACATTTACGCCGAAGGGAAGAGTAACTATTTCAAGGGCAGTTTGTTGATCTTGATGTACCTTGTCGTGACATTGGGGTTCTACTACTCGGGCGAAATTGCCAGTGTGAGACCTTGATTGCTGAAGTTTTCCAGTTGCAGTTTAATACATTATAATATACATCTCGCGTGAGGCTTTAGCTTTGTACTACTTTGACAAGCATCACTGAGTGCTCGGGTCTGGCGAAATCTGACTGGGACGCTCAGTCTGGGTACAGACCTCTGGTGGTCAAAGAGAGCTCTACTTGTTCAATTTAAGATACTTTACTGAGACATACTTGACTGCTTCAACTTTACCCGCGATTCACTCGCCGTACAGGAGAGTCCAGCAAAACTTGCAGCTTCATAACAGACAGACCCACAACAGGCGCGCACCTCTACTCGGCCAAATACTCCTTTCTGTTACCAGTTCTGACAAAACGACGCAACTTCCACTCCACGTCGGCATCCTTGTTCTCCAAGGTGCCCATGCGCAACTCGTACAAGCGCATTTCAAACCGTGGACCAACCTCTGCTATTTCCACGCCGTCCCTTGTCTTGGCATACACATGTTGACGCACACTTATAAAGTCACCGTTGTTCACAAACGTAATCACACGTGGTGAGTCTGCTTTGACCCCCGGTGGGAACAAGTGCTTCAAGATTGTTTCCACACGCTTGCCCAACTTTGTGGTGAAATTCTCAAAAATCAAGTGTGGGTGTGCTTCGCTCTGGTTTCCCGCGTTCATAATGTCATGACGAAGCGTCACATTGTGAAGTGAGAAAAACGCTGTAGGGCCGTGTGGCAAATGCGATACCGTTAACGAAGTAGGCACACCTCTGTGCTCGTGAATGATAATCAAATCTGAGGTGCCACTGGCATTGCACGCATTCACAAGTGTTGGCATAATGTAGTTACCTCTGTTCAACTTGACCGACGTTGGAAACAACAACTTGATCTCTTTGGAAAACTGGAGCAACCGTGCGCTCGGGTTTCTTGATGTCGTCACAACCACCTTAGGCTCGGCTATCCCACTGAGCCGGCTGTATTCGTCGTCCACTGTTTCTTGAATCGATTCGTCGTACAAATAGTCTTTCTGTAAGTCTTCGTCCTCTGCCACGTCCTTTGGAAGCGGTTTGCCACTAGCAAGTGCGGCCTTGAGCTGCTGTCTCTTCTGCTGCAACGACGACTCCTGGAGCTCAAGCGCCTTGCGGTACAAATACTCTTTTCTTTCTCTGGCTTGTCTCCTTATCATTTGTGCTTGTGGTAGCTATAGTTTTTAGAAGTGAAAAAAAAAAAAAAAAAAAAAAATAGAAAAAACAGATGAGATCACGTGCCGATGCTCAGAGAGTTACATGCAAAGTAGCGGCACACACGATCCAGCAGCAGCGTAGCTATACTACTGGGAGGCCGACGGTTTGTAACGGCAATTTTATGGTTCATTTGTAGCGCTACATATTAGCGGTCTGTACGGTTTGTTCAATAGTAGTTCAGTTGTGGCCGTGCAAATTGCACAATCCAAACAAAGAGGCAAAACTGCAGACTGAAAAGTGCAGTGCAAACTGCAAACTGCAAACTGCAAAGTAAGCTGGAATTTCGGAAACCAAAAACAGCAACTGGCACCTGAAAATCCCAAAGGCACTGAGCTCTGCTTTCTGGTTACTCCAGGCTTCAGTAGTACCAGTTTTATATTGAAGTCAGCAGCTGATTTCTCTACAAAACAGTTTGTGATTTGGGACGCTTGCGACTAGTTGCGATATTCGTGGCTCTAGACCCACGGCTCCAATTGTGCCTACTGTGCCGGCTATGCCAACTTCGCAAAGAATCTACAACTCAGATCTCATAACCTCTCTTTTTTACAAGTGTGTCTTCCCTGAACTGCCTGCAACTTCAAAAGTGTACAAATGGCCGGTGCGGCACGTGATCTGGTGCATTTCTGTATGTGAGTGTTGGCCAGAAAAGTGAAAAATTTTGAAAAATAACCTCGACGTATTTTATTCCAGTTACCAAACCTTACCCAACATGAGTTCCATTCTTGACACGATTCCAGCCGAGGCTCCTGAGTTCCAACGTTCCTCGAAACGTTTTATTAAGGCTCCGGACAACGCTGCTAAGGAGAAAAAAGTCAACGAGGCATTGGCCAAGATGAAAAGCATTGACGCAGAGATCAATAAGATCACCACCAAGTTGAACACTGTGAAGATTGACGACGCCACCTCCAAAGAGCGCAACAAGTTGCAAGAAGAGTTGAAAACCGTTATCAAAGAACAAGGTGACTTGTCCAAGCAAAGAGGTGTGATTTTGGACCAGATCAAAAAGATTGAGGCCAGTAAGAAACAAAAGAGCACAGAGTTGAGCACCCAAACCTCGAAGATCCGTTTCAAGTCCATCAAGGAGATCGACAACGAGATCCAAAAGTTAGACGACTCGATCTCGACTGGCGGCTTGAAAATCGTTGAAGAGAAAAAAGTCGTGAAGGAGATCACTGCCTTGAGAAAGTTGAGAAAGGACTTCAACAAGATCGAGGAAGCGCACAACTACATCAAACAAGAAAACGAGAAAATTGCCGAGTTGAAGAAAGAATTGAACAAATACAGCAACAAGGAGATTCAAAAACGTTTTGAAGAGACTGCTAAGCAATTGGACGAGGTCAGAGGCAAAACCAAGACTGTCAGCGAACAAAGACAAGCATTGTTCGATGCTAGAAAGAAGTTGTACGGTGAGAAGGACAAATTGAGAGCCGAGATCACCACCGTCAAGAAGGAGCACCAAGAAGCTTACAACAAGTTCAAGGAAGAATTGGCCAAAGAGAACGAGAGAATCAAGGTTGAAGAAGAGGAGTTCAACAAAAAGAACGAGAAGATCCTCAAGGGCCAAGCTTTGAAAAAAGAGTTGGAAAACGCCAAAAAGCCAGCATACCAAGGCGAAATCAACAAAATCAAGGTTTTGGTAAAGGTTTTGAGCAAAATGAGCAACCAAGAAGTGCCAGAGGCCATTATTGAAGACGACGAAGCACAATCTAACGTTGTCGCCAAGAGCACCGAGAACAAGATTGCTTCGTCTGGAATTGGTTCCACCAGAGTCATTGAAAAAAGCGACGATTTGGTCTTGATCAAAAAGGAAGAGGAGGTCTTCTTTCAAGGTAAAAAAGGTAAAGGTAAAAAAGGTAAAGGTAAAAAATCTGACAACGAGAAGTTTGTCATGGAGCCAGATCTTATTGTTCAGATCTCCGAGTTGAACTTGGAAGTTCCAACGTCCAAAGAGAGCGCCAAGGGTACCATCGAGAAGTTGATGGAGAAGTTTGAGACCTATAAAAAGGACCAAAAGAGCGCTACTGAAGCCAATATCGCCAAAGTGGAGGCCAAGATTGCTGAATTCGCCAAAGAATACTCCGAGTAAGTGTCTTTTTGATAAATATTTTCTTTGTCACATATGACTTGTGTATTGTGTATTAGACTGTGGTTGTAGTGGTTGTAGCTGTACGCGCCAGCATTTAGTGAGTCTTGATTGGTTCTTGGATCTACGGTACGGCGTTACCCGGCCTCGTGAAAAATCTTGACTTTTTCTCTTTCGCATTTTCAAAGTCACTACAGCACAAGATGTTTATGTTCAGACAAGCAGCAAAGATCCAAAAACGTCCATTCACTGGCGTCCGTTACAACTCCAGCTTTGTGAGCAACTTGAGCTCAAAGTTGTCCAGTAAGTATACATTTTTTCAGTGGCGAAGTTTCCCGCAGTTGCCGCCGCAGCTCGAAACAGTTTTCTAACAACAGCTTTGTCGACCAAGACTATCTACTGGAGCAAGGTGGTTGCTGAGTTGAGCAAGCAGGTGTACGCCAAGGAGGGCTTGGCCCCACCTAAGGTCGCCGATTTCCAGACAGTTTACAAGAAGCTCTACGCAGACTTGCTCGTGTACGTCAACAAGCCAGAGAAGGTGTTGACCACATTCAAAGAGTTGAAGATCACAAAAGACGTTGTATATAAGACCGGCAGTTACGCCGTGCAACTCCTTGGCTTGTTCTCGTTGGGCGAGATCATTGGCCGCCGTAAGATTGTGGGCTACCCAGACTTCAAGAAGCACTGAGGCCCGCGCGTTGTGGCTTGCCACGTGAGTTCATAGGCGCCATAACCGTGAATAAATGTCATATATTCAAGTTTGTAGGTGCAAAAGGGCCGGCGCGCAATGTAGGATTCTACGGCTGTCACTTTCTTTTTCTTTTTTTTTTTTCAATGTGTTTATTGCTCTTTGTACTGCTACTGCTACTGCTACTGGTCCTGCTGCCGTTGCTTCTTCTTTTTGCTCTCCTCGATCATCTGCTTCTTCATTTTCCGTTTGTGAACAACCACGCCCGGAACCGTGGAGATCTTCTTTCTCTGGATCTCCTTGTACTTCAACTTCTTCTTGTCCTTCTTGCTGATCTTGCCCAAGCTCTCCATCCATGGTGCAATCTCAGAGTTTTCGTCCTGTTTCATCACATTCACTATGCTCTTCACCGCCACAGTGTCGTCTTTTGTGTAAAATGTCACTGCCTTACCTTTGTTGCCGTTTCTTCCGGTACGTCCAATTCTGTGTATGTAGCCTGCACTCAGTGTTGGCACGTCGTAGTTGATGATGAGATTCACGTTTTTGAAGTCTATACCACGCGCCAAAACGTCCGTACAAATTAAAATCCATATTTTGCCGCTTTTGAAATCCTCTATAACCTGGTTTCTCTGCGCAACTGTTCTCTCAGAGTGGATCACGTCAATCTTCAAGTTGTCGTAAATCAACTCGTGGAACAAAGCTTTGGCACGTATGATGCTTTGCAAGAATATGATCACAGGAGGCTTCAAGTCCCCGTTCACTATCATGTTTCGAATCTCAAGCAACTTTCCCTCTTCAGACCCGCAAAACACAAGCTTCTGCTCAATGTTGCTGTTCGCGGCCTGCTTGTTTCCGATAATCAACTTGACAAAGTCTATACTCATGATGCTGTTGCACATTTCCTCAACGTGTGACGGCACGGTGGCACTGAACAAGAGCTTTGTCACGCCACTTGGTCTTTTCTGCGCAAGAAATGCGAGCAACGAGTCTGTCTGCGACACAAAGTCACCTTCAAAAAGCTTGTCGGCCTCATCCATCACGAGAAACTCGAGATTGTCAAGTTTCAACCGGTCGATTTTGGCCACCTCGTTGAATCTCGAAGGTGTCGTTATGAGCAAGTCGAATTTGGTGTCGTTGATCTGACTATCCTTGTGGCGAAGCTTGTCACTCAACAGCTTGTTCAAGTACTTGATATTTATCAAATGCGAAAGTCCTTTTGTGAGTTTTAACGCCTCTGCCAAAATCTGTGAAGCCAAATCCTTGGTGGGTGTCACTATAAGCGCCTTCGCACCTTTGAGCGGTTTTTTCTTGCTTCCGCTGTTCTGTTTGATGATCTCGATGATGATTGGCACCAAAAATGCCAACGTTTTACCCGAACCCGTAGGTGCACACGTCAACAAGTCACGTTTTGCCAAAACCACAGGAATGCACTCACTCTGGACGGGCGTCGGGTTGATGAACTGGGCCTCAACCAAGTTGTTGAGCAACTTTTCGTTGTCCACGTTGTACCGGTTGGCCAAGTGTGTGAAGCCTTTGATGGGCAACGGAACATCGTCTCCGTGTATTTTGGCCTTGTGCTCCTTTCTGAGCTGATTTGCCTCTTCCTGGGTGATCTCAGCCTCCGGCTCGGCATCCAGGTCAGAGTCTGAGCCGTCGGACTCGTCTGACTCGTCTGATTTGTGGTTTTGCTGCTTCTCCGTAACCTTTCTCACAAGCTTTCTTGTGTGGAAGAAATCCAACTCTTTCTCCACCTCGAGCTCGAGCTTTGTGTCCTTGGTCTCCTCCGTGGAGCCCTGCGTGTTGGATATGTATCGCTTATTATCCAGCGACTTCTTAATCGTCGCACCCCGTGTCAATACTCTGAAAATGTCCATTTGCTTGTCTTCTGGAGTTTGCGATGTGATGAGAAAAAAAAATTTTTTTATTCAGTTTTTGTGCCAGTCGGGCGGTACCAAAAAAATATAGTAAAAACTAATGCCTAAACAAGCAAGCCTCACAGAACAATTGATTTGTTTGTAAGACAGCCATTTTTTTGCCGAACAGTTGAATTTGTGTTATTATACACAGCTCTGCACAATTCTCACAATTCTACACAACTCTCACAATTCTACACAATCCTCACATTTCTACACAACTCTACAACTCTTGCAAAGTTTTTATTCACATATCTGGCAAGCCACTGGTGCTCCAACGATCCTCGCGCCGGTCACGTTTACAAGGAGTTCTTGGCGTGGAAGATCTCCAAAGCGTCCACGATTCTCTTGGTCATGGTCTTCTCACCTTCTCTGACCCAGACTCTTGGGTCAAAGTATTTCTTGTTTGGTTTGTCGTCACCCTCTGGGTTACCGACGGCGGTCAACAAGTAGTCTTTCTTGTTCAAAACGTAGTCACGCACACCGCTCAAGTAAGCAAATTGACAGTCAGTGTCCAAGTTGACCTTCACAACACCGTTCTTGATAGCGGTGTCGAACTCTTCTTGCGTAGATCCAGAACCACCGTGGAAAACGAGGAACAATGGCTTAGAGCCTTTGCCGGTTTTCTTGGCAGCGTAAGCTTGGTGCTCACCCAAAATAGATGGCTTCAACACAACGTTACCTGGCTTGTAGACACCGTGAACGTTACCAAAGGCAGCAGCAATGGAGAAGTTTGGAGAAATTGGGGACAATGCCTCGTAGACCTTGAAAACGGTCTCGGAAGAGGTGTACAAGTCGTCTTTGTCAGCACTTTCGTTGTTGACACCGTCTTCTTCACCACCGGTGATACCAATTTCCATCTCTAACCATTGGTTCATCTTAGCAGCTCTTTCAAAGTACTTGGCAGTGGTGGAGATGTTGTAGTCATCGGACTCAGCAGACAAGTCAATCATGTGGGAAGAGAACAATGGCTCACCGTGTTTGGCAAAGTACTCCTCGTCAGCTTTCAAGAATCCGTCAAACCATGGCAACAATTTCTTGGCACAGTGGTCGGTGTGCAACACAACTGGGACACCGTATACTGGGGCAATGGATCTGATGTAGTGAGCAGCAGCAACGCAACCTGCAATAGAAGCAGCTTGGTCCTTGTTGTCGACACCCTTACCGGCAAAGTAAGCAGCACCACCTTGGGAGGTTTGCAAAATGATTGGCGACTTAGAGTCTCTGGCAGCCTCCAATGCAGCGACAACGGTGGATGAAGAGGTAACGTTGATAGCAGGAATGGCAAATTCGTGCTCTCTGGCGTACTCAAATAATTTGCGGACGTCGTCACCAACGATGACACCGGATTTTCTACTCAAAATGTCTTGGACACCCATATTTGCTGATTCTAATTGTTTCTTGTTGTTATTTTTTTCTAAAAAATGTGTTTAAGTAACCCCTAAACGTAAATTCGATGAAAATTAGCAATTGTCCAGATTTTTTATATGCTCACGGACAAAGAGGTCAGTCCCGGGGATTTGGTCATCAGTGGGTGCATTTTTCCACCCAGAACCCAAGCAGCAATTTGGAACAATTGGAAAAAAAAAATAAAAAAATGCAGACAAAAAGCAAAAACAAAACTGAAAACCGAAAACTGAAAACAACGAGAAAAGTGGATAAAAAACAAACGTAGGAGCCAAACCTGCAGAAACGACGAAAATCGCAGTTGAAAAACAAAGCAACAAATTGAAACAATTTCAAACAAAGCAAATTAAAATACTGGCACACTGTGCTGGCAGCCAAAAGTGCAGCATGAGCACCAGCACCGGTGACCACAACCCGATCTCACGTGCCGCCACAATACCAAGCGGCCAGTGACCCCCGCGACCCAGTGACTCTATTGCGACGTCAGTTGACGGTGCGGCCCCAGGTCAGCTTTGTCTCCGCGCGGTCCCAGTTTATTTCGCTAGTACTCTTTTGGCTCGCTTTTTTTTTCGCCTGTTTTTGTCGCTTGGTCATATTTTTCCGTCCTATTTTTAACATCACCCGACTGACGTTAAACTGCCCATTCCACATGATCGACAGCCCTGTGGCAAGGTAAGTAAGTCTGCTGTGCACCCAGTCCCGGGACTTTCTCCCGCCAGGATAGGACCCCGACACTACGTGCAACACTAAAAGCACGACCACTCGAGGCTCGTGTGTTACCCGGTGCAGTGCCGGGGCCCGCCAGACCACGCCCACAACGGGGCAAACCTTTGGGCTGGGCTGGGCTGGGAAGGACCAGTGAGTGCACAGAGCACTCCGTGGGATGTTGCCGTGGGCTGTTGCCGCAGACTCTCCCACATGGAGGGGCAACACCGAGATAGAGTGCGGGGACCCAAACACAGGCTCTGGTTCTGGATAGGTTCTGGATAGGTTCTGTTTCTGGCTCGGGCTCGGGCTTGCCGTTTTACAGCAAAAACCAATTTGATTCTATCCACCGCAAAAGCACCTGCGATACGATACCGATACTATGGAAAAAACCTAAATATATCGGAGTAGTTTAGTCTCAGAATCTAAGCATTATCGGAGTAGTCCCGGAGCAGCTCCGGAGAAGTTTTGGAAAAGTTCCAATTTTTATTGGACTGATCTATGGTGCCCAGCCCAGGCATGGTACGTAGGCCCTTGGGTCCTGGCACCGGCTGGCGGCTGCTGGAGTTTGTCCCGCGCGGACCAGAAAAATGAAACTTGGGCAGATCTGCCAATTCCGCCCCAAATTTTTTTTTGTTTCAAACACCAAATCAAAAGGACCTAACCACTGAGTATGGGCATTGCATTGTGGCTCGTGCCAAAGAGCAGCAGCGGGTTCCACGAATCGACATCGGCACTCATTTTGTCGCTACAAACACTTTTTGACGACTCTCCCATCTTTGAGCCTCACATCACCATCACTTCGGACATCTCGGTGAATAGCACACAGGACATTTCCAACGTTTTGAGCGCCGCGCTTGCTGCCATAAACTCGATATCCCAGCTCGGCGACACTCAGCAGCCGTTGTTGGAGTTCAGCAAGCTCCAGTTTGGCAAAAAATATTTCCAGAAAGTGTATTTGGAGGCGGTTCCAAGCAACAACTTGATCTCGTTTGCCAGAGTGATAAGAGAGTTCTTTGTGGAAACGCCAATGTTGCAGCTAAGAGCCAGCACGGGCGGTGCTGCAGCCCTGGCTGCGACTGCGGCGGCTGGCAGAAACCGCAGTGTCTCTGTGAGTAGCATCAATAGTGCCACCGTGAGCAAAAACACATTTGAAGAGCCTGTGCTGCCAGAAGACGTGCCACGCTTGGCCGAGGCACGCGCAGAAGACTGGTCGCTCAAAGAGTTCAAGCCGCACTTGCTGTTGGTCTACTCCAACACGTACAGCATCAATGTGGCACTCCAAAGAACCATCAGATCGCGTGTGGAGGACCTCACCGACGTGGGCGTGGAAGACGATGGCAGTTTGCGGGACCTCAACGAGGTTTTGAGCTGGCCCAGCGAGGGCAGCTTGAAGTTGGTGCGTTGCGAGGGAAGCGTTAAAAATTGGGAAGTTTTGGGATCTGTGGATTTCAGATTGTAAAGTGGCATAAAATGTAATATCATTGACTAATTGCGTGTGTTGTAGATCTGACCCCAGCTGGCTGCTGTCCGCACAGAAGCCTAGCCGAATTACTGGGGCATACTCTGGTATCTTCGCTCCAGTGTGGTTCCCAGTCATTTACGCTCGTTGTCACACTCAATATACCGTTGAAAACAGTTTCTGCGAAATACAAACTCTGAAAAATGCAATTTCTGCAAGATACAATTCTGCCAAATACAATTTCTGCCAAATACATTTTCTGCAAAATACAATTTCTGCAGAACTAATTTTCGCATCCGAAAAGAGAAAAAAAAGCTCCGCGCATCGCCGCTATGTTTTTGTTTCCACCAACATGAGTGATATCGAAGTGATAGAGGATATCGACGACTCGGTTCAGATCGTGGGTGCTAACGAGCAGAGGTCGGTTGTTGTGATTGACTCTGATGCCGAGAGCTCACAAATACAAGGTGATGTTCTTAGGAACCGCTCATACAAAGCAAATCTTTTGGACGACTTGTTTGATTCAGACTCGGACAACGCGAGCGATGACAAGGAAAACCACGACATAAAGCGCGTTTTTGCACCCTCAACTACCAAAATGAAAGCGAGAACAGAGTTTGAAGAAGTGGGTTTTCAAGATGCGCCCAAAAGCTGCCACGAAAATCTAGAGCCAACACGTCTGGCGTACAGTTTTGCAAATGTGCAAACAGCTCAAGGCACAAGTCTAGCAGATAGCAGCAGTCAGCCTTTGCATGTGGGAAAACGTTGCAGAAAAAGAGACTTGCTTTTACTGCAGGATTCTGGCTCGGAGCACAGCAAGGGTAGAGATTCTGCTCTACGTGACCTTGTGGAATCTGGCACTAGCAGTGATAGCGACGACTGTGATGAGAATTACAGCAGGTTCAACACTTTTAAATCGAAGTTCGCAGACTCCGAGTCACTCTTTGCAAAATCTAGGAGTTCTACCCTGGATAGTATAAAGAATAGCGCGCCGCCAGGTATTGTACTATCTCTCGAAAGTGAAGGTGACTCCGATGACAACGAGGTGGACAAAGATAACAAATTCAAGTCAATAACCGAACAGAGTTCACAGGTGTCTGTGCCCTCGGATCCAATAGAAAGCTCATTCACTGAGCTGTCATGGCAGGCGCCTCCTAGCAAACGATCGACACGCAACGCCACATCAACACCAAAGGGATCGTTATTTCTGCGATTTTCGAAGCAAGAGATTGCCAAGGCAAACAAGGCTTCGAGACGCAAGGACGAGATATGCAGCGAAATGACATTGAACATAACTCCTGGTTTATTGAAGATGTTCGGAGTGACCCACGATAGGCTAGAGACTGAATTTAAACCCATTCTGGTCAAAGAAAGGGATATGGGGCAAGTTTTTAAAGATTCTAAAAATGGTGTCTTTCTTAGCGAAGCCGTGAAACTCCTCGCCAATGAGTTGAATGTGATAACGTTCTCTTTGGTTTCTAATAAAGAGTATTTGCCTGACGAAAAGGCATTTTTACCTAGCTTGGTGCCAATTGAAATTGTTAGACCAGTGGTGGTGTTTCTTTATGATACAGAGCAGTTTTATCACGAATACCAAAGTGGCGATTTTGTGAATACATTCACGAGATTTCAAGCCAACGGTGGCTCATTTTTTGAGCAGAGAGTGTTAGTTTTGACAAAGTATGAGGTTTTTTTGAGCAAAATTCGCAGAACACACAACCAGAGCTATTCTGATAAAATTCGAACAATAATGGAGCCGAGCGCTGCTGGTGTGGCTCTGCAACCATCGAAAAAGAAACGGAAGGCTAACTCTCCCAAAATTGATTTTGCTAGCATCAATGTCGAAGACATCCGGGGCTTATTGTTGCGTTTACAAATGAAGTTCAACATACACATTTTTCCGGTTAATAACACTGCGGATTTAAGTTCGTGGCTCAAGTCGATGACATACTGTGCTGGGTTGAGCTTCTATGATGAAATTGCTAAAGACTGTAACCCTTATGCCGAGGTCAGGACAAAATCAGCAGCAACACCTTCAGAATGCTTTGAATTGGCCCTTGAGCAATTGAAATTTGTGAGTAAACTGGTTGCCGAGAGAATACTGATGAAGTACAAAACTGTTGCAAAATTTCATCAAGTAATCTCGGAAGGCCTGTCAATCCAAAGACTGGAAGATGGCGCATTGCTTGTGAATTCGAATATCGAAAACATATTAGCCAGGTTATTTACTTCAGACAACCCTGATGAGTTGCTCTACGAGGAGTGAAATGCGATACTTTACAAGTGGTATTAATTATACTACATTTACTATACAAACAAAGTTCTAAAACAAAAGAGCAATAGATGCAAACAATCCAATGGCCAATGAAGACAGAACCAAACGTCCAGCGCCCGATTTTGCAGACTCATAAGTACCATTTGCATAGTATTTTGAAGCTAAACTTTTCTTTAAAACTTTGCGAACAACTTTGATATAACTTTGACCATCAATATTAGTGTTGTTTTCAGCTGTGGAGACGTCCCAAAGCATGATACCACCAAAAGTTGCATTTGCCAGAGCCAATTCAATCTTCAGTTGCAATTGAGTTTTGTCGCTGAAATAACCAGATGCAGCAGACAGTTCAGATCCTGGAATACCCATAAACAACTTGATGTTTTTGTTTTTCAGAACGTCTTGAGCATAGGTGCTCCATTGGTTCCAGTTGAAGTTGTCAGTGTTGGCATCACAATTGAGCTTGTTGTTGTAAAATTGAATGAAAGCAAAGTCAAGGAAGGTATTGTTCAACGTTCCACCAAGGGCCTTTTCTGGATATGGACATTGAGGTGCTGCTGACAAATAATAGCTCTTTGACGAGTTGTCATCCATCAATCTACGCAACTCAGTGGCCATGGCTTCAAATCCAGTGGTGCTATTGGTCTCAATATCCAAATCGAACCCGTCGATTTTTACATCTCCAAAAGGTCTGACTTGTGCAGTGGAGTTACCGTCACCAAACATTTGCCACAAGGTCATAGCAAAAGTTTTAGCTTGGTCATCACTTTCAAACCCATAGTCACCACCTTCACCACCAAGGGAAAGCATAACAATTTTACCGTTTTTCTGGCAGGCCTTCACCTGTCTAGCCAAATCGGTTAACTCGTGTTGGTAGCCACTGCTGTACTGGGTGGCGTCCAATGTCAATGTTGGCACACCGTCGTTTCCAGGGAATGCGTTCAAAAATGAAAGCAAAACAATGTCGATATTTGAAGAAGCACAGTACTCAGTTAAGTTTTTCTCTGTGCCTTGGTTTTGACCCCAGTAAACGGCAACATTCAGTCTGGAGTCTGGATTAAATTTTGCCAATGCGAGTGTTGCAAAGATAGTTGCGCTAAGTAAATGGAACAACATGATAAATGAATGAATATGAAATGAAAGAGTAAGAGTAAAAGAGAAAAAAGGGTTTGCAGGAAAAACAGACTGATATTTATAACCTCGATTGCCTTCAGGAATGTGATTTGGCTTTGTAGAGGTCAAAGCCTACATTTTGTTGTGGTGGTGCCTTTATTTTCCATTGCGGGCCTAGTGCAGAAATAATAGTTGCAATGCCAAATTCTATATTTAGTTACGGAATTCAAGGCTATTTCCATTGTGCAAGGGTGTTTTCCAACTCGTCCGAAGCCAGCAACTGCTTCAAAGTCTGCTCGTTGCCCCAGTACTTGCCCTCAACGAATATGGCTGGAACCCATTTTTTGCCCACAATCTTTGTGAATGCACTTTCAATCTCTGCTGCTTCTTTCTGGTCTGGCAATTTGTCCAACTCATAAACATAGAATTTGCCTTTTAAGCCGTGTGCCTCAAATGTGCTGAGCGCATATTTGACATCGGGACACCACGACTTACCCAAAATGAAGTACTTGTGTTTGGTAATGAGGTCGTTTGCAAGCTTGAGGTATGTTTGTGACATCTTGGAGAGACCCAGAAAACAGGAGAAAATGCTACTTATGTATGCACGCTGCGTTACCCGGAGTTTGGAATCAGCACTGTGGATTGGTCTTATTTCACACAGTGCTGACAGTACAGTGCTGGCTGTGCTAATGTGGCAAATGTGTGGCTTTGGGCTTAGGTGGTGTTGAATCACGGTGTCTGACGGTAAAGAGGTCCGCTGCTGCCAGTAAAACCAAAGCGGTTAAAAAAAACTGTACCCCCAAATTACTCTTTTTTTTCTTAGGTGCTTTGCCGTTACTGCTGCTCAGTACAAGTTGGCAAGAATTTAGGGCTCAGAGCCTGATCTGCCGATAATGCTACTGCTTAGAGCTCAAAGTGGCACAATTCTACTGCAAAAATGACTCGAGATGAGTAAGGCATCAAACGCTGCTAGATCTGGTTTTCGGCGATTGCATGATATTTACCCTTTTTCTTTAAATCTATACTTTTTTTACTTTTACTTTTTTAGTGCTGTTTTTATTTTTATAATTTGTGTTTGTTTTTAGATTCACTTTTACTTTTGCTTCAAACGGGCATCTCATCGACCATCACGAAATTATGCAAATCAAAGTGAATTACTTGAACAAGTCCGGGGTAGTGAGACTTGACAACGATGCGAAGTTTGAGCAGTTTTTGGCTGGCACCAGGGAATTGAATTTGGACACACTGCTTGAGCAGTTGTTAGCAACGAATAATGCCATTTTCGAGTATGACTACCCAAAGAGGAAGGTGGACGACATTTTGAGCAATTTTGAAGCGCTGTTGAAGGATTTGGGATTCAAGAATGGCCAGCAGGTGTGGATCGTTGAGAAAGGCCAATTCCGGTCCAAACCTGCCGTTGCTGAAACGTCTAGCAAAAGCTCCCAGCCAAGTCAGAGTCTGTCCGCCAGCTCAAAAGTGGCACAACTCAATGATAAGCTGGGTGGCAAAAACAAAAGCAAATCAAGCATTGCTCCGGACCCGGTGCACACATCCGTTGGCACCATGGAGTTCCGCCAGATGAAGGACGACAATTCATGTTTGTTCCACTCTGTGTCATTCTGTTTATTTGGAGATGCAAACCACGAAGTGGAACTTAGGCACGTGGTAGCAGACGCGGTATTGGCAGACCCAATAAAGTACACTGAGGCCTTTTTGGGCAAGCTGCCGCAAAAGTACGTGGAATGGATATTGACCACTAGTGCATGGGGTGGCGCAATTGAGCTAGACATTTTCTCTCATCATTTCCAAGTGGAGATCAACTCAGTCGACGTGAAAAGTGGTAGGGTCGACAAGTTCCAGTGTGACGCGGAAAACCCCCGACTCATGGTTCTCTTCTACAGTGGAATCCATTACGATGCGATGGTGTGTCTGCGAGGTCACATGGGACTTTTGGGCACGGTGGACCATCAACACGAGAAAGAGATATTGGATGCTGCGCAGACCATGAGACAGCAGTTATTGAAAAAAGGGTATGTGACAGACATGGCATCAATCAAGGTAATTTGCAACCAGTGCTTTGCAATATTCTCGGGTGAGAAAGACGTGGCGAAGCACATGCAGAGCAGTGGGCATAACGATTTTGAAGAAGTGCAATAGCAGGCCTAGCAAAGCATGATATCATGCTCTGTTGACTAGCTGTTCTATATAGACACAGGCCCAAAAGAACATTGAGCTAAGCTGAGTTATGCTTCAGAATGTTGGGAATGTAGCGTTTGGGCTGGTAGGAAGCTATACATAGATTACCGTATTGAATATAATGCGACGCGGCGATATGTAAGAGTAACAACACATTGTTTTGCTGAGTCTTTTTAGAACTATTATAGTGAATTTGCCGAAAGTACGGATGAACTTATTCATTTGGTCAAAAAGCATACGAAAACGTTCCTCCTGTTTCTACCACCAGATTTGGTAGTCTTTTTGATTTGTGGGAATTGTGCAATTGCTGAAATCGGTATTTGCTAGTAAGTGACCAGGTAAGTGACCAGGTGATCATCATTTTTGAACAAGTGGATGTTGTTTTCATTTTACCGTAGTCATTCATATGCAATCAACGAAATGCCTTGATGAGCAACTCAATCCACTTTCTGATTCAAGATTTATATAGTGAAACAGTTGAGTTATTGGGAAGCAGACTATTACTGAGAGCTTGATCGACACAGCATTCCTACAAAAACGAGCGATTTGCTTGAACAAAATTTCTATCAATTATACTGAATATTAACGCATTTCAAAACCATGGTAAGCCATGGTTCAACCAAGCGGGCCTTGCTTATATCACAATCAACTTTTCAATCAACTTGAGAACCTCGTCATTCTCACCAGAATGAGGATCTCTCAAGACTCTTTCTATTGCGTCGTCCAAAAGCCTTTTCAAGTACTTCACCAAAACTGCATTTTTCCACCAACTTTTAACTAAAAGCAGCTCGTCGACAACAAGGCCACCGTTGCTGCTTAGATCAACATCACTACCAAAAAGCAACACAGGCCATACGCTGACAGGTGTCACTTGCTGGAGAAAGAATTTGTCGCTTTTTTCACTGTAGTTCTGCTGTCCAAACACCAAAAAAGTGTGCACACTTTTCTTCAAGATCTTGGAGGCATGTGCTGCAAAAAGCAGTGACGATGGGTGCAAAAACACCCTTGAAACACCGTTTGGTGTTTGGGCAAAAAACTTGATCTCCCGCATGTCCAGCACCTGCACTTCCACAGCACCAGAAGCATTTTGGGCAAATTTTGAGTCCGGATAAACAATTTCTGCAATCTGCGGATAAAACGAGCTCGTTAGAATGTTGCGCAATACATTGCCGTTGCCACAGTTGCGATTCAACGAGTCGGCGCGGCCACGATAATGCATAGGAACAAACCCTTGGTCCTGTAGTATCTCCAAAAGCTGCTGTCGTGTCAGCAAAATGTCTTTCATCTTTTGCGGCAGAAGAAAGTTGTCCCTAGCAAACTGCTTTGGCTTGGAGCTGGCCATGTACTGCTCCACAAAAAGCATATTGATCTCGGTGTCACTTGCCAAATGTTGGTATGGCGCCTTGACCTCTTTCACTGCGTCTCTGTGCTCAAAAGAGCCCAAAAAGGGATCACCAATATTGCCCATAGCCGCAACGGTTAAAACGCTTTCCAAACACCGGAAAAGGGTACCGTACACAAGCAACTTACCCCACGCCAACTCTAGCGGAAGCAACGCCAAAAATTTACCCAAATGTGTGAGTTGCAACGACTTGTGCAAAGCACCTAGTCTTACCAAATGGGTCTCTGTGGCAACAAAGTTTTTCTGCTCGGGCGTGTCTATACCTTGCAGCAAAAACTCTTGCACTTTTTCGATACCCATAGACTTGATCACAAGGTATAGAGAGTCCAAACTTGTGCGTAAAATCTCCGGTACGGGTCTTTCACTCATTCTCTGCTCTGAGGTTTCGCGCGTGTACAACTTGTAACATGTACCTTCCTGGATACGTCCAGCACGACCACGTCTCTGCTTGGCCTCGGCTCGCGAGCACCAGGCCTCACAGAGTCTCAGTGATTTTGAGCCAGAATCATAGTGCATGGTTTTGACCCGGCCGCTGTCAATGACAACAACAACGTCTGGGATTGTGATCGAAGTTTCGGCCACATTGGTGGCAAAAACGCACTTTCTACGGCCGTCTCGCGATCTCAAAAAAACTTTCAGCTGCTCAGCCATGGGCAATGCACTGTGGAGGGGGAGTGTCCAGAAGTGTGCACCATTTGGCAAGCTCTGAACTGCCTGCATGCACTTGTTGATCTCCAAGACACCCGGGAGAAACACAAGCACAGAACCAGCGTTCTCTGTACCCAAATCTTTGTCAATATGGCTCACCAAGTGTGCAATAAGCTCGTAGTTCAAGTTTCCCTGGCTAAAGAACAGCGAGTCTGCCTTTGGAACTGTTTCTGACCCGTCCTTGCGTTTTGTAATAGTGTAGCCAAGCTGCGGCAAGTAGTCTTCAAGGTAGTGGTCTTGAATAGGGAAAGTGCGGCCAGGAATGTGCACAGACGCAATGGATTTGCCAAAGAATGAGTCAAAGATGCTTTTGTCCACAGTTGCAGACATCAAAACGACATGCAACTGCTTGAACTTTTGCGCCAACTTCTTCAAGACTATGAGCAAGAAGTCAATATCCACCAGTCTCTCGTGCACTTCATCCACCAAAATGTACTTCACTGAACTGAGAAAAGTGTTTGAGTCGTTTTGCAATATCCGAAGCAAAACACCAACTGTCATGAATGTTACCCTGGTGGCAGGGGTGGTACGGTTTTCACCACGGATCATGTATCCAACTTCCTGGCCCAAAGTGTCGCATCTCTCGTCACTGATTCTCTGTGCCAAACTCGTTGTTGAAATTCTTCTTGGTTGAGTTACCAATAGGCGTTTGTCGTATAACCCTTGGGCATTCATTGCATCCAAAAGGAACTGGACCACCTGTGTCGACTTACCCGATCCGGTTTCACCTGTTACAAGTGTCACATTATCTAGGCCCATGATTTTCAAGATCTCCTCTCTCATGGAGAATGCCGGCAATTTCGAGCGTTGCTGAAGACTCTTCGCGTACTCTGAGCTTTTCAAACGCTTGCTGTAGGACTCCTTGACCTTCTCCACATCCACATGGACTCTGCGTCTCAGCTTTTTTGCACTTGCATCCGCTGAGAGTGTTGCCAGACCACTTCCATTGTTTTTATGGTCGACTTTGCGGCCATTTTTGGGGGCAATGTACAAAGGACCAGGGTCCTCGACAAATCGGGCCATGTTCTCTTCAATATACTCAACAAGGGGATATATGTATCCATCGTTTTTCCATTGCTCGTGCACCTGCAACAAGGTGTGGCTGATGATAGATCTCTTGATGTAGCTCGCCAACTTGTGCTTGCCTAGCTCCAAAACAAGGCCCACAACGTCATGTGGGTACCTGTTGTTCCAGTAGACCCTCAAAGTCAAGTCGCTTGTTTCGATGTCAACATTGAACTCTTGCGGGCACAATTTCACAAAAAGCACGTCTGGGGACGCTTGCAGAACACTGTACTTTTCCGGGTCAACAGACTGCAAAGCCTCTATCTCCTGGTTCCATATCTCCATGGACTCTTCGGGGTCTATGTGTTCGGGCAAAGCAGTTTGTTCTGGAAGCAAGTCTTTGCACAATTTCAACACCATTTCTGACTCCGACTCAGTTTTCTCGTACGCCTCCACAATCTCTTTCACAGAGAACCCGCTATCCAGTAGCACGTTCATGTGTTTCTCCAAATCCAAGTTACTGGCCATCTTGATGTTGACCTTTTTTTCATTTTCCTCTTTTGTGAAGGCTGGAGGCAAATCGTCCTCTGGAAGGTGGAAAACAAGCCATTCGAGACACGCGGACCCGCTCGTTGTGTACAGCAAGGCCTCCTTGACGTGGCTGCGCCGGAATCCCAAGCTCACCAACGTCTGCTCGAGTTTTGCACCGTTTTCCAAAGATTTGCCCAGGTCCTTGATAGATTCCCAGTCGATGTTGTGCTTGATAGCACTCTCAACCGCGACTCTGAGCTCGCTGTTCATGTCAAAAAGCGGCGCACGCTGCCACTGTCGATCGCCAAACTTCTTCCCGCCGCAGATCTCGGCAACAGTCTTCAGCTGCTGCTGTGGCAGCAAAACTTTGTGGTCTTTGCCGTGATTGTCCGCCAGCGAGTTGTGGCCAGCGCCGGGTTTCAAGCTCGCACGGAGATCTGTCTTCGTCTGCATTTGCCGCAACTTCTCGGCTTCCTGCTGCTTTTGCTGTTGCAATTGCTGTTGTTTTGCAGCCCGCCGCGCCTCCAATTGCTGCTGGACGTAGTACTCAAACGGGTTTGGGTTGTATATTTGCCTGTACTTGGCCATTTCCGACGGATCCGCGCCTCGGCGGTTGCTCTTGGAGTACATTTGCTTTCTCTGCAGCTCCAAAACAGACCATATCAGCTTGTGGGTAGGCGGAAGCATGAGATGGATGTTTTTGTCAAAACAGAGTCTGTGGAGAGTGAAGGTCGCAATCAAGTGGCGTGCTTCGTTGGTCGTCTCCACTGGGTTGATCACGTTTTTCTCTGGGTCCTTGAGGTCCAAATACGGTAGCTTGTACTCCAACTTCACCAAGTTGTTGGAGTCACCGGGATTGTGCCAGGACAACGTGCACAGCGCAACAAAACCCAAATCCTGCACTTTGCGGATCGAGTACTCCGGTTTCTCCCACTTCTGCTTCTGGCAGTGCTCGTGGAGCAACGTCGCTGGCAACTTTCCTGTCCAGTTGGCCAAGCCCGTGAGGTTCTGTCTCTGTGCCTTTCTCTGCTCGGCGGTCTGCTGGTTGGCACCAGCCCTGTCGTTTTTGTCTCCTTTGGCGCCCTTCCCTGGCTGCTGGCCCAGACCTTGGCCCTGGCCCAGGCCCTGGCCTTGTGATTTTGAGTCCAGTTTTGCGTTCTTCCCCGGCTTCGGTTCCTTTGCCGGCTCCTTCACTTTCTTCTTGGCCATTTCGAGTGCTGCGATTGAAGTGGAAAAAAAAATTGTGTGAAAAATTAATCCGCATCGGAGCAGGACTGCCTTTTGGGACTGCCCAGAAATTTGATCTGATATCGGATATAAAAACGTCCGGAACTGCGATCTGGAACAACTCCAGAAACGGGCCAGTAAACGAAGTGGAACCTAAAACGGGCCAGGTCCCATATCACTAAACCAGACCATTAAACCAGACCTGAATGGGTCGCGGCCCAGGCTGGCAGTGCTACAGTGTTCAAAGTCAAAGTCAAAGTCAACTACGCATATATTTTATATAAATCAAGAGACACATGAAAGAGTGTCACCACGGGCCACAGTGTCAGTGTCACGACTACCAGCACGTGAACCCGCCGTCCACAACCACGTTGGCACCCGTGGTGTAGCTGCTGGCCTTGCTTTGCGCCAAATACAACACCGTGCCAATGAACTCCTCTGGCTGGGCCAAACGGTTCATTGGAGTGCGCGATTCCCAGTGGTTTTTCAACTCCAAGTCTTTCAACAACTCTTTGTTGATTGGCGTGTCGATGTACGCAGGCGAAATCGAGTTGACCCTGATGTTGAGTGGTGCCCACTCTGCTCCCAACGACTTGGCCAAGTGAATGACGCCGGCCTTGGACATGTTGTAGACACACTGAGGCTGCGGCTCGTTGACAATGAGTCCAGACATCGAGCCAATCAAAATAATGGACCCTGGCTTGCTAGCCTTGGCCAAGTTTCTGGCAATGGCCTGTGAAGTGTACAAGGAGCCCATCAAGTTGCAGTTGATGAGTCTCTGGGACTTCTCGGCAGGCATTTCCAAGGCGGAGATGTTGTAGCAGAATCCCGCGCAGTTGACCAAGATGTCCGCCACGTCCTTGTGGTGTTCGTTGATGGCGTTGAAGGCTTCTGTGACGTTGGCTGCGTCCGAAACGTCGACTTTCCAGGCACTCAACTTGGTGCCGGAAACGTCCACATCGTACTCCTTGGCAAACTCTTTCAAAACTGCCACGCCGCTTTTTGCTGCATCAAGGGTGATGTCTGTCAAGGCGATGCTGCAGCCTTGGTAAAGAAGGCCCTTGGCCACGGTGATACCAAGACCTCCAGAACCCCCAGTGATGATGGCGAGTCTGCCGGTCATTTTGAAGTCAGGCATAAAATCAGGAACTTTCATTGCTGCGGTGCTATTGGAAAAGATGGTGGAAACTGGTGTGTGTTTGTGTGCCTAAAAACAGGAAAGAAAACAATAGTGAAAACAGAAACGAGAACAAGAGTGAAAACAATAAACGAGAAACTGGAATTGGCCAGTGGTATCCACTATTTATACAGTTTGGGGAGCCCCCCAAAATTAACTTGGGCACCAGTTTCTTTTGTTGGCATTTTGCTTATTTGGAAAAAAAAATTTTCCGGGCCGCACATTTAACCCCAGCTGCTTCCAGCGGTGTTACTTTGTGGGGACAACCACTAGCAACAGCTCCGAACAGCAAAAAGAAACAAAACACTGCTTACAACAATAGCCTCTGGAATACAAAGGTGCCCAAAACAGCTCCTGGTACTCACACGCGTCCGAGCCCCAGGTGATTGGCCGGCCGGCTGCCCAATTGGGTAATATTACTCCACAAAAAATAATAGAGCGAGGCCTGAGTTTGCAGTTTTCCAGAGTTTGAATTGGCCAGTCAGACGGGAAAATGGAATTCTGTGCGGTGCACAATTTGGGGTGTCAAAAAATCGCCTGCGATATGCAGAGACTTGTTATTATTTTTTTCTGTTACAAGAAAAAACAATGGGCTGCGTGAGGTGCGCACACTGGGGGAATCGAACTGGGATACGGCGTGTAGATAAAAACGGCAAAAAAAAATTATTTATTCGGTGGAGCATCCACTCGTGCCCATGTGTGTAAACGTGTTCCGCTGCAGGAGGTTGGAGTCAAATTAGTGGCAGTGACAGTGGGCGCGTATTTCAAAGCAGTGCGTTCTAGCCCCACCTCTTAGCTTGTTTGCCAGTGTCGCAACCGAACTGAGACACTGCCACTGATTGAGATCCAGCACCCTTATTGTTAGCAGGCGTCTAGTTGCGAGACCAAATACTCGGATACTCCAGCGTGGCAACAGCACCGCACCTCCCGTTTGCGCGGCTGCTGTTCACTAAGCGTGGCTCTTGACAAAGTCCTTGTGGAACTTCTCCCAGTCGTTGATCCACTCAACGCCTGGAGGCAAAAACGTTGTTCTCAAATGGTACGTGCCTTCGACTTGACCAAAACCGGATCCTGGCACCGTGCAGATACCAGTGTTTTCCAATAACTCCATACAGTAATACTCATCTGGCTGTAAGTTTTTTGCCCTGGCCGCACTCACGGCTTTCGCGCTCAACTTGAGTTTTGGAAACAAGTACATGGCACCCTCAGCATCCTGACATTCCACGTCCTCCATTCTGTCGAAAGCCAGTCTCAAGTATTTGGCGCGCTGCTGCAAACTCTCAAAGATTTGTTTTCTTTCTTGCTGGTCAACCTCAAAACTTGCATCACCCTCTTTTGGTGGGTTCACCATCATCTCAAGCACAGCCTGGCCGGAGACAACTGAGCAAAGACTGATGGAGACCATTTTTGTGAAAATAGCGCGGATTTCGTCACTGAAACCCAACAATTCCATGTACCCAGCTCTTTGTCCGCACTCACCAGACACACCTTTGGAAACAGAGTGCAACAGCGCCAATTGTACGTTTTTGTACAAATCCCAGTTTTCGGCTTGAAGTTGCTTCAACACCTTACGGAATGATACAAACTCCCCCTTGTACACATTCTCCTGATACACTTCATCAGCAATAATCACGATTCCGTGCTTTGCAGCCAAAGTGATCACCAGAGCAATTTCAGCAGATTTCAAAACAGCACCAGTAGGGTTACCTGGATTGATCACAACAAGGATACGAGGCACGACGTCCGCACCTTGAACAATCTTTTCCAACTCAGCAACATCCATGGACCACCCGTTTTCTTCCTTAAGGTAGTATGGCAACGGCTTCGAGCCTAAAAGCGCCAAAAGTGCTGTGTAAAGTGGATATTGTGGGATTGGAATCAAAACTCCGGTTTTTGGGCCACTGCAAATGGTTTTGAGGATGTATTCCACGGCCGCAGAAGCACCAGTGGTCAAGAAAACGTCTTTTGGATCAGCAGCAAAGCCGTCTCTTCTTTCGAGGAATTTTGCGACACTTTTACGAGCAAACTCAACACCCTGCGAGTTTGAGTACGCGCCCATGGACTTTGCATCGCCCAAGAACAGCTTGGCACGCTCAACAACGTCCTCTGGAAATTGCGCAACAATGTCCTTGTTTTGCAAAAGCTCTGGGTTTTGGAGCAACAGCAACACATTTCTATAAAAAGTGAGCGGTTTTTGGTCCAACTGTTGTGGGTTACCAATGTTAGCCTGAATTACCTTGGAGAACGGCAAGCTGCTTGGATCTTTTTGAAGCAATTGTCTCAATTCCTCAGCTCTGGATGGAATTTTACCACGCACAGCGTATTTTGCTTCGATTGTGTTGGAGTTGATATCGGACAACCCAAGTTTTGGTGCCGGGGTGAAGTCTTGTTGGCTCATTGTGTGGATCGCTTTTCGCAAAAGATAATTTGTGTACCAGTTTTTGTGAGCAAAATAACAATTTTTTACGGTTCTAGAAACTTTGTGGGATTGCATCAAATTTATATACGATGAGTCAAAATTCAGAAGTCTGGAAAAAAAGTAAAAAAGTAAAGTTTATTCTTTAGAAAAAGGCACTGAACGGGAATTGAACCCCGAGAACACCAAAAAAAAAATTACGCCTTGGAGCGAAACGTAAAAGTTTTTCAAAAAGTGTGAAAACTGGGTTTCTTGCTGGGCACGAGTCTCGTAATTTAAAACAGCTGATTGGTCCTGGCAGCAAAGTGTGGCGATACAAAGAGTAAAGTCTTTATCTGCTCTCTGCCTTAGTCGCAGTTGACCATCGCATCAGTCACTAGTTTTCTGTGTACTCTATCGCGCACCCACTTGACTAATAGAGTTTTGCGCAAAAAATGATCGCTCGATAAGAGCCGGTCACTCGATTGGGCCAAAATTTCTACAAGAAAATGACTGAATTAGAGTCGTTGGCGGATGGTAATCGGTGCAACTAGCGGTCACTCGTGACTAGTGACTAATTTCTTCTGCTCTTGAGCCTGAAACCGTAGATCCTAGTGATTTTTGCAATAGCGCCAATCCACCCAGCTAAGTGCAGCTCACAATTTATGACAAAGCAGAGAGCAGATCGCACCATTATATCAGACTAGCACCCCGAGTTTCACGTCCTGTCGCCCTGCGGTTTGTCTCTATATAGCAACAAAATTAAACTTTTTTTTGGCTGGGCTCGAGACACAATCTGCGATGATGACGCCAAACAGAGATCTACTGAATGCAGTTTGACCTACAGCCTGAACTTACGACGGTGCGAGGCCTGCACGTTTGGTCTCGCAAAGTGCGGATTCGTGAAAATGTTGTGCGGAAAAAAGTCTGTTGCCAACAGGCTGTTGCACTGTAAACACACAGCAGCTGGCGACTGGATCTGCACCAGTGCTGCTGCTGACCACGATGCCACGATGTCAGCAGCAGCGTAGACACATCCGGCAGTTATGCAGCCCCGTCCCGGGCCCGGTGCAGAATACGAGTCACGTGCCACATGCCACGTCCACGTTCGCGAGCTTCTGTGTCTGTGTGGCAGCAGCTGCCAAAAAACCGGGCCCACACCCAGAAGTGAGCCTGTCTGTTACACCCGTGCACCACCAGTGAGGCCTTTTTTTAGTGAGAAAAAAAAAGCCGCGCGTTGTTGGCGTCCGCGCCCGCGCCCGCCCGCGCGCACCAGTTCCGGGTCAAGACGAGCGGCCACTGATATTGACAATCGTAATCACAAAATGTCGTTTGATGGGCCAATAGAGCTTAAGGAGATGAAAACGAGCACCAAAGCCGGTGGCAAGGGGCCTCTTTCGCCGTACGCATCAACACGGTTCCACCCGTACGATCCCATAATCACAGACGCGGTGGAGCTCAAATGGGTGAGAAAAGTGTTATTTATCACAATAGTGGCCAGTACGTTTGCATTGGTGCAGTTGATCAGACACTACGAGACATTAATAGACCAATACAACCCACAGTTGATCACCGTTGTGACCGGCTCGTTGCTGTGTGTGCTTGCGCAGCTCATCAACCAGTTTTACAAGCGATTTTTCAGTATTTCAAGCCTTCTCAAGTTTTTTGTGTGGGGGTGTCTCAATGGGATTATGACATCGTTGTGGATCAACGTGTTGATAGAAAACGTTCCAAACATCTTGTTGCGAGTGTGCGTGGACCAGTTTATTGGGTCCCCGAGCTTCCAGTTGGTATTTTTCACAATAAGCTCACTATGGGACAATCACGATTTGAGACAGAACTTGAGACTACATTACGTCAAATCGTTAAAATTGAGTTATCTAATATGGCCGAGCTTCTCGCTATTGAGCTTCAGCATTTTGCCAAGCGAGTTGATCTACCCATGTAACTGCGTTGTGAACTTGATTTGGAACGTGGTGTTGAGTTTCACCACCTAGCATAAACAAATGTATCTTTTTTGAAATCTTTATTGGATTTATTTTTTATTGCAAAACAGTAATTTTCGAAACTTGGAAACCGTCTTTCATTGGACCTTGACGTTCAAATCACCAATTCCAAACAGCTCAAGGACCCAGTACTCCCAGACACTCGAGTACACCACGACGATCCAGCTCACGGCGTTGTAGTAGCTCAAGTACGTCAAATCGTTCGCCACCTGGTGAAAATAGAGGTATCTGCCCAAAGAGAGCACAAGAACGGTGTAGACGCCCAAATTGACCTTCCAGAAGGGCAACTTTTTGGCAAAGAAACTCTTGTACACGTACGGGTTGAAGCCAAGTGTGCTGGATCTATTCAACAACTGGTACAAGTGGGCAGACTTGGCCTGTATGCCGAAAACCCAGAGGTACAACAGCGTTAAGTCGCAGATCAAGTACAAAAAGAGGCCCTGGAACTGGAGCAACTGCGAGTCTTTCAACGGAATAAAGTTGAACAAGAGCCAGCACACTTTCTTGACAAACTCCAAAACGAGAATCGAGTACGTGGTGAGCCTGATGTTCTTGAAACTCGCGTCCTTGCAGAAACTGTACAACACAAGCGCAAACACGCAGGCGTTGGCCATCTTCAAAGACCCTGCCACGCAGAGATTGATGAAGAATACCGAGTTTATGGGGTAGTTCCCATTGACTATCTCAAATAGCGAGTACACATTGTGGGTGTCCACCACGGGTTTTTTGGGACCTTTGAGCAACCCGTAAACGAGCACAAGAAACACTGCAAGATTCTGCAAATAGAGCGACGCCTTTATTGCAGAACTGCCGGACACCAGCACCAGTTTTCGGAATCGTGTTGGACGTGGAAGAAACAGCATGTTGTAAACAGATCGGGAAAAAAAAACGTACCAAAAAAAACTGGTGATCGGAGCTGAGAATGGCACAGGCCTGGCCGGCTAGAATTTTGGGTCTGGAATGATTATTAATTTGGAGTTAATTTGGAGTGGATTTTGGGAGAAAAAAGTGGGTTGTTTTTGGGACGAGATATTGAGCTGAGGTGTGTAGAATCAGGCTGAAACAAGTTGAATGGATTAGGCCGCACGACCGTAGCAGTGGCTGGAAAGGCCCCCACGGGGTCCAGGAGGCTGAGGCCTACTGTGTGCTGTTGCCGTTTTTGGTGCTGAACTCTTTGTGTTTGGAGCTTTCCGGCTGCCAGGTATTGGCCAGCCAAACGTTCTGGGACTCGGGCCTCTGTGCTGCTGCTTTGGAGCCCAGCAAAGCTGCTCTGCGGCCTGGTGTGCTGCCTGGTGTGCTGCTAGCAAACGTTTGAGCAGTGGCGCCACTTCTGAAGCCTTTTGAGCCACCAGGAAAGCCCTCCTGCGTAGCCACCTGTCTTCCAGAGCCACAGCCCGACCCAGCACTACAGGCGTTCAAATCAAAACGTTCAATGATATCATTACTATATAAACAATTAAAAAAAAAAGATATTAAATCAAATACATCGCCCAGACTCATGTTTTCGTAAGCCAAGAGTCTCGGAAGAACTAAACTAAACTCGTATTCATTGCCGCTGTGTCCCGTCCACCTCACTGTCTCCAGACCCCCACCTCACTGCACTCTTTCTATACACACGTAGCAGAAGCTGTGTGCACACTCTTCACAGAAGGCGTCACCCCAGAGAAAGAAAGGCTCTGCCAAGCTGTCGTTGTCCAATTCGTCCCGGGGCACAGAAAAAACGTTGCCGTTGAAGCCGCACTTGCAGCAGCCCCAGTTGATGTAGCCCTGTGTAATAAGCCTTTTGGTTAGCACGTGGCTCATGGGGTATTTTCGTGGGTCTGGCAAGTTGTACTTGTGTAGATTCAGGCTCAGGGCCATGGGCGGCGAGCCCCCATCTCGTTTCTTGCCGCCGTACTCTTTCTTTTTGGAAAACATGTCACCGAAGCCCATTTTTTTTTGTTGTATATTTGTGTGGTCTATTTTTTGCTAAAAGCGTTCTATAATTAGAGGTTGTAGCTTTACTGGCCTTTGGCTACAAATTGTGTGTATGCTGTGGAAAATAAATGTATTTAATGGCGCTTTTTTTGTGTCTCTATCATGTGCTGCCGTGAACCTCCAAATCCTTGATCCGCAAAAGCTTCCACCGGGGGGATGCACAAGATATATAGTAAAATTTTTAGGCTTGTTAAAGTTCTTATAAATTGTAACTAAAAAATAACCGTTGAGACAAAATACGGATTTAGTGTCCTGTGGTCGCATGCAACTTTAAACCGTTGTATTTGAGCGATCGGCAGATAAGAGAGCCAACAAGCCAGGCGAATTGGGGGTGTTTTAGAGAAAAGAAAAGAAGAAAAAAAAGTAAAAGCAAGAAAAAACTTTGAGTACCAAAAACAATTTGTGTAGTGGTGAGGTAATTGAAAATCGACAACAATAGCGAACAATGCTGCTACGGGATATAGTGTGGGAAACTAGTGAGGAGTTTTTAAAACCTGAAGCAGTCAGCGAGACATGGCACGGATAAAATGGCAACGGTCCGGCACGAAGCTGCTGAGTGGGAAAAAATGTGTAACTCTACGACTCCCGATGGGTGGTAAAAATTTTGCTGAAACAGCAGCTGCCGGAATTGCTTGTAGCTGTGTGCTGTGGCGACGGCAGCTCCAGCGGCGGCAGCGGGAGCAGACGTGGCAGCAATGTGGGATTCCGTTTTCCTTCACGAAAAAAAGTCTCTGCTTGAGATTTTGGCAAAAGCATGTTTTGGGACAAACTTTATCGTCAGCTTCGTTACTTGCTTTTGTCCAGGTTTAGGCTGGACGAAGGTGAAAATGCGAACCTAATATTAAATGGGGGGCCTGCAATACAGTTTTTTCTTCGAGTCAAATGGGCGATCTGCCTTATTGATGGAAAAAAATTCGAAGTAAGTGGCACTAAGTGGCAGTAATAGTTTAATTACTTAATTAACAGCAAACGAAAGTTGATCCTCACGAATATTTAAATTGGTTGCGGAACGTCAGGGCACAATTGTTTTGTCCCCGATCATCCCCAGTCTTAATGTAAATTCAACTATATCAGTCATAATAACCAGGGGCACTACGACTGCGTATTGGCCTAGCGTCATTAAGACTCTGGCTTATAGTTTCGTTTAGGAGCATTTGTACTCCGAATTCAGCAAATAGTCCATGTGCTGTTCTTAGCCGTTTTCCTTCACCAAACTTTATTCGGGCATTTTACATGCGCTACAGCAAAGGATCCCAGTGCTAAGAACCTAATCTAATTCTATTGCTGTGCAATATTACGCAATCGCTTTTTACATTTCTCACTCGAACTGCTGGAGAACTAGATCGGATCTTGGAAATCTCGATTTTGCAATTCGCCACTATCCTGAACTGTGTTAAGCTAATTTTGCTTATTTTTGCCGTTTGCTTTTGTGTTTATTTTTTTTATTTTTCTTTTAGCCTCTTTTTAAAGTTATGTGTATGGTTTGTGAATGAATCATGCTCGGTCAAAATTGATGTGATAGCAACGGCCGCACTCGTTTTTTGTTGAGAACTGAAGCGTAGATCATCGGTAACCCTTATAAGCATCAAACAATGCAATGCATTATCACCTGCTATGTGAACAAAAAAGGGCTCTTTATGTCTAGAATTTTTTTTCTTACTTTTTTACTTTTTTACTTTTTTAATTTCTTTTGGCCCTTTTTAATGGGACGGCAATGCATCGCGTATGTTATACCCGATATTTTTGAGGGTGTTTCAAAATCACAAACCTCACTTTGCAAAGTGGACTGACCTATTTAAAAATCACAGATTAATGCAGCGAATGGACGAGAATCTAGTGCAAGTGTGATGGGGAGAAAAAGAAAATAAAATTCGCAATATGATGTTACCCTTTTTCTATTTTCTTTCTCGATTCGATAGTTGCCCCAAATCGGAACCACATAAATTGCAGAATGGGGTACTAAAAAAAAGTTGGTAACTTGACAATATCACATTTTGACGATTTAGCACAAGCACCAATGGACGACAAAAACGTTAAGCTATTCCAGCTTAGAATTCAGAGGGCCGAGGCAAGTAATCAGAGGCTCAAAAACGAGCTCAAAGAGCCCATTGTTTACACTTCTGCGGGGTGCTACAATATTATTGACTACACAAAAACCGTACAGGATTTTTTTGTTAATCCACCGATTCAGCAGGTGAATGGACAGTTCGTTAAAGTGAGGCTGAAATACGACGATTCGGTCGAACAGCTGATAAATCAACAGTGTTGCATTATAGTGTAGAGTAAATGCAATGCAAATGTAATGCTAATGCTAATGCAATGCGAATTTGGATGTAGGGGTCAATTTAGATTATTGCTAGGGTATATATACCTATTAGGGTAAAATTAAGGATAAATTTAAAGTACTGTTATAGTATTATTGTATAAGTATTAGTCCATGTACCTGCACATGAACATGAAAACAACCGTGATCGCGGTTGTGATTGTCTATTGAGGTCAGTGTGCATACTTTTGCGAAAATGGATAGGATTTATTGCCTATTACTTCAATCAGATGCTGCACACCAAAAAAAATCAAAGCTAAAGAGCTGCATCTGAGCGAGGTTAAAAAAACTTATTTTAAAGTTACTAAGACTTATTGTTCAAAATAACGAAAAAAAACGGTGCAACTGGAACGCTTTTTTTTTATTTGGTCCATTACACTGTCTAATGCATTCTATTTAAGCTTTTAGTAGTCTTTGGGCTATCCTAAATATTATTTAGCTGCTCTTTTTTGACTCTTCCTCCAAATCTTGGTCACTTTGGCTCCATTTTGGTGATCGCAAAAGTTAAAATTGTGTGGATTGTCCTGTCCGCAAGATGAAATTACGTAAAGTAAAGTTACTGGCCTTCACTCTGCCCAGACTTTTGTGTGGTTTGTGGCTGAACAGCTAGTTTCACTCAGCTCAGTGTCCTCTTTGAGTTTAAGCTGCTTCTGGCGTATTTGCTTAATTGGTATCGTCACTCCAGGAGCTCAACAGTCTGATGTGGCAGATCTTCAGTCTGAGTCACCGGGTCTGGCAATGCGATTGTCGCTGGACAGTTGAGCCGTTGGAGATCGAACCTAAATAGGGAACTTTTGTGCTCACAGAACACAAGCGTACGAGTGTGTGTGTGCAGCAGCGTATAGCAGTGCTGTGGCTGTGACGAGCGATCGCTGGGTGCTATTGTCGCCGAAAACACAGCCAGAAAGGCTCCTGCGGGCCCCGGAACTGGGTGCGTTCCGCAGAGAACAAGACTACTGGGATGTCGACAGCCAAACAACAGCCAAACAACAGCCAAACAACAGTCAAACTACAGATAAACGACATGCAGAGGCAGAGGCAGAGGCAGAGGCAGAGGCAGAGGCAGAGGCAGAGGCAGAGGCAGAGGCAGAGGAAGAGGAAGAGGCAGAGGCAGAAGAAACACTGAGAAGCACAATGTGCTGGCTACCCCAGTTCTATACAGGTGCAAAGTACTGTGGCGACTACAGTATCACAGAGTCCCGCAAACGCCGACACCGGCCACCCACAGCTCCCCAGCTGCTCTACAGTGTCTACTATGAACTCTAGGTGCTCTTCTACAATACATAACTCTATTATACACTTGATTGCTCTACTCTAAATTTTGTCTAAACTAAGGCCAATCCAGCCATCACCAAACCTATCACCGTGTACATTTGGCCGCCGAACTTGACTGCCTCGTTCTTCGTGGTGTGGTTGGCTGCCGATGACGTTGTTGTTGGCACTGCTGGCACCCGCGTCACGTACGAGGTGTCGTTGGAAGACGACGTGATTGATGAACTCGTCAAATCCGAAGTGGTGGCCACGTCCGAGCTGGAAGCCACAGAAGCAACAGCAGCAGCAGCGGTGGTGTTGCTGACACCCACAAAGGAGCTGCTGGACACAATACTCGACGAAACGGCTGACGAAACAACCGAGGACGACGTTTTTGGTGCATCCTTTTGGTTCTTGGTGATGGTGGTCAAGATAGTCTTTGTTGTGGTGGACTGAGCGCCAACCGAGGCCACAGCCGCGGCCAACGATGTGTAGAATACAAATGATCTCATTGTGCAAAAGCTTTCCCTAAATCAAAGAACAGAAAATCAAATAAAACAACCAGCTTTGGCAATTGTGAAAATGTTGAAACGAGAAATTTAGGGAACTCAATCAAATATATACGTCTGCAGCCCCAAAGAGGCCCAAATCCAAAACAACGGAATCTGGTTTTGAGAGTTTATGAGCAATGTTTGGGTAAGTGACTTTTGCTGGATTTGATAATTTCTGGCAATATTCTGAGTTTACCATGAGGACCCACTAGATAGTAATAAGTCCCAGATCTACCCGAGGGTGACCCAAATATGGGTTTAGCGCCAAGGTGCGTGAAAAAACCCATGAGCCACCGGGGCTAATACACGGTTACCCGGCCGCAAATACCCCCGGTGGTCCTCCAACATCAGTCCTCGCAACGTCCAAATTGTAAACAGGAGAAATCAGAAACAGAGGCGCCAACCTGGGGCCGTGAGCAACTGTACACTTGTCAGTACCGCGCCAGAGCAAATTCACCGGAAATGGCATTGTCAAAATGTCGAGACAGCAGAAGACGTCCACAGCGTTTTGTTGTTTTTTTCAATTCACATAATCCACCTTTGCTCTGGGTGGTCCGCTTTTTTGTACGGGTCTACAATTTCTGGGCCGTTTTTCTACCCCCGGTCGGACTTGGCTTCTGCTGGCACCCATTGTTTAGGACGGCTCTAAAATCCGGTAATTAATCCAATCATCTCTCAAACGCACAAATTAGTCCTAACTCGGTATTCTAATTGACGATCAGTCAGAAATAGATCCCAATTTACGGGATATCACGAATACAGCTGCCGCAATGGGCTTTGTTATAACGCCAATTAAGCATTTACTGGTAATCTAACTAGCACGATACTGGTCAGTACTTGGCCAGCGCAATTAGCAAGTTTTTGTGTTCAAGGAAAAAAGTTTCCCAGTTAGACTTGACAGTTCCACTCTCCAACTTTTTAACTTCTTCGTTGACCTTCAACATCACGTTACTGACACAGGTGACTTTTTCTTTTTGCTCGCTGAGGTCCTGCTTTGTCGCCTTGTCGCTCACTTTCTTGGTAAGAATCTCTGAGCATCTCAGCGTGAACGCCGTGTAGGTTTTGTCTTCCAAGAAGCAGCCCAAGTCGATCTCCACAATCTGCACAAGCAAAATGGACACGACGCCCAAGATCTCCGTGCTGTCCTTCATTCCAAACTCCACCAACTTGGTGCAAATTTCTGCAAGCCAGAACTGCGCGTCCGGTTTTTCGAGTTTGGAAACTTCCACAACCACGGAAAGCAAGATCTCATACACATTCTTTCTCAAGTCGCTTCCCTCGTCGATCTTGTACTTTGTCAGCCCAATTTGGAGTTTCTTGATATAATTTTTGTTCGGCTTCAACTTTGCCAAGAGTTTCAACAACATTTGCTTCCCAAACAACACTTCTTGGTAGAATGCGTCGACTTTCCGGTGTATGATGCTCATAATAATCAGCGTTACACCCACTTCAACCGACAATGTGTCTTTTTCCAAATTTGCTCTAAGCAACTCCACAAACTTCTCGTTTGTCAACAACCCCAACTTGGCCTCGTCCTCAAAAAAGTACTCAAGGGCAACCAATCTCTGGATTGTGTTCAAAATGAGCAGCACCTTGCTGCTGTCGTCAAAGCTGCTTTGGAGCTCTGTGTAGAACTTCATTTCGCAGTCTGCACTGATGATCAAAGCCAACGTCTCAGCACTAACGAGGGTGTCATAGTGCATGACACAGCTGAAAACCTCCTCACGGTGTTGTTGGCTCAACACATTCTGCTGCACCAAGTACCGTAGAGTCACCAACAACGCTTCACACTGTGGTAAGCTTTTTATGATGTGTCCCACTTTCTTGCTGGAATCCTTGAGGATGAACTTTCCTACGTTTTCTGCAAAAATCATGGAGATCTGCTCGTCCTTGCCCGAGATCTTTCTCAAGGTTTCCAACAAGCTCGAAAACTCAACGTCCAACGACTGCTTGGTGGCCACTGTGCCCAAAAAGTTGATGCAGAAGACAAAATCGTTGTCCAAAACACCGTTGTCGGCGTCAAACTTGACCAAGTACCGTTCCTGCTCGACAATGAAACTTCGCGCGTGAATCTCTCTCGCAACCACGCCACAAATCTCAGACTTGAGCAAAACTTGCAGTATTTCGAGCTTTTCGGAAGCCACATACGTCACAAGGGTCTGCAAAAACTCGGTGCCGTTGATTTTGTGGCTCAAGTTCTCGCACAAGAACGTCAACGGCTGGTTGAACTCCACCAGAGGGCTTTTCTCAAAAACAAACGTTTTCACCAACTCCACCAACTGCTCGGTCAACGAGATGTTAAATACCTCAATTTCCTTGGCGGCCATCGCAATAACGTGCACGATCTTGGCGTCTATGTTTCTCAACAACAACAAGCTTTCCACGAGCTGCACGTAGAAGTCCTGGGACAAGTCTGCAATCAAAACCCGGTTTTCGAGCAGATTCTGCAAGTAAAGGCACAAATCGTCGTACCCTTTGGCAGCCACGCTGTGTTTCAGCTTGTTGGCGAGCACCGTGGACGTGCACGACTCGATAAATCTCGCCAAAGGGTACTTGTTTGCGTATTTGGCGTAGAAACCGGTCAAGTTTCTCATTGTCGACTCAAAAAGCGAGTCGTACTTCAAGTTGGTCTCGACACTCAGCATGATCAAATCGTGCAAGTTTGTCGCATGGTTCTCCATGAACTGGAGCAAAAGCAGGGTGCAGTTTTCGCGAACCTCGGAGTCGTAGTCTTTGGAGCCGGAAATGTGCACAATCTGCGCCAATATCTCACTCAAGTCAAAAGCATTGTCTCGGAACTTTGCCACAACCACTTTCAAGCAGCTCACAGTGCTCAAAATCAAGTTTCTGTTCACGGTTTTGAGGCCCTCTTCCAACAAGCTCTCAAAAACGAACGTTTGCAAGTTTGCACGCAAATCACACACGCTGTGGTTCCTGAAAACCTCAGTGTAGAAATTGAGGAGCTCGTCGTTCAACTTGTACCGCAATCTGCCACTTTGCATCAAGTCGTGGAGTGCAGTGACTATTTCGGTGACGTACTCCAAGTTGAAGCACTTTTTCTCGGCCAAAACGGTCAAAAAGTGCAACGTCCGGTTCAATAGGTCGATGCTGCGGCACAGCACAAGTTCTGCGGCCACTGCTTGCGATATTTGGCCCATGAAACGCAGCAATTCCAGCTCAGTGGTGTTCTGGGTCACGGCACTCAAGGCACTCAAGGCCTCAGTGACCACAAGCTCGCTGGAGTCTGCCAAACGGCCACACAAGGTCGAAACAAGCCCTTCAGTGAGCGCCAGTGTGACCAAATTCAGTCTGGGACCCAGTTTACTTGATAAATTTTTATCGGATACAAGAACTCGCAATATGTGCAACGCGGCCTTGCGCATCCGCCAGCTGTCGTCACCCGAGTCGTCGTCAGCAAACTCGGAGTCGTCGTCAAAGCCGTTTTCGTCGTCAGAGTCCTCAAAGTCCATTTGGGTGTCGCCGTCCAGGTCGTTGTCGTTGTCGTCGCCGTTGCCGTTGCCGTCGTCGTTGCCGTCGTCGTCAGAGTCCTCGTTGACCAACGTGTACGGGTCGTACGTGGCAAAGCTTTTGACAAAACTGAGCAACCGTGGCCAGAACCTGAGGGCAAATTCTTGGTTCTGGAGCATGTTTTCGACGCAGCTCAATGCCATCTCGCGGTGCTTGTCGCGCGCGGCCATCTCGTCGAAGTCCACGCTGTGCCCAAGCAGCTCCAAGTGCAACTTGGTCTCCAAAACGCCGAAAAGCGCATCCAAGTTGCCGTTGAAAAAATCTGGCGCGTTGAGCGTCACCCTGAGCAACAACTCAAGCGCTACAAGTTCGTGGCCCTTACGCGCAACGCCACGCAATATCTCGGCGCCAATCTGGGCACACAAGTCCTGTTCGCGGGTGTGGGTCGAAATCAAAAGACACAACTTGCCCACAAGCAGAATGCACTTTTTCAGCAAAACGCCCTCGCCCAGGTACACGCAGCGCTCAAGAACGCCAAAGAGGTACACCATCTGCTCGTGGGTGATGCCAGAACCGTAGAAATCGAAAATGTCGTTCAAAATCTCGGCCTGGTCCAAGTACTCGACCACTCCACTTTGCGCAACTCCCAACACGTCTAGGAGAAACGCGACCATCTCGCGCGCGTTGGCCGGCCGGAAGTTCTGCAAAAAGTACCTAAGCGCCAACGTTGGCACACAGCTGGTGACGAAATCGTCTCCCGGGGGCCGTTTGGCCAACTCGGCCTTCAGCATCGCGTAGCTCTCACGTACCACCTTCTCAACGATTTTCTTGTCCGTGGCGTAGTCGCTGACTCTTCCGCGGCCGGTCTTCAGCTGCGGATCGTGGCTGCAGAAAGCGCCCAAGTTCTTGTAGCACTTCACTGCCTGGTTCTTGACCTCTGAGTCGGTGTCGTCGAGGCCGTTTTTCAACGCCGAGTAGATACGCAAGATGCTCTGTTTCAGGATCGAAGAGTGCTCCTTGAGGTGCTTGTCCAAATCGCTGAGCGCCATAAACCGGATATCCGGGTCCACGTCCCGGACGTTGTCCATAAATACTTCCAAAATGAACGCCATGGTGTGGGTTCTGGGGAACGATTTTGGCTTGAGTTCAGGACAGTTGTGGGGTGGCAAGAAGAGGGGGTGAAAATATGTCGCAACTGAAAAGTCGGACGGGACGAGACGTAAAATGCAAAATCGCAAAAAGGAAAAAATGAAAAAATGGGAAATGCTTGCAGCGGATAATGGGCACAAAATAGCCGATTTGAATGATCTGATAGAGAATCACCACGGGCAAAATTCAGCTAAATAGAGTCGCGAGAGTCGAGCTGTAGCCGGTCGCGGCCCTACGTGTCTACATTCACTATTCAAACTGCTGCTCCTCGCAATTCGTCATTTCCAATAACTAAACCGCATAGTTTCCCGAACAATTTACACTTAGTTGTTTTCTGGTCTCAACTTTCTCACTTCCTTGCCAACCTTCCAGATCTCCATCTCGTGGATGATGTCCAATTCGGCGTTCAACTTGGTTCTGTAGTCACTCTGAGAGTTGAAGTCCAAACTACGTTGAGTCTCAGATCCGTTTCTGACACTCTCGTACAAGTCTTGGAAAACTGGTTTCAAAGCATCTTTGAATCTTGGGTACCAGTCCAAAGCACCTCTTCTGGCGGTTGTGGAACAAGCATCGTACATGTAGTCCATACCGTATTTACCAATCAATGGGTACAACGACTGCGTGGCCTCTTCAACGGTTTCATTGAATGCCTCACTTGGGGAGTGGCCGTTCTCTCTCAAGACTTCGTATTGAGCCAAGAACATACCGTGGATACCACCCATCAAGCATCCTCTCTCACCATAAAGGTCGGAAACGACTTCCTTCTCGAAAGTGGTCTCGTAAACGTAACCACTACCAATGGCAATGGACAAGGCCAAAGCCTTCTCTTGGGCCTTGCCGGTGACGTCGTTGAAAACGGCGTAAGAAGAGTTGATACCTCTGCCTTCTTTGAACAAAGAACGCACAGTCTTACCAGAACCCTTTGGAGCAACCAAAATAACGTCCACGTCCTTTGGTGGCTCAACCTTGGTCAAGTCCTTGAACACAACGGAGAAACCGTGGGAAAAGTACAAGGTCTTGTCCTTTGTGATCAATGGCTTGATGCTCTCCCATGTCTCGGACTGAGCAGCATCAGACAACAAGTTCATGATGTATGTACCTTTCTTGACAGCCTCATGCACGTCAAACAAGTTTTCACCTGGAACCCAGCCGTCTTCGATGGCGGCTTTCCAAGAAGCACCGTCTTTACGCACACCAATGATGACGTTGACACCATTGTCACGCAAGTTCAAACCTTGACCGTAACCTTGGGAACCGTAACCAATCAAGGCCAAGGTGTCGTTCTTGAAGTAGTCGTGGATCTTCTCCAATGGCCAGTCGGCTCTCTCGTGGACAATTTCCTCAACACCACCAAAATTTATGGTTTTGATTCCACGAACTTGGGTCTGGTTTTGGAATTGAGCCAAAGGTCTCAAAGTGGCTGGTTGGACAAGTTGTCTTCTTGTTTGCTGAAGAGCAGCACGACACACGGTTTTGCTGAATTGTTTGGCGAACATTTTTAACAATTTGAATATATTCTGACTTGCAAAAGTTTTTTTTCTGGTGAAAAAGTTTCAAATTTCACTGAACTGTGCTGGTATTTATGTGTTTTTTCAGTGACTCATCCGGACGCCGTTACCGGCGTGTGTATGGATGCGGGGCCCACCGCAAAAAATGTCAGCAAATTTTGCGCTTAGTTTTGAAAAAATGCAGCAGAACGAGACGCTCAGCACAATCAGTAGTGTATGTGCATCCTGTAGGGGCACTCTTGCCGTTCGTCTGGTGCTTTTGGCACCAGTTTGTGTGCACTGGACGTTTGAGTTGCTCGAGTATTCAGGGGGTGCGTTGCGGGGGTGAATTTTTCAGCGATAAGTTGTCTCGGGAGCCCTGATTGTAGCGCTTGAAAAAGAAAAAAAAAATGAAAAAATTCACAAACCTTAAACGAGCCACTCAAGATGAGCGTATTACCAAGGTTTGAGATTGCACTATATAACGGTACCTACAGCTGACTCAAATACGAGTTTCATGCGAATTCATGCTATTATAACAAAATTCTAAACAACCTTGTGCCCCTCTACACAGCCATCATAACTTCTTCAAGCCTTCTTCAAACTTCAACTCTTCGTCCTCCACTTCCTCAACTGTGACTCTTTTCTTAGGCTTCACCTTCTCGGCCTGTTTCTTTGGAACCAGGATCTCCAACAACCCGTTGGCGTACTTAGCCACGATCTTCTCGTCGTCGATCTTAGGCACGCTAGGGAATTTGATCAGTCTTTCAAACGAGCCGAAATTTATCTCTGAGACCTTCAAATACTGCAAGTACTTGTCCTCTGGAACCTCCTTGTCCTTCGAGACCAACTTGTCTTTGTTTGTTGTACTGCCTTTAATGAAAAGCTCCTGGTTCAGCGGGTGGAAGTCCACTTCAAAGCTGTTTTTGGTGGCCCCCGGGAGTGCCAAAATCAACTTGTACTCATTTGGCAAGTCGTAAAGATCGACCTGAGGAGAAAATGGCATATTCGTGTTCAACTGTGGCTGCGACACCTCCAATGGGTCGTGCACAGGCGAGGCACACGCCTTGTGGAATGTCTTTCCCTTGTTTGGCTGTGTGATGGCCTTCTTGATCAAGTCTGCAAACTCTTGAGCTTTTTCGTGCTCCTTGGCGACCTGGGCGGCCTCCTCGGCAGCCTCGTGGGCCCGAGCCTTGGCCTGGGCTTCAACCTTTGCGTCTTTAGCTTTTTTCTGGGCCTCAGCAGCAGCCGTAAGAGCATCAAAAGCGTCAGTTTCGTCTGGTTTGTCAGCATCCGTCAAATCTCCACGGAACTGGCTGTACACGTCAGGGTTGGCCTCCTGGTGGCGGTTGATCAAGTCCAATATGTCGTTCAACGTGTAAACGTCTTCCGGCTCTGGGTAGCTTGGGCGTCTGTAGAGCACATTGCTTCTTGGTCTCTGTCTGACTCTTTGCTGGGGAGCGTAGTATGGCGAGTTGAAGACCAATGGGTTTCTGTCGAGCAAGTTGTAAACGTCGTATGGAAACATTGTGAATTGATTAATTAATTGATTTGTGCGATTCTTATACTCAAAAGTGAAATTTGGTAACTGAACTGGGTAGTCTGGATAATTTTAGCTGCTAATTTTACGCCTTTTATACAACATTGCTACGCTGAAGCATGTACGCGCATCATATTTCTGGAACGTTCGGGCATATTCTATTGTGCTACGGCTGGGCCTTTTGGGGGCGGGCTTTTTTGGCACGGAGCTTATTCGTTTAGACAAATCCGGGGTAATTCCAGAACCTACGAGAACGTCTAAAAAAGTCGGTGCTACTGTACTGTAGCGTTTAATGCAGAATTGCAGAATTGCAGAATTGCAGAATTGCAGAGTTGCAGAATTGCAAATTAAAATTGTAGCTAACTCAACTGTAGTGCTGGTACCAGTTGTCTGCGACACTAACTCGTTATCAACTCTGAGTGGTGATAACAATAATTACAATCAAAATCATAGTAGTGGCATTATCACTACATGTATTATCACTACATTTTATCACTACATGTTATCGCTACACGTTATCACTACATGTTATCGCTATTTGCATTATCGTTACTATTGTCGTTATCATCATTAATTGGACTCGCTACCGCCACCGGGCCCAGGCCCGGGGCCTACCACAACATCCGGAACACGCGCGAAACGAGCTCGTTGAACACCAAGCGGCCAATCTCGGCAGAGTTGTCAAACTTGTGCTCGCTGCGGTCGCCGATCTCAATGTAGCTCTCAAAGTCCAACTGGGACTTCTCCTCGCTCTCCGGCACCTCGGCGCGCCCAAAAAATAGCTTGTTGAAGAAGTTGGGCTTGGCTTCGCGCTGTGCTCGTGCGTTCAACTCGTTGCCCGCAGTCACGAGCCGGTACACCATTTCGTCCATCTGGAACAAGTCGAGGTACGTTACGCGGTCTCCGGTGCCCACGGCGACCTCGAGTGACACGCACAAGACGTACAAGTCGGCAATAAGCTTGCTGACCATGACGCTGAACTCGAACGCCTCCAACGGCGTGAGTTCTGTGAGCTTTACGTCCAACTTCACGCGGTTTTGGGCGTTGAAGAGCTCCGCGTACGTGTACTTGTTGAGCAGCAACATGATCTTGGTCACCAGGGGCCGCCGTGCTTCCCCAGCCAGTGCTGGCTCTTCCGCGTGCAGCTGCGGCTGCGGCTGCGGCATCCCGCTCGACAGCTCGTGGAGCCCCGCAATGTGGAAAGCAAAGCCGTTGGCCGCACATGGCGGCTCGACGCGAAACGGCACGTCCACCTGCAAATAGTAGCACGCGTAGATCACAAACTGGCACAAGGTCTCCAAGGACCCACTCACAAGCTCGTGTGTGTAGTGTGGGATCTCCTGGAGCGCAAGCACCGGCTGCTGCGCTATCAGCAACCCAAACTTGTTCAGAGGTTTCAACCGCACCTTTTTCACCATCATGAGCCGGCACAACTGCTGGAAGAGAATTGCGCGCGTATTATTCAAGGCAATTGCGGTTTTCTGGGCCGTTCCGGTGCGTTTCTGTCCCACGGCCACAAGCGCGTGTTTGCGCTGCTGGAATGCCTCAGCGACCTGTCGCTGGGCCTGGTGGTATCTCTGCTGTCGCTTCTGTAGTTCTGCACGCCGTGCCGCAACTTCTGCGCGCTTTTGGGCCACTTCATGCTCCAATTTTTTTTGTAGCGCTAAAATTTGATTCATGTCCAGTTTCACAACGCCACATCTAAGTGCAAGCAACTGCGCCGATAACGCCGCCACGCTGTCCGTCTTCACGCCCTCGGTCACCACAAGCTCCCCCTTCTCGCGCCGGCTACGCAAGTACTCCTCCAAAAATAACACATTTTCCCGCGACTGGCTGCTCAAACTCCTGCTGAGCACCTTCTGCACTTTTGTTCTGGCCGTCTCGGCTTCCAAGACCTGCTCCAAGCACACTGTGCGGTGCCTCTGGACTCGCGAGTTCACACACAACGCGCAGAACAACGGCTGCTTCTTCGCGTAGAGCTCTGGTGCGTTCTCGTTGCACACGCCACACTGGAACATCTGCTTTATCAGTAGCAGAGAGCGGCTGGGCTGGGAGCGGAGATACGTATCGGTGCATGGTGTACGGGTGGTTAGCTAGCCCGCGCTAATCGTACCGCGCTATCTGTATCTGTATAGCGCTCGCATACCTGAGCGGCTCCAGCAGCAAAGCGAAACACCCGGACACTGGGGTAACGCACCCACCCGGCACTCACTCGACTTTTTTTGACAAGGTTACCCGTTTGCACAAGTTTGCCCAATCATCTTAAGCCTTTTACATATTACGAAAAAAAATAACGAGCCAAAAAAGAATTTCTCAGTCTAGCAACTTGCACAACAACTGCAATCAACCAGAGACATTTACAACTGCATAGATGAGTTTGTTCGCAAAGAGAGTGGCCAAGCAGACAATACTAAACAAGAGATTCTTTGGGGTCTCCAGTCTCGCTCGCAAGCCTTTTGCGGCATCGCAAAACTTGGCTACTGGAGGATCAGTGGGATCAACGTGGCCAACAGATTTCAGAATTCCAAGACCTAAGACCTGGGAAGAAGAGAGCGAGAGTGCCCTCGACAAGGCCACAAAGTTTTTCCTCTTGAGCGAGATGTTCAGAGGTATGTACATTTGTTTGGAGATGTACTTCAGAGCACCATACACAATTTACTATCCATACGAAAAAGGTCCAGTGTCCCCAAGATTCAGAGGTGAGCACGCACTCAGAAGATACCCTAGTGGTGAAGAGCGTTGTATTGCTTGTAAGCTCTGTGAGGCCATTTGTCCTGCACAGGCCATCACAATTGAGGCCGAGGAGAGAGCTGACGGACTGAGAAGAACATACAAGTACGACATTGATATGACAAAGTGTATTTACTGTGGTTACTGTCAAGAGAGTTGTCCAGTGGATGCCATTGTGGAGACACCAAACGTGGAGTACAGTACACAAACCAGAGAGGAGTTGTTGTACAACAAGGAGAAATTGTTGGAGAACGGTGACAAGTGGGAGCAGGAAATCCAGTACTGTTTGGACGCCGACGCGCCATACAGATAGACAGGTTGTGGGTATGTAATAATTTTAGCAATGCACATTTGAACAAGCACACGTAGGCCTGCGTGGGAGTGAAATTTCCTCTAGGTTTAGTTCTTACAGAAGCCAAACGAAGCGAACCGCGGCGCAGCGGCTGTATATTAGCTGGGAAAAGGCTCCCGAACAACTCGCACAAACCGTTGCCGAGAGCCGCAGAAAATAGTGCCCAAAAGCTTGTCAGAAACCGCCACAAACGGCAGTGCTACACCTTGAAGTTGGTGCTCACAACGTCTGTCATGGGCCGATCCATCAGGTCGTCGTCCAGGTACAGCGCCTGTGAACTGAACTTCACGCCTTCACTGCTGTACGGCTTGGCATTGTTTGTGGCCGAAGAGGCCCACATCGACAGCAACGGCATGAACACGGCCGTCAAGAAGATCAGCACTTCGGGGATTCCGTTAGCGCGCCAGTGTGGATCCAAGTACTGCACCAAGTTTATCGCAGAGGGAATAACCATTGTCTGGAGTGCCATGATACACAAGATGTGGTACGCGTTGAACTGCTGGAGTCCCAAGCGGCGTCTGCGGCTGATGGCAAAGAGTAACTTCCACACCAAAAGGCCCGAGTTGATCCACACGGAGCACAAAAAGAGGATCCACGGGACGTTGATCTGCCACGAATGGTTTGTGACATCTGCGTTCAATGAAGCGTAGATGACGCTGTTCACGTACATGGCCACCGTGGCTAAGGCCAAGGCCGTGCACACGAGCATTATGGCATTGCGGATCCACTTGTTGCCAAAAGAAAGCATGGCCCAGACCTGAATGAGCATATTGACCTCTAGCGACAAGATTATGAAGATCTGGCACACGTTGGTGGCCACTGTGACATTGCGCTCGTGGGCGCCGAGTTGCTGGATCTCGAAAACACTCACCGTGAACAGCACAGAAGGCCCCAAGTAGTAGTAGACGTATAAAAGGCTTTTTAGCAACACAAAAAACAAAGTGACCAAGTTGGCGTAGAACACGGGCCTTTTCACCTTGATGACTAGAAACAACGTGATTATTGTCATGATGCACCCGCCGATTTTCACCCCCATGATGATGGATCCCTGGCAGTTGCGGAACTGCCACTGGTCTAAGACCTCAAACGGGATCTCGTAGGTGCCGTCGGGCGTGGTCAAGTTGAGTGCAAATTTCAGCAGCATTGGTCAATAATTGCAGCAAGTGTAGCTTTAACTGGGTGTCTGCCCAAACTCAGCGGGCTTCTGGGCAATATATACCTTTACAGCTCACACTGTAGCCACAAGCCCAATTTGCACAAATGAATGGGCCCATGATAGGCTTCCGCGATTGCCCAAGAGGGCCAAATGAATGGGTCCCAGTGAGTAGCAACTCAGCCAGTTTTGTGGCACACCTCAATCTCCGCCGTTCTGCAACTCTTACGAAGTGCTTCCGAAACCCGAGAATACAGAGTGCTGAACACAAAGTGCAGAACTCAAAGTGCAGAGCCACAGTGGTGTCTGAATTGGCCTTCCGAAAGTGTAAGGTTCTGAAGTGCTGCACACGACATCGGGCCAGAGCGAGCCCGAGAGCAGCGGGGCCTCAAACGAGCTGGGCTGCAAACACTTACGGTACCCCAATTTGCCAATTTGCCGGTTTACATTTCTGCAATTTTGCATTTCTGCAATTTTGCCAATTTGCCAATTTGCCAATTTACCATTTTGCCATTGCACATTTATGCACGGTGCAAAGCACCGAACGCAGCACAGAAATTGGTGCACTCGCTGAAATTGATTTTCAAAACTGCAGAGCAAAAATAGTGCACCAAACTCGCCCGCATTTTTCCCGACTTCGACTAATTTCCACGACCCATTTTTTCCTGCCAAATCTACAAATGCCACGACTTCAAGACTGGGAAATCAAAAAATTCTGGGAGATCTTCAGCGGGCTCGGGCCTGTTGACAACAAGCTCGGCGGCGACAAGGTTTCGAACGTGTTCAAGAACTCGCAGTTGCCGGACGATAGCCTCGCCAAGATTTGGAAGCTTTCGGACATAGATCAGGACGGCCAGCTTGATTTTGAAGAGTTTTGTATTGCGATGAAGCTCATTTTCGACACCGTCAACAAGCTGATGCCCGAGCTTCCGGACCTGTTGCCGCAATGGCTTATTCCGGGCTCCAAGGCGCACTTGGTGGACGCAAACAACGCGGTTCAGGGTGTGAAAGTTGAAGACGACGACGACGACGGTTACGGGCTTAGAGACAACAGCTTTGACTGGTACATTTCGCCGCTGGACAAGGAGATATACGAGAACATCTACTTGAGCGCGACCGACAAGTTTGGACGCATCAAGTTTGAGTCATTGCAGGACTTGTACGAAGAGTTGAAGTTGGCCAAAACGGACATTTCGTCGGCGTGGAATTTGGTGAACCCCAAACAGTTTGAAACGATAGACAAGGACCAGTGCCTTGTGTACTTGCACATTTTGAACCAGACAAGCAACGGGAAAAAGACGCCAAGCAGCGTCCCTGCCAGTTTGCGCGCTACTTTTTCTAAAGAGGTGCCTAAATACGATTTAAACGCACCGGTGAAAAAGCAGCCAAAGCCACAATTTGGCGCGCTGTTTTTGAAGAGTGGCGTTGAAAAGAAAGACTATTCTGAGGCCGAATCACTGGACTGGGGTGAAGCTCGGCTCAAAAAGCAGTTGCTCGAGTTGGAGGACAGAATACACAAAGTCGAGAGTGAAATGAAACAGGACGACTACAAGGACAAGCAGAACTCGATGGTCAAGTACGAGTTTGAGCAGTTGTTGAAGTTCAAGCAGGCGCAGTTGGCCAAGTTGCAGAAAGGTGGACTGGCCGGAAACTCGTTGAGTGCTTTGCAGAAAGACGTGGAGGACGTGGAACAGCAGGTGAACGTGTTACAGGAGTATTTGATGGAGAAGGAGCGCGAGTTGAGCAGCTTGTGAGCTCCAGTGTGGCTAGGACTGAATAAAACTGTAGAATTTGTGCCTTGTAGGCTGGCCACCGCAGCCTGGAACACAGTTACAATATATCCGGATATATGCATGGTCACGCACTGCGGCGCACGTAGCACATGTCCACACGCGTCGCGTACATTTTTCAAACAAGAAAATAATTAAAAAACGAAATCAAAAAGCCAATTCAAAAATATTCAGACAACAAAAATTTTGTTGTTCCCCAAAGCCATTACCAAATACACATATCGCCACAGCAATGTCAGAGCAGAAGCAGACGGTGTCGGAGTCGGATATGACGTTCTACTACACGCACTTCCTCCCATTTGACCTTGTGTACCAGTGGTTGAACCACGCGAGCAAAACACCCACAAAAAGCTTCACGTTCAGAGAATTTGCGTACGAATACAGATCCGGGGCTTACCAACGGTACAACTCGTTTGGCAGCGTTGAGGAGCTCAAGAAGTCGGTGCTAAAGGCAAATCCAACGCGGTTTGAGGTCGGCGCCGTGTACAACGTGAATCCGAAAGAGCGCAAAATCTTGCCCAAGAGCGCGTTGAAGCCCGTGGAGAAAGACCTTGTTTTTGATATCGATTTGACCGACTACGACGGGATCAGAACGTGCTGCCTGGGCACGAGCATCTGCGGCAAGTGCTGGAAGTTTATCACGGTGGCGTCGAAAGTCTTGGAAACGAGTTTGCGCGAAGACTTTGGTTTCAACAACATGGTGTGGGTCTTCTCCGGGAGAAGAGGCGCGCACTGCTGGGTCAGTGACAAGCAGGCGCGTGAGTTGCCCGAGAACGTGCGCCGGGCCATTGTGGAGTACATGGATGTGTTGGGTGGCAACACCCGCAACAAGAATAAGGTCGGATTGCAGCTCCACCGCCCCTTGCACCCGCACTTGCAGAGATCGTTGAACATCTTGAAGCAGCTGTTCAAGGAGATAATCTTGGACGACCAGGACCCGTGGCGCGATGACAAGGTGGCACAGGAGCAGCTTCTTTCTATGATACCAGACAGGGCCTTGAACGCGGCATTGAAGAAGTACTGGGACGAGAACTCGGGCCGGTCCAGTTTCGACAAGTGGCTGGACATCAAACTGGTTTTCGAGAAAACGAGCAGCGACAACAAGGTCTCGGTGGCGCAGTTCCAGAACATGCGTGAAGACATTATTTTTGAGATGCTTTACCCGCGGCTCGATATCGAGGTCTCGCGGCAGTTGATTCACTTGTTGAAGTCGCCATTTTGCATCCACCCAGGCACCGGCAACGTCTGTGTGCCGTTCAATGCCGCCGAAATGTACCAGGGCTATATATCAAAATCCGGTAAAGGTTTTGACCCAATGAACGCACCAAATTTGGCCAATTTGCAGCTGCAGTACTTGAAAGACGGCACCACCCACGAATTGGACACGTACATTGCCATCTTCAAGCAGTTCATCCAGGGCTTGGCGCAGGAGGAGGAAGAGCAGGTACAGGAGCAGGAGCAGTTACAGGGTGCCAAGGAAAATAAGAGAGTGAAGGTGAATTAGCCAAAGGAGAGCATCCGGGGGAGTTCCCACGCCATATAGACCAACAATGCAAACTTTTGCTGGCAAAAAAGGGAACTCGTTTTGTATCTTGATTGAAAAAGTCTGCGCGTTCTGCCATACCGTCTACGCCTTTTCTGTACGTTACTGTTTTCGTTTCTCGTTCATTGTTCCTCGTTCAGTGTTTATTGATTTTCGTTTATTGATTCTCGTTTATTGTTTTCCGTTACTGTTCATCTATATCCGATTTGTGTGCCAATATCGCTGCTGACATCGACGTCCAACCCGCCAGCCTCATCGTAGTTGGACCTGGTCACCGAGCTCTCGCTGGCCTTGCCCTTGAGCTTCCCCCACTCCTTTTTCTGCTCAACTGCGTGCTTGTTCACAAACTGCACCAAATTTTTGTTTCGAAGGTTTTTCGGCATGTAAACACACCAGCGCAAGTCACCCAACTGCAACTTGGCAAAGTCGCTGTGTAGCTCTGCAACGTCTAGAAGCTCAAAGAGGAAGTTGAGGGCAAAAATCGGGATCCCGTGCTCCTGGCAGAAGATGAGCTTGTTTTTGATCAACTGAAGACTGATTCTGTTGCATTCCACGTCACGTAGCAACGTTCTGTAGTGCTCGTGGTTTTCCTTGAACAACTTCACGCTGTTCTCTTCGTTGAGCCCAATGAGAGACACGTTCAAGACCAAAAAATCGGTTTTCTTGGTCAACTTGTCGTCAAACTCCATAATGGGGCTCAAGGTGTTGCGAATGAGTTTCTCCAAGTGCAAAAGCTCAACGCCACTGAACCCGCTGATGTTGATTTTGAGCTTTTCGTCGATCTCAAGCTCCGGCTTCACTGCCATCGGCTTGCTCCACAAGTCGTACTTCACCTTGTTGTAGTACAAACTCCTCTCTATGAACCATTCTGTCACGATTTTCGCGTTTTCTGGAGCACTGACGACCCCGTGCTTCTCGTGCGGCACCAAGAAGTAGTCAGCTGTGTCCTGCCGCGTGGTCACAATGCCCCCATGGGAGACAATGAACCTGTCGAGGATCTTGTGCTGTTTCTCAACGAATCCTGAGATGCAGAAGCTCTTCTCGTTGAACAACTTGCCCAGGGACTCCAAAACAGGCCTCTGCTGCTGGCTAGACTCCGATCGCACCGTTATGGGCTTCTTGCTGCCACTTATTCTCTTCTTTTGTGACCCGTTTTGTACCAAATCACCCCAAGCTGCCACACTTTTGCCCTTTTTGCGCATCCGCATTGGCTCGTCGTCGTCTAGGGACTCCTCGTGGCGCCGCTTGCGCTGCTCCAACTTGTCCCACACCAAACAAGCTCCCTGGCCCAACTTGTGGTGCAAATCGATCTGGTAGAACTCGGGACTCAAAGTTGCGTGTCTCCTTATTGAGTCCAAGATCCACAACGGATGCACCACAGCTATTTTCCACTCCTTGGCCTTCTCGTACCGTTTCCCCTTGGACTCCGTCGTTACCAAGAAACTCAGGCTTGTTGTCAAGCTGTCTGTCGCGTTTCCGCCATTTTCACTCACAATTTGGGCCAATTGCTGCTTTGTGTGCGAAAATCCGGCAATTCGCGAAAAGCAGACACTGAGCCCGTGGAACGTCGGCATCTGCTGCGGCTTGTACAGCGAGTCGCCGCGTTTCCACTTCGTGTACATCGTTTCAACACTCTCTGGTGTCACAAACGTAATGTCGTGTCTCTTTTGCACAGAAAACCGATACTTGTCAGTGTCTCTGTCACCAACCACCAAGATATTGATGTCACTCATGAGGTTGTTGCAGTACGTCCCGCCCATTTCCGATACCCACTTCTGGATCTTCTGCCTCTGGTCTGACGACACCGAGGTGCAGCACACTTTTAGTTCCATTTTTTTTATTTTGGTGTGATGAGTTAAAATGAAAATATTGAAAAGTCGCGAAGACGGCATGGCAGTACTTGCAAAAAATGTTCGAAAAAGAGTTCGACGAAAGTTGTTTTTGAGAAGAAAAAAAAAGCTCCACAGCAGAAAATGGCAGCAGTTTGAGTCTCACCATTCTACTAAACCCGCATTACGCTTCTTACATTGTCTCACATGTATATTCAATTATCCGCTCATTTCTTCTCTTCCTCCTTTTCAGGTTCAGGCTCAGGAATTGGCAACTTGAACTCATCTGGCGTGTAGTCCTTACCCTTGCCAACTTGCTCCCACACACTGGAACCAACGTTGAATTGTCTGAATGCTTGGGTGAGTTCCAAAGGCTCGTAAATGACTCTCTTTTTCTCTTCGTCGTAACGAACTTCAGTGTACCCAGTGGTTGGGAAGTCCTTTCTCAATGGGTGACCTTCGAAACCGTAATCAGTCATGATTCTTCTCAAGTCTGGGTGGTTCTCAAAGAAAATTCCAAACATATCGTAAGCCTCTCTTTCGAACCAGTTTGCACCTTCAAAAATTGGCACAATCGAAGGAACTGGTGAAACCTCACTGGCGTACGTCTTCACCATGATTCTGGAGCTGTATCTCACAGACAAAAACTGGTAAACAACCTCAAAACGGTTTGTTCTTGATGGGAAATCCACGGCAGTGACATCTATTGGTGATTTGAATTGACATGTAGTGTGGTTCTTCAAAAATTTACAAACTGGAATCAACGAGTCTGGACCAACGTAGATACACAATTCGTCTTTCCAAACTGAGAACTTTTGGATAAACTTTGGCAACGCCGTGATCAAATATTTACCAAACTTGTGTAATTCTTCCAGTTGTATGGCGTAGTCGTCTGCTGGGTTGTGAATTTCCTTGTACAACTCATGAGGAATCTGCTTTCTTGGAAGTTCACTCAAGACCGGCAAGTCGTCCGTGCTTGGCTCTTTGCAGAGCAATCTCGACGATGAAATGAATCTTGTGGCGCTTAAACGGGCCACTTGACTGCCTCTTGTTAATGGTCTCAATGAATGTCTGAGCATTTGTGTGGGTTGGAGAATTTGAATAAAGAAAAATGCTATTGGCTAATGTGGTTGCGAGCCCGCGCACCACCAGGAAAAAAAAAGCCAAATTTCGCACACTGAAAAACTGCAGCTTCAAAAACATCCGATATCGCTATATTGACACTTATCGATACCGAGAGCAAACGGCGTCTCGGCTGCGCTACAAACACGTGTTTCTTTAGCGCTAAATAACGCAAAGTAGCGCTATATAGCGCATTTTAATACCGCCCACATTGACTCTGCGGCCGTCTCTGGGGAGCACCTCAACAGCAGGTTCATGGACGGGATCGCGGTTACCCGGGCACGTCTTCTGCTGTATCGCGAACCATGGCACTGGAACTGTCTATTCGGCCACTCTTTATGAGGCTGCGTTGGTCTCCAGTGATGCGCTAGATGCTCTCGATTTGTGTCTGGCAGGCGAGAAAAGCTGCAGCTGTGCAAAACTGGCAAAAGCGCCGATTTCAGCGCACCGATTTGACACTTGAGTTTTGCCAGAACTGAAAAGATTGTGACAAGGACATGGCGACCACTTCACACTTGTTGCGTTTCTGGCCACAGTCAGTGGCGAAAGTCACCCACGCGGGGGACGCTTTGCATGCTGCACAGACCGTCGCAGCACTTTCTGTGTTTTAACTTCGGAGTTGCCGTTTTCATTGCTCAAGGAAGCACCAGCAAAATTGCATGTATCATCCCTGGGGCATGCGTTGAACGTGCGTTAAACGTACCTTTGCATTTTGCACCATGGTTCGATTCTCAACCCGTCCATTCTATGCCTCTAAACTAGGAGCCTAAATTGCGACTTCTCCGGATGAGTCGGTGGCTATACAGAAACCCCACGTGACACAGTAAGCTTGTGTGGCCTCTGTGCTGCGAGATGTACTCATTGTGCTTATTGTGCTAATCTTACCTACAACAGCTGTAACGATATATTAACTAAACTAAAATGGACGGTCTGCTCTAACCAGTAGCAAGGCAAGCACTGTTACATACTTTCCAATTGCGCAGTAATCTCGTCCAACTCCAATTTACTGGCTTGGTATTTCTCGTTCAAAGCCTCGTATTTCTTCTCCAACTCGTCCTTCTCGGCTTCCAAGCTGGCAACTTTTCTCTCCAATTGTTCGGCTTTAATGTCGACCTCTCTCAATTTGGCAGTGGTCTCTTTCAAGTTCTTGTCCGAGGTTTCCAACTCTTCTTCCAAAATTTGGTTCTTTTTGCTGAAACTCTCGTTGTTGGTCTTCAAAGTGGTGTGCTCCTCGGCGTCACTCTTCAACTCGTTAAGTTGTTCCTCCAATTTGGCAACTTCTGCCTCCAACGTCTCGTTTTTGACCGTCAATGCTTGAATGCTGTGCTCTTTTTCGAGATTGTCTTGTTCCAATTCCTTGACCTTGTCGTTGTGCTCTTCAAACTTTTCTTGCCATTTTTCGGCTTCCAACTTTAAGTTGTTGATCTTTTCCTTGAGTTTGTCCATTTCTGATTTCTGGCTTCTTCTTTCTGGTTTCTCTTTTTTTGTGAGTGGTAAACAAAACGTAGCCAATTTTTTTAATAAATGCGGACCAGATCGGAGCCCCATGTGACACACGCATAATTACACGCATACCGTAGATCAAAAAATGAGAAAAATGTGTCACGTGACTCTCGGCTTGAGGATTATAAAGGCTCCTCAGATCCAGGTCTAGGTCTAGGTCCACGTCTTTTAATCTGTTCAATGAGCCGGTATGTGCTCGTGTATGGGAGCCCCACGACGTTCCAGTAGTCTCCCAAGACCCCTTTGAACAAAAGGCCACCTTTAGCCTGAATTTTGAATCCTCCAGCCGCGTCCAAAGCTTCATTGGAGTCACAATATGCTTTTATGAACTCTGTGTTTAAGTTCTCGTGATCCATCAATAGTTGCGTGGTCTCCAAGTGGCTCAATTCGTTCCCATAAAGGTCAAAACACCAAACTGCTGTCTTGACGTACATGGGCCACCGGTTTTCGTGGAATTTCCTCAAGTTCTCAAACTGCTCCTGCTTGTCCTTTGGCTTTTCGTAGATTTCGCCGTTGATCTCAACTATCGTGTCCGCAGCAACCACAATAACGTTCCTCTTGCCACGCGTCCCCTGCGTTTTCAGAGCTTGTTGCTCTCTCTTGATCTCGTCCAAAACCGCAAGTCCTTTGTTTTTTGCAGTGTTTGTCACATAATCGTCGGGTCCCATCAGATTCTTGTCCAAATCCTCTGCGTAGCCCAGAACTCGCACCTGGAACCTGAGGCCTAGCCGTGTCATGACGTCTGCCCTGTTTGGCGACGAAGAAGCAAGCACCAAGTCGTGAGATGACATCCTTACATCCAATAGGGTATATTTTTTCAATTTTGGTTTTTCTTGTTTTTTTTTGGTTTTCTTATTTTTCTGGTGTTTTTGCAGTTTTGGTTTTTTCGGCCGTTTTTAGTCGCTTTTGGATTTTTGAAGTAGATTTTTTTCTGATTTTCACCGATATATTTCTGATCCTTTCTCTCTTCGGATACTGAAAAGATTCATAAACTGCAACCGTTTCTTACCCGGCGCGGCACCTGGCATCTGGCATGGAGCTCACAGCAGAGATTCAAAAGGAACAGCAGCGAGTTCGGGAGCAGAAGTTTTGGGACAAGTCATTGCAAGCCCTCCGGCTGATGCACAATGACTACAAGTCGATAGTTTGTCTAGCTTTGGGGCTGCCGTACGAGGACAAGAACGCCAAAATCCAGCTAGCGTACTTGGACTTGGTCAGCAAGGAGTTTGGCAGTGATGTTGGCGTGTGGGATCCGCAGTTTCTGCAGAAAGACGTGGACTACTTGGTTGAGTGTGGCTACACGGTTGACAAAAAGTACGGTTTGGATTTGGACATTGAAGTGTTGGACAAACAAAGAAAAGATAAGGTGGACGAGACGGCGGGCATTGGTGTGGCGCCACAGAATGCGGAAGGTCTTGCGAAGAAACCTGCGGAAGCGGAAGCGGAAGCCCAAAGTCTGCAGCTGACTGAGGAGGAACAGACAGAGGCTCCAAAGGTAGCAGTGCCAGCAGACCCTGCGCCAGTTGCGTCTGCACAGTGCCTTTTCTTTTTGCCGCACATTCCTCTTCTTGTTCTCGAGAAGTTCCTTGAGATCCAGAAACCAGAGTACCTTGTGACAAACGACCTCGTGTTGCAGCTGATGAAAACAACTTTCAGCAAGCTCAGCTCGGAACATCCCATAATTGCAAAGATCGTTACTCTTTTGGATCCTGTTGCACCAAAAGATGCCCCGGACGATGGGTTCCAGAGTGTGCAGCGCAGAAAGAGAAAGAACCGCAAAAATGTAGTGCTAGATTTGGCAGAGGCACAAAAGAAATTCCAGAATCAAATGGCGGATCGTGGACCGCGGGCGGCACATGTTTTGTATCGTTTTGAGTCTCTGGACATGCTGAAAGAGATCTACAGTGGGATGAATAACTTGTGTGTAATGCGTCTCCAGTACTAACGACTAGAAAAGAATCAGACTTAACGCACAGTAATAGACTAATGTAACTGTAGCATCAAGCCAGAGAAATGTCAAACTGCGAGTTCGGTAAAATAGGACCACATTCACCACTTGTAGGTGTCTCTAGTGTAAAAACTCTTCAAGAAATCAAAACCCACGATTCCCTTACAGTAGTTCTCGCTCATCTTCATCAAGTCGTCCTGAGTCACCTCCACTTGGCCCGTTTGAGCACTGTGCTTCAATCTGTTCTTTTTCTCTAGCTCCTCCATCTGCAGCGTAAGCAGGCTATCCAATTGCTCAAATCTAGCAGTGTTAGTCCATATTTTGCTGTTTTCATTGTCCAGCGTGATAGTCCCCTGAGCGGCTGTGACTTTTCTCTCATATTCTAAGCCCAGCTCAAAATCTTTTAATTCAACCTCGGTGTCTGTTGCACCCAGCCCATAGTTTCCGTTCGGGTCAAGGTTGAACAACGACGTTCCATTTTGGTGTTTGTACAACTTGTACTTTGTTCCCTTAGGCCCTGCCAACTTTTGAGCTTGCGTTTGCAAAAGATCAACATACAACGAGAGTCTTTGATCATCTATGTGGCTCGTATTTGTCGTGAAAACGGTTTTGTACACGTTTTCAAAAAACGTGCTTCTCTTGGAGTTCCCGTGCCACTCAGGCATGATTGGAACAACCACAGGCCGGACTTTTGTGCAAAATCCACTCGAAACATTACCAAGACTGGTACTGTAACTGCTTTGCAAGCCGTCTTTCAAAATTTCACTTCTCTTGATTGATCTGAGATTTGATACTGCACTCGCGTAGTCACCGTAGCTCTTGTACAGTTGCACGTTGCCCAATTGAACCAGTTGGAAAGTTTCAAAACACACTCTCTCCTGGGTATTCAAAGAAGAGCTCATTGTGTACTTTAAACAAGTCACCGTTCTCACGTAGTCCGCATAACCAACAATCTCTTTGAGCCATTTTGGGTCCCATTCGCCCAAAACCACAACATCCTGTTTCAAAGTCCCCGTTTCATTTTTGCTCAGAACCACCGTCCCTGAAGTATCAGAGATTCTACTATCCTGCCACAGCATCACACTGCCCGCAACAATCCAGTTGTCACCTGGAATGGTATCTCCCTGGCTAATGGTTTCACGAGATTGTGCTCCAGCAACAACCACAACCTTCAAGTTGGAAGACCCGCGCCACAATTTTGGCAAGTAGGCCGTCAAGTCAATGTCAATGTGACCCGTGTCATACGCGTTCAATCCAACAACGGGGTTCCAGAGCAGCGGAGAAATGCCACCTGTGTAAATTACTGGTGGAGGCACATCAACGGCCACAAGCTGATTGTCCAAATACACCTTGACAACACGGACTGGCCCGTTACCAAGCATTCCGTTTCCATGACTCAGAAACTTGTCCTTGAACGGGTCCAACATGTTGCTGTACCAAAATTCTTCTGCGGCATTGCCCGTGACAAAAAGTCTCAACTTGCAACGTATAGTGTCACTGGATTGCTGAGGAACAGTGTACTCAATAGCGTCAGTTGGATAGTACTTGATCTGGGGTTTCTCTGAGGAGATTGGTCCTTGAATAGGCAAAATTTGAGTTGGAGGCAGATTAGCTGCTATTTGCAACGCCTTTGCCTCTGGGATGTCAGCAAACATGTCAAATGACTGTGTAGACAGCGGCGTTGGAGTCTTGTAGTACCGAGCAATGATACTGACTGCGAACTCACCATTCAAGCTGCCGCTAACAACGTTATCCAATTGGAAACTGACGTGGCCCAGTTCACGGAAAACGGCTACGTAGTCCAGCAAATCCTTGGTCCAGTTGAAATGAATGTTTCTGCCACCAGGCTCGGCAGTGGAGGTCCGCCACACTGGCACGCTGTTAACAAACAAGTGCGCCAATCTGTCGTACTGACCGCCAGAGCTCGTTGTCTCAATGGTAACGAGAATTTTGTTATAGTCGACGTCTGATGGCGGCGGAGTATACAGCTGCACGCCCGGGCTGCCCCACGAGTTGCCGTAGGTGTGGTTCAAGATCTGCTGCTCAAACACCATGTACTTGCTGTCTATTTGAACTGGAACGTCAACCATTATAATCTCGCGCACCTCCGATGACTCTGTGTCAACACTATTAGGCAATAGGTGTCTCATTGGGTGCACAAACTGCTTTCTTTTTGCGATCTCGTGCTTCTGGAGCTTGGTTCCAGGCGCCATTTCCAAGACCACAGGTGCTTTGGCTGTGGTGCTTGAGTAAAAGCACAACAAGAGAACAAGGGCAAAAATTGTGCCAAAGCTCTTCAGATTGCTAAAGTGCAAATTCAGCGAGTGTCCGAGTGTCGTTTTCATATTGCGAGCAAAGCTTGAAAAACAACTGGCTGTGTGTGTGTGTGTGTGTGTGTGTGTGTGTGTGTGTGCGTGTGTGTGTGTCTGAGGTTTTTCCCAGCTGCCAAAAGAGTGCGGAAAACTCAACTTAAATATTTTAGATGTCTAAAATACATAAACCTCTTTTTTTTTCTGCCACATTCTTATCCGTCTTATCTGCATAATCAAGAACGGAATCTCAGCCACAGGATAATCGGCCTAGTCAGGGGAACCTGACTCTTGTTTGCCAAACAATGGGACACAAGGAAACAATGCCAAAGGTCCCAGAGAACGCGTCCCCTGTGTCAGCTAGCTTTTTTGAGTTCCAGTGACGGCTCAGGTTCTCTCAGGTTCCTTGTCGTGTTGCCTGTACTCAATCTCATTTCCTATTGTGCTTAAGGTTCGTTGCGTGCGTGCGTGCGTGCCCGGGCTGTCAAAACTACACGAAAAAGTAATCGAAAAAGAAAACAAAAAGGACCGAAAACTGCAAAACTGCAGAACTGCAAAACTGCGAAAAATGCAAAACTGCAAAAACACACGCCTAAACAGCACCCGTGCACCGCGCGACCCATCAAACCGTAAACAAAAAATCAAAACAACCGCAGCCAGCAAACAATGTCACAGTCGCAGTTGTACAGCATCTTCAGCACGGCCATCGCGTCGTTTGTGACCCCTGCGATGCCGCAGGACTCGCGTGAGCAGCTTGTAGAGCTTCTTTTTGCCGTCAGCCAGGGTGAAGTGTCGCCTATTGAGATCGAAACTGCGTTTCCACGGCTCGAGTCGTTTTTTGTCAACACAAACAAATGGCACGTGTTTTTGAAAATATGCGAATTGCTTCCGGATGCGCAGAGCGCCGACGAAGTGCAGCGGTTGTTTTTGATGGCAGGTTCCCAGGAGGACTCGATCATGTACAGTGAAAACAGCTTGGCGAGTATCGGCAGTTTTGACTTGAGAAAGTACCAACAGCAGCAGCAGCAGCACAATTCGATGGGTGGCACGCCTGTGCCGTTGTACGAGACTGCCTTGATGATATACAAGGACGTGAACCGGGCCCAGTTTGTGCTGGAACAGGAGATGTTGACGTTTATCTTGTTCACGCTTCTGGGCTCCACCTCGCAGCTATTTGCGTTGTCTAAAGAGGAAATTGCGATCCCGGACTCGGTGGACACGAGCAGAAGCTCCATCTTACGGCTTCTCTTTGAGGCGAGTCTTTTGCTCTGCCATTTAGAAAACAAGTGCCACCTGGTTGTGCACAAGTCCCAGGTCAAAGACGCCTTTTACACACAGGTTCAGATAATCCTACAGCGATACAAAAGTCTTATCAACGAGATGTCGGCGAGCCAGCTGTTGGGCCACTCGTTGCTCGATATTTACATTCTTCTAGTGCCCGAGATAGACAAGTTGAAACTTTTGCGAAACTTGGCGCAAAACGCAGATTCCGTGGCTGGCCACTTATTTTTGTCCTTGCTCCACCGCCACACCACCCTGGGCGACTTTTTGCTAAGGAGCATTTCTCAAGAGTGTTTTTTAAGAAGTTCAGAGCCGTACTACAAGATAATAGAAACGTGGCTCCTAATGGGTGAGATTGATGACAGAAACAAAGAGTTTTTTGTGGTCCAAAGTCCACAGAAACATGAAAAGCACGCATTATTAAAGAGCTTCAGCCTAGACAGCCTGAAAGTGCCCAAGTTTTTGAGTGTGGATACTTGCAATAAGATTTTTGAGATTGGCTCAATGATCGTGTTTTTAGGGCACTACTGCAAGAGCTACAAGTTCTTAAATGAGTACACAGAAAAGTACAGAGAGTTCTATTCCAAAAAGAGCTTGCATACCCACTCAAAAAGAGAGTTTGAGCTTTTGATTCAGTCCCAGCATGTGGAGTTGAGCAGTTTTTTCACAAAGTTGATATACACGGAGTACAAGTACGCGGAATCGGTAAAGTTACTCAAGGAGTTTGTTCTACAAGGAAAAGGTGACTTGATTGACGCTTTGTTGCAATACAGCGGCATAAAAGGATCTGGAAATGGCAAAATAAGTGGGTCTGTGTTTGGGCACATGTTGCCTAACGCCATTCACAATACCTCTTTGAAAAGATTACCCAAAAGCCAAACGAATCAGTTGGATACAGTTGTGGTCAACAGCTCGGCCAAAAGGGCTCATGACTACAGTTTGAACTCTTTTTCGATTAATTACGTTTTGGACGATGCTTTGGATTACATAGTGTACGGAACCGGGGGGCTTGCAAAGTACTTGAAGTTGTTCAATTTTCTTTGGAGGCTCAAAAAGATTGCGTACTTGTTGACACAGTCGTGGAGCAACAAGTCAAGAAACGCAAACTATTTCAAAGACAAACGGTACTGGAAGATTCACATCGTGCGCAACTCATTGATCGTTTTCTTCAACAAGATCATGGGGTACATGAACTATGAGATGATTGGCACCAATTTCAACGAGTTTTACCAAAACTTGAAGAAACTGGGTCTGAAAAAGGAGTCTTTTTTGAAACCTAAAGCAAAGTACATGGAAGAGATGACGGCCAAGCAGTACGCCAGTTTTGGCATTCCGTTCCCCAAAACACTGCCCTGTGAGTTTGAAACCCGGTCCTTGGCGCAGCTAGTGCAATTGCACGAACAGTATTTGACCCAGATTTTCGCCAACAAGTTGATCGGAAAGTACAGCCATGATATAAGCAAGTTCATGGAGATTGGAGAGCGGTTTCTAGTGGCCGAAAGTGAAGTTGGCTCCGGGGACGTCGACGTATTGCAGATAGTGAGAGGTGTGTACGACGAATTCAAGAAGATGGAGAAGTCGTTCATTGCGTCGTTGTTGAGAGACAGGGACATGGAGACGCTTGCCATCAAAATGTAGCATGGCACGGGCACAAGCACGTCCCAGCTGTCTCTGTCAATTCTGGCGATTCTGTCAATTCTGGCAATTCTGGCAGTTCTGGCAGTTCTGGCACTCATGGCACTTTCAATACCCTTCTGGCGTGCATGCATACATAGTTTCATGAATTATGCCGACATGTTTTTTTAATATCCGATATAGAATATCCGCTCATCTGCTTTTTTGTATTTTTTGACTTCTTTTTCTGTTTTCTGTTTTTACTTTTTTCTGCTGTCTCCTATCCGCCATGTTTGACACATTGGAGAGAATAGTGCCACCGGTGCTCCTCACACTCGTTATCTTGCTATTTCTTAGGTCCCTTGCCCAGAACTTCAGTGAGACACACAGAACGCTCACTGAGTACGAGAGGTTCCAGGAGAACGAGGCCCGGTTGTTGTGGGAACTCGAAAACGAACAGATTCAGTTGCAGCAACAAGACGGGTTCTTGGAAACGCTTCAAATGGACTTGGCCAACTTTTTGCAGCTAGACACCGTCAACAGCCGCTTGCGGCGGCGTAAAACGGCCGCAGACGTGTTTGAGAAAGTGTACAAGGAGAAAGTGCGAGACCGCGAGTACAAGCCAGAGGAGGCGTCTACAAACACTTGTTCGATCTGCATGGACCTGTTCAGTGTGGGCGAGGCCGTGAACGAGCTCCCGTGCGGCCACGTTTTCCACGCAAAGTGTATTGGCCACTGGTTCTTTGGCTACCCGGAAAGCAGGTACTTGTGCCCGTACTGCCGGGACGACGTGTACTACGGGCTATTGAGCGGGGAAATATGACCCAGCGCGAGGCACCGAGAGTTACTGGGAGCCACTGGGAGCCACTGGGAGCCACTGGGAGCCACTGGGAGCCACTGGGAGCCACTGCTTCGGATCGCGCTGGAGTTCGGCGCCATCACGTCTTTGTTAGTGTCTCTGGAAGACACAACTACCCGTGTTTGTATATTCAGGTAATGTATTCAGTATTTACAACATCTTACTCACTTCTCTTCGTCCTTCACATACCCGTAGTTCCACACTTCTCTTGGTGGGTACTCGGTTGGTGCCCTGAGCTCCAAACTGTATCTCTTGCCCTTTTCGTAGAAAACACTGCTTTTGTAAAGCTTCTCGTCCGTCTCTTTCAAATCATTCACAGCGGCGTCCATGGCGGCGTACTGCTGCGCAAGCTTCTTCTCGTGCGCCTCGCGCTTCTGCTTTTGCACCAACGACCACGCGTTGCTCACTGTTTGGTGTCTCACAATGTCCTCGTTGCAAAGGTTGAGCATCTTTGGGATTTTCTTCTTACCACTCAAAACAGATAACTGCGTGACCACGCGCTGTGTGGCTGGCGTAGCGGCCGACTTTGTGCGCTTGTACCGCACAAACTGCGTCTGGCACGGCTTCACAAACGGCTTCACTGGAGTTCTCAACATCTTTCTGCGTTCAACTGATTTTGCACACTTTCTCACTTTTTTCACTTTTTCGCTTTTTTTTTTTTTTTGGTCTTTGGAGAAGAATGCTCCAACACCCGCACACCCAAAATGAAAAACACCCATGCACTCATCGGCCCAGAATTTTTATTTTGGCCCAACATCAAGCCAGGAAACCCAAGACCACAATTACTGATGCTAGCCAAACGAACTGGGCTTGTCTTGAGGCGACTGACACGACTCAGTGTGCGGCTATACGCCAGCAGGGTGCTGCCACCCGAGGACCTGGTCAGCGAGTCGTTGAAAAAAGAGCGCATTGGAACAGTTCTGTGGACAAAAACGCTGGGACCCGAATTGAAGCTCAGTGGGATCAGCAACAATAAGAACTCCCAGTTCTGCGCCACGTGCGGCGTGCTATTGCAGAGCGAGCATCCGGAGAAACCCGGGTACGTTGAGAGAAAAGTCGTGGAGTCCAGAGGCGGCACCCACAGACAACTGCACAAAAGACACAGTGGACTTGGAGACTCGCTGAAGTTGTTGCAGATATTGCTGGCCGAGGACAAGCAGCTTTTGATGAACATTCCGGAAGCGGCCGCGGAGCCCGTTGCGGAGCTCCAGGCCGTTTTCGATGAGCTGGTTGCTGGAAAAGCCGAAGGACACAGAGCTAACGAACATGCGTGTTTGCGGTGCCACGGAGCTTTTAACCACCACATAAAGTTTGAAAAACTGTTGCAGGAGATGCTGGCGTTGCAGGAGATGTTCCAGCACGAGCTGTGGAACCTCAGAAACAGCACAATAATGTACTGTGTTCTGACGACCGATTTCCCGTTCTCGCTCAATTTGGGGCTTTTCAACGAGATCCAGACCCCAGAGAAAGTGTTCTTGGTGTTCAACAAAGCCGACACTATGTTTGGCACCGAAGCGGCTGCCAAAAACGCTAAACGCTACTATTTGCAAGCAGTCAATGCTTTTTTGCTAAAAGCGTACAAGGCTGGCAGTTTGAGACGTAAAACGCAGCTCAAGGAGTCGCAGGTCATATTGACGAGCTCTGTGCTGAACTGGGGGCTTGCAGAGATCCACACACAGCTCTTGCACAACAAAAAACTCTTCTTCTTTGGCGAACCAAACGTGGGAAAGTCTCTGTTGGTGCAGACGTTGTGCAACCAAAAACACGGCACAGCACACCACTTACCGGGCACCACACAGGACGCGTTGGTGTACAAGCTGAAGTATGGGACCGTTGTGGACTTGCCAGGGTTCCGTCCTGAGGCATTGGACGCCCAAACCTTTCTTTTGGACTCCTGGAGCAAGTACCTCAACAAAAAACCACTGAAAAATACGACACAAAAGTCCCGAAAATCCTATCAGGAGCGCAACAAGCTTTTGTCCACGCAGTACCACCTGGTGGTGGGCACCAAATGTTACTCTTTTGGTGGTTTGGTGTACTTGTCGGGCACAGAAAACACCATTCTCCAGATCAAGTCTCGAGTTCCAGATTGCGGACGCGTGTTCCGTCTGGTGGACAGAGCACTCGAGTTCTATCTGGGCGAGTCTCCACATGCCGTGAAAGAGAAAATCGTTGACATTGGCAAGTTTTGTCCAGGAGGTACCCTGGACCTTGCCAGGTACATTTTGCCGCCATTTTTTGGAGAAATGGAGTTGATTGTCAAGGGTTTTGGTCGCATAGAGGTGACGCCAACATCGGGGGCCGCCAAATTTGAGTCTCGCGAGCAGTTTGTGCAAGATATGTGGCAGAACTGCAGTGTGGAGGTATTCGCGCCAAAAAACTTGCCATTATTGGCAAGAGTAGCCATGGACTACTATCTTTTGGACACTATGAGGTACGAGGCGGTCAAGAAAGTCGTCAAGAAGAAGTTTGACCCAAAGAAGAGCAGGTTGGGCAATTTCTATGAGTCAAAGCCAGTGTTTGACAGAAAACCACGGCCGTTTTACAAAGACTTACCCGTGTATACCAAACTCGTCGAGGTGCCTCCGGGGGTGGAGAACCCCCGTGAATGGGCATTCAGCCAGGTGAGACACCAGTTGGAGGCTCACAAAAGCATTTTTGAAGCTGAATCTGAGGAGTCTCTCAGCTGGTTCGACAAGAGGTACCCTGAAGTGGAGCAGATGTGCGAGGACGACAAGCGCAAGGAGATGCTCAGGTGCTACCTACAGGAAAGCTGGCCTGTATAGATTTAAGAGTGACGACAACATGTACATACCAAACAACTATTACGATTTTTTTTTTTTTTTTACTTGGTTTTTATTAGTTTCCGATATAATTCAAATTCACTCACATATTTTGGTGGTGTAAATATATATCCGATAACCCCAAATTATGCACCAGTCCCCAATCTACTTTTCCGATCCACTGATCAACGTGCCGGTGTTACCCGGCTTTGCACATATACGACATACGAATTTTTCAACCACCAACACAGACAACTAACCTCAACAGAATGTCATCCAAGAACGAATTTTTAGCACTTTTCCCGGAGCTTGTGACGGAATTGCAAGACTTGCTCAAGGGCTATGAAATGCCGCAAGACGCCATTGACTGGTTCACGAGAAACATCGAGTACAATACACCAAAGGGCAAATTGAACAGAGGTGTGTCTGTCGTTGACACCTACAGAATCTTGAAGAAGTACGAGCTGGTGAGCGCCATTCCAAAAGATGAATTGAAGAAGGTCGTTATTTTGGGCTGGTGTGTGGAGTTGCTCCAAGCCTACTTCCTTGTTGCTGATGACATGATGGACAATTCCATCACAAGAAGAGGACAACCTTGCTGGTACAGAGTCGAGGGCGTCAAAGAGATCGCCATTAACGACTCATTCATGTTGGAAGGGGCTATTTACATGTTGTTGAAGAAGCACTTCCGCCAGGACTCTTACTACGTCGATTTGATGGACTTGTTCCACGAAGTGACTTTCCAAACTGAATGTGGCCAATTGTTGGACTTGATCACGGCCCCGGAGGACCATGTGGACTTGAGCAAGTTTAGTTTGAAGAAGCACTCGTTGATTGTGATCTACAAAACGGCTTTCTACAGTTTCTACTTGCCAGTTGCCTTGGCAATGTACGTTGCCGGAGTGAGCTCCGAAAAAGACTTGAAACAAGCCCATGACGTGTTAATCCCATTGGGTGAGTACTTCCAGGTGCAGGACGACTACTTGGACTGTTTTGGTGACCCAAACCTCATTGGCAAAATTGGAACAGACATTCAAGTGAACAAGTGTTCGTGGGTTGTGAACACGGCGCTTTTGCTTGTGAACGACGAACAGAGAAAAGTTTTGGATGAGAACTACGGCCGTGGTCCAGATGCCGAGAAGGAGAAGGTGGTGAAACAGTTGTTCAACGACTTGAACATCAAGAAAGTGTACGCCGAGTACGAGGAGAAGGTCAGCAGCGAGTTGAGAAAGAAGATTGCTCAAGTGGACGAGCTGCGTGGGTTCAAAAAGGAGGTGTTGAGCGTGTTTTTGGACAAGATCTACAAGAGACAAAAGTGAGCTAGCTAATAGACGTGCCTCCATGAACGTGTGTAGAAACCTGGGCTGCCAGCAGAGGACTCAAAAAGCATTTGCCCTGTGCGCCCTTGTTCCTCGGGGGGGGGTCTCATTTTGTTGCAGCGTACGTTGCAGGACCTAAAAACGTCCTTGTAGGTACCCAACAAGCCATATAGTAAATTCATTATTGTCTTCTTTGCTTCGAGTGTAATTTTTCACTTTTCCCCGATGCCGCTATTTTTTTTTTTTTTTTTTTTACTTTTACTTTTACTTTTACTTTCTGACTTTTTTGATTCTGACTTTTTTCACATCTGCGCAAATGAGCTTTCAGAGAAAGAACCAAGTGTTGTCTGGGTCGCGGGTGCCTAGGGCGCCGGCCAGAGGCGCGCCCATCTCTGCAGGCGCGTCAAGCCTCTCTGGAATTCCAAGAAGGGGTCCGGGAATTGCAGGAGTTGCAAAAACGGTGCTAGAACAAGCTCCAGCCAGCAAGAAACTGTGTGCTGCCGTGAAACCGTCGATATTGACGTCAGACGTCCCTGTGGCATCCAGCGGCAGCAGCGATCTCGACAAGTTGTTGCTACACAACGGAATCCCGCTTGGAACGTCGCTTCTTGTGGAGGAGACTGGCACAACAAACTACTCATCGGTTTTGCTCAAATACTGTGCGTCATTGGGGGTGCACCAGAATCGGATTGACAAGAACTCACACGTGGTGGTCATTGGCGACAACTGGGTCGCCGAGTTGCCTGGAGAGTTTGCGGGCACAAAGAAGGAGGTCAAGAAGCAGCAGGTGGCTGCTAATGAGAACAAGGTGAGTGTGCAGAACATGTTGGACAAGAACCTCAAGATTGCGTGGCGGTACGGGCTCAAAGACGGCCAGGAGAACAAGGACGAAGACGCGTCAGACAATTCGGGCTACATCATGCGGTTTGACATATCCAAACGCATCACAACGAGGCCGAGCGAGCTCACGTGTGTCGACATTGCACACAACGTTGTCAAACAGGTGGAGCAGATTGTGGCCAAAGAAACCATGAAAGGCACAAACCTGTGTGTTGTGCGTATAGTTGCTCCTGGCATACTCTCGCTTGGCACATACTCACCAGAGTACTTTGATCCTAGTGTGATTTTGCAGTTTTTGCACGGCATTGAGACCTTGGTGAAGAAGTACAACGAGAATCTTGTTTTTGTGGGCTCAATGGCCACCGAGGTGTTGGACGATGCAATTGTGGAGTTGGTGAGAAGAAAATTTGACTCAGTGGTCCAGCTAGACCCGTTCAGCTACGCCTTGACAAAGTATTTGGAGAAATCGTACAAGAACCAGCCAAACAAGGTGCAGCAGGGTTTTGTGAATGTGATCAAAGTGGCCAAAGTGCTGGATAGAGGTGCAATGGTGGTGAAGAAGAACGAGCACGCGTTCAAGTTGGGCAAACGGAGTTTCGAGATCGGCGACTGGAGCATCCCCGTCGACAACGACGAGGTGGAGGAGAACATCGAGTTTTGAGTGGCAGCAGCAGCAGCAGCAGCAGCACTGGGATCTTTGGTGCACGGGGGCTGAACTGTGGCTGCACCCGTGCACCACACAAAAAAGAAAAAATGCGCGCGCAGAAAAATGTCCAGGCGTTACCCGTGCTGATGTGGGCCTGTTATCTTGAAACACTGAGTATCACATGCTACTAAATATCTGATCCTTGCATAGCGCTACAGTCTACTAATCGCGGCAATTGTGATAGTGACAGCAAAACTATTATCTATTACACTGATAGGCCCCAGCGAAACTGGCGGGTGCCTAGCCAGCGGCGCCTAGGCTGCAACGAAGCCGCACAGACTCTGGGAGCTTGGCCCTGCAGCTGAAGCCAGGGTGTAGCTGTGACGGCTCAATCCGTCACTTGGACTTCCTTCATTTAGTTATAAAGTTTACTCTTCCGCACTTAAGATATGGGCGAAACTTCAATTTGACGGCGTAAGCTGCCCTTTTCAGAGTACCTGGCCAGTGTAACACAATACTTACTTTTCTAATTTTTTTTTTTTTTTGCTACTGGGTGTTCGAAATTATTATTCTTAGTGTAAGAAAAGCTCGTTTTCAACAAATCCAACATGAAAGTGAAACTTGGATGGATAGTTTAGTAGAATTATTAGCAGGAAAAAAAATAAAAAAAAGAAAGAGCAAAAAGAAGCCAAATCACCAAATAAATGCGACCGGACCATCTGCCTGAAAATCGGGACGTTCCGAGGGTACGGACAGAAATTTCAGAATTTTGGAGACGTGCCAACCTCAGGCGCGGCCAGCACCAGTCTCACGCACTCTGAAGTTCCAATAAGTAGCGCCAAATTTTTAAGCTACACTTCTTTCAGGATCTGCCGCCCTCCCACGAGCTTTGCCAGCAGAGTCGTTGCCACAGCTCTAGTTGAGCCTAGGTGATCCCTTCCCATTACTAATGTCTGGTACACTGATTTAGTGCGGAAACCGGAAAGCGCACGGGTTACCCGGGGTCAACCGGACATGAGATTTTTAGAATCGAGGAAACGGAAATCTCTAAGGAAAAACAAAATGAAAAGTGGCCATGGAATCCAGCGAGAAACTAAAAAACAAAAAAAATTGATTCTTTTTTTTTCCTCTTTCTTTTTTTTTCTCCTTCACAAGTAATTGTTTTTTATTAAATACGTTTCGTTTGTGTAATTTGTTTTGGATACATCTCTGGCCAAACAAAGACAAAAGAAATCAAATAAGAACAATAAAAAGGGAAGACAGCATTCAGATAGTCAGCTTATCGAATCAGCAATCAAAAGACATTTAAATACTTCTCTTCTAGCTTGTAAGAAAAATTCAGTGTTCGTATTTGATTTTTTTCTTTTTTTTTTCATTAGAAAAGGATACAACAAACAACGATCAAAGAGGATTGATTATATTATAGATTATCATCAAGATACTTGAAGAGATTAAGCTCAATATCTAACATACAATAAACCTAGTGAAACTCAATATGCAAACGATTAAGTGTGTTATTGTTGGTGATGGTGCTGTTGGTAAAACATGTCTTTTGATTTCGTATACCACCAACAAGTTTCCAGCCGACTATGTTCCAACAGTTTTCGACAACTATGCCGTGACTGTGATGATCGGTGATGTGCCATACACTTTAGGCTTGTTTGATACAGCCGGTCAAGAAGATTACGATAGATTAAGACCATTATCTTATCCATCAACTGACGTTTTCCTCGTTTGCTTCTCGGTCATATCACCACCAAGTTTTGAGAACGTCAAAGAGAAATGGTTCCCAGAGGTCCACCATCATTGCCCTGGTGTTCCATGTGTCATTGTCGGTACCCAAATTGATTTAAGACAAGACCCTCTTATCATTGAAAGATTGCAAAGACAAAGATTGAACGTTATAAGTTTCGAGTCTGGTGTCAAATTGGCCAAAGAGTTGAAAGCCATCAAATATGTTGAGTGTTCTGCTTTGACTCAAAAAGGTTTGAAAAACGTGTTTGATGAAGCCATTGTTGCCGCTATAGATCCTCCACGTAAGAAGGGCGACAATAAGAAAAGGTGCATTGTGTTGTGAGTTTAGGAAAAAAGTGGATTTTGTGAGTGAGTGTGCGTTTGTTGTTTTTTATGGATGGAGAGAAAGTTTGTGTTAGTGTGATTTGTGGTCGAAGAATTTATTAAAATATAATGAAACATAGGATAAAGAACGATTTAATTTATTTTGCATATTAGTTCATAAAAGCAAAAAAAAAAACAGAGAACAAAAAGCTAGAAAGAAAATGTTGTGAATTGCGGTGGTGGTGATACTTTTTTTTTTATATTTTATTTTATTATTGTTGTTTGCCTTTCTTTACCTTATTTATTGATAATAACAGTATATATTTATCCAGTGAGTGCTGCTTTCAGAGAATATTTTGGTTTCGCTCATATTTTTTGGTTTCATATATATTGGTAAACAGTTGTAAGAAGCTTTTTTTTTTTCAGTGACTTAGTGATAAGTAAATTTTTCACTTGTAGTGTAGATCTCTGCAGATCTTCTTGGGGGCCACTAATTCTGGCCTTTTTTGTACAAACGAACCGTTTCTATTGTCTGAGAATCAAGCTTACAGCTACAGCATTGAGCTTAGCACAAATTTTGCTTTTCCATTTCCAGATTTTCAGATCTTGGCTACCACCGACACAACGTCCTCGTCTTCCACAACATGGCTCAACCCACATTTTTGTGGCGAGTGTTTTGCACTCGTTCCCCAGACCAATCCGTACTTGAAGTTGTCTTTCAAGTCTCTGTGGATTCCGCGGCACACCGTTTCCAAAGTGCTGTTTGCTCTCAAGACCAAAGGGTCTGAAAAATCCGGGTCTTCGCCTCTTTTCTTCGTGTACACTTTGATCAAGTTCAAGTTGTGCCAGATCTCTTCTACCACGTCGCTGACTCCCAAGTCCTGCTCCACAGACATCACCACGGTATTGGGCTCCCGTGCGACTCTGTCGACTTCCTCCAAGGACACCGAGTCGATTTTGTTGTACACGTAGACACACTTGACGTATCTGATGTGTTTTTCGTTGATAACGTCGATGAAATCGTCCACAGTGCAGTTTTCGTCTCTGATCAACACGTCTGCGTTGTGGATACGGTAGTCTCTCAAAATTCCGCTCACAACCCTCTCGCTCAAGTACTTTGGTGGCGACGTGCACAGAAATTTGATTCCGCCCGTTTTCTTCTCTTTGTAGTAAATGTTAGGCTTCTCCTTGTTCAACCGGATCCCCACGGCCTCCAACTCTCGCTCCAAGATTTGCCGCTGGTCTTTGCCCTTTGTCACATCCAAAACCATCAAAACAAGGTCAGCAGTCTTTGCAGTCGCCACAACCTGTCTTCCACGTCCACGTCCGTCGTTCGCACCTTTTATAATACCAGGCAAGTCCACAATCTGGATCTCGGCACCCTGATACTCCAAGACACCCGGCACGGACGTCAACGTTGTGAATGCATAGTGTGCAACCTCGGATTTTGTCTTGGTGACCTTACTCAAAAACGTTGACTTACCCACAGATGGGAACCCAATAAGAACCACACGTGCGTCACCACTTTTGGCAACCTCAAAACCCTGTCCTTTGCCACCCGAGCTGCCCGGTGCCGGCTCCAAAAGCTCTCTTCTGTATCTGGCTAACTTCCCCTTGAGCAAACCAATGTGGTACTCTGTGGCCTTATTCTTCTGTGTTCGCAGAAGCTCCAACTCAATCTGTTCAATTTTCTCAATGATCCCCATGTCTTAGTGGTTGTGTGCTGGATGTTCTGGTGCTATGTTCTCTTGTCTCTGTGTTGTAGAAGTTTTTTTTGTGTAAGAATTGATCCCAAGTTCCCAGTTGGCTCGATTATTCCCTCTATCCGATGTTCTTTTCCACTGGCACGACACAAATTTTCCTTAAGTTGAAAAATCAAATTTTTTTGTTGCATCAAAACTTTTGATCGGCACCTCAAAACACCCCCATATGCTAAAGTTACTCATCTGAAAATTTTCCCGAGGCTCCTTTTTTATCCTTCTCCATAAAACTCAAAAAACTTCTAGATAATGTCCCAACTCTTGGTTTTGCCGGGAAACAAAGCGTTTTCCGAGTTCAGACTCAAAAACCTTGTTTCTGCTATTCAAGCCGAGACTGGAGACAGAAATGTCTCCATTGTGTCAACTTTCAATCACTACATCTCAGTGAAACAAGAGATGCCAGACAAAGTGTTGCAAAACTTGAAAAGTCTTTTGGAGTACGGCGACTCTCACGACGCGTCGTCTAAGGAGGTTGTGGCTGCTTCTCAGGGTGGTTCCAAGCCTGAGAATTCTTATTTGGTGACCATTTTGCCTCGTTCCGGTACTATTTCACCGTGGTCTTCGAAAGCCACAAATATCGCACAGGTCTCAGGATTTGGCTCCTATGTCCAAAGAATCGAGCGCGGCTACTCGTTGTTGATCACCGCAAGCTCGGATTTGGGCAAGTTTTTGAACGCTGAGTCTCAGTTTGCCATTTTGTCTAGCGTGTACGACAGAATGACACAGCAAGTTTACTTGGACAAGCTCCCGGGTTTTGAGGACATTTTTGCCACAAGCGACCCAAAGCCACTCCAATTTGTTGATTTGTGCTCTTCTGCTGACCCAGTTGCCACACTCAGTGCCGCCAACGAAAAAATGGGGTTGGCATTGGACAAAGAGGAGATTTTGTACCTTGTTTCGTCTTTCAAAGACAAATTGAAGAGAAACCCAACCGACGTTGAGCTTTTTATGTTTGCGCAGATCAACTCTGAGCATTGCAGACACAAGATTTTCAATGCGCAATGGATTGTTGACGGCTTGGAAAAGGACAAAACTTTGTTTCAGATGATAAGAAACACCCACAAACTCAACCCGGGCATCACCATTCTGGCCTACTCGGACAATTCTGCAGTTTTCAAAGGTGCTGATGGGTTTTATTATGCGCCTAAAAATGGCACCCATGAGTGGAGTTTGACCCCTGAGAAGGTGCACACGTTGATCAAGGTTGAAACACACAATCACCCAACGGCTATTTCTCCATTTGCTGGTGCTGCTACCGGTTCAGGTGGTGAGATTCGTGATGAAGGTGCTACTGGAAAAGGTTCAAAGCCAAAGGCCGGTCTTTGTGGGTTCCTGACTTCGAACTTGCAAATTCCAGGTTTTGTTCAACCTTGGGAAGAAAAGTACGCAAAATTGGGCAAACCGGGCCATGTGGCCCTGCCTTTGGACATCATGATCGAAGCTCCATTGGGCGCTGCTGCTTTCAACAACGAATTTGGACGTCCCTGCATTTTGGGATATTTCCGCACATTGACAATGGAAGACGAGGCAAGTGTTGTGCGTGGCTACCATAAGCCAATCATGGTTGCCGGTGGATTGGGTCAAATCCGGCCTTCATTAGCCCTTAAGGATGCTACCATGAACCCAGGTGACAAAGTCATCGTTTTGGGTGGTGAATCTATGCTTATTGGACTTGGAGGTGGTGCTGCATCGAGTGTGCAATCTAGTGAAAAAAATGCGGCTTTGGATTTTGCCTCTGTGCAACGTGGAAACCCAGAAATGCAGCGCAGAGCCCAAGAAGTCATCAACGCTTGCAATAGCGTTTCTGAAGGCAAAGAGTCTATCATTGTGTCCATTCACGACGTTGGTGCTGGTGGATTGCTGAATGCGTTACCAGAACTTGTTCACGACAACGGACTTGGTGCCAAGTTTGAGCTTCGCAAAGTTTTGAGTCTTGATCCGCTGATGTCGCCAATGGAGATCGGGTGTAACGAAAGTCAAGAAAGATATGTTTTGGCAGTTAAGCCAGAGAACTTGGCGGAGTTTGAGAAGATTTGTGCTAGAGAAAGATGTCCATATGCTGTTGTGGGTGAAACAACTGCAGAGCAGAAATTGGTCTTGGAGGACGAGATGTACGGCAACAAACCAATTGATTTAGAAATGTCAGTGTTGTTTGGTAATGCTCCACGTCTTGTGAGAGATGTGACCACGAAAAGACGCAAGCTCAACAGCTACAACACGAAATTTGGCTCGGTTTCCGAAGAGTTGGAAAAAGTGCTCAAGTTGCCGGCCGTTGCTGGCAAGAACTTCCTCATCACTATTGGTGATCGTACTGTGGGAGGGCTTGTTGATAGAGACCAAATGGTGGGTCCATGGCAAGTTCCTGTGAGTGACGTTGCTGTGACAAACACGAGTTTAGGTGACGTTTCAATAAAAACTGGTGAAGCAATGGCAATGGGAGAAAAGCCGATCTCTGCTGTTGTTAACGCTGCTGCGCTGGCAAAAATGGCTGTCGCAGAGTCATTGATGAACATCTGTGCAGCAAATTACACCCAGTTGAACCACATCACTCTTTCAGCCAACTGGATGAGTGCTGCCCTGCACTCTGACGAAGGTTCCAAACTTTACGAGGCCGTCACTGCTGTGGGTATGGACTTGTGTCCTAAATTGGGTGTCTGCATTCCTGTCGGAAAGGACTCGCTTTCAATGAAGATGGCCTGGAGTGATCCAAAATCTGGTGAACAGAAAAACGTTGTTGCACCATTATCTTTGATAGTCTCTTCGTTTGCTCCAGTGAAGAACACATCCTCTACATGGACTCCACAGCTTGTCAAGGACACCGATTCCTTGTTAGTTTTGGTCGATTTGAGTGACAACCACTACAGATTGGGTGCCCTGGCATTATTGCAGGTTAACAACGAGATTGGTAACGAAGTGGCTGACTTGAATGATAAGAGTGCTCAGTTGTTGAAAACGTTTTTGGAGAATTCTGTCAAGTTGCACGAGTCTGATCTTGTATTGGCATACCACGACCGTAGTGATGGTGGGCTCATAGTAACACTTTTGGAGATGGCATTTGCTGGTCGTACAGGTATAGATATCAGCTTAAAATCTGATGCTGGTGTCATGGAGTACTTGTTCAACGAAGAATTGGGTGCCGTGTTCCAGGTCAAAGCCAGCAAATACGATGAATTTGTTGCTACTTTAGGCTTAGAGTCCTGCCTTACAGTTGTTGGTAAAGTTGTTGACTCAGACATTTGCACAGTGAAGTACAACGGCGATGTTGTGTTAGAACAATCAAGAGCTAAATTGCAGCAATTTTGGTCCGAAACCAGTTACCACATGCAAAAACTCAGAGACAATCCAGTTTCTGCTGAGCAAGAGTTTGAGTCCATTTTGGATCACAAAGATCCAGGTGCTCACTACAAGCTTCTGTACGATATGAAGGAAACTTTGGTTTTGACCAAACAGTTGACCTCCAGACCAAAAGTGGCAATTTTGCGTGAACAGGGTGTTAACGGACAATTTGAGATGGCATGGTGTTTCCAAAATGCGGGTTTCACTGCTGTAGACATCCACATGTCTGATTTGCTTTCTGGAAAATTTGACTTGGATGATTTCGTTGGCTTTGCTGCTTGTGGTGGATTTTCTTATGGTGACGTTTTGGGCGCTGGTCAAGGATGGGCTAAATCCATTTTGTACCACGAAAAAACAAGACTGATGTTTGAGAAGTTTTTCCACGAAAGAAAGGACACATTTGCTTTTGGTGCCTGTAACGGGTGCCAATTCTTGTCGCAAATTCACGAACTCATTCCAGGAACTGAGCACTGGCCTAAGTTTGAAAGAAATGCGTCCGAACAGTACGAGGCCAGATTCACCATGGTCAAAATTGAAAATGACAACAAATCGATTTTCTTGCAAGGCATGGACAACAGTGAGTTGCCAATTGCTGTTGCCCACGGTGAAGGAAGAGCCAGTTTCAAAGTAGGCGACTTGGAGCAATTTGAGAATGCCGGACAAGCTGTTATCAGATACGTTGACAACTATGGTCAAGTGACACAGAAGTACCCATTCAATCCTAATGGACTGACAAATGCTATTTCTGGTATCCGTTCTGCCAATGGCCGTGTTTTGGCCATGATGCCTCACCCTGAGAGAGTTTGCAGATTGGAGAGCAACAGTTTCTACGATAACGAGCAAGCTGCAGAGTGGCAAGGATACGGCCCTTGGATCAGATTGTTCAGAAACGCTCGTGTTTGGGTTGGTAGCTGAGCCTTAAAATTTCAGTATTTAAAAAGAAGATTCAAGTTAAAAACGTAGTTTTTACTGTTGGGTTTCCCACAATTATGCTCGGTCAGAATGTTGGGAATTATTTTATTGCATTTTTGTTTTGGCTGCATGTTGTGACCATGCATCATACAAAAAATTTCGCAAATTTCATGCTTCCACGAGAAGTCTCAAGACATGGTTTGCTGTCTTGAATTCAAGTAAACGCGCCGTTGAGTACAATCTGAAGTGAAATTCAGAGCTTCTTTGCATTCTCTGCAAACGAAGTCACATATTACAAAGTCGGATATTAATAGCAATGGGAACATGGGGATAAGGTTTTTTTTTTGTAGACCCGAGAACTAGCACAAATTTACGATTGTAAATACTGAAATTACGGCCTTACAGAAAAACATCCATGATTTTAGTGCTATTTGGGTGTCTGGCCAAATGCGAGTGCAATCCCGAAAAGCCGCCGCTTTTTTTTCATAGAGTGAGGTGAAAAGTAAGGCATCTACTGGGGTGTGTCATAATCTGTGGCGGGAAAAGTGGGGTGTTGCATTCGAAGATTCTGGAAAAAATGGGACGGGTAAGCGGGAAATTTTTTCAGTTTTTTCACAGAATTATTGCAGGAGTTCCGTCATCATCACCATAGTTGCCATAGAAAAAATTTTCCAAAATATAAAAGTTTGAAAAATCCGCAATACGAAATTTCTCCTTTTCTTTTTTCTTTTTTTATAAAAAATCAATTTTGAACAATATTCAATTTAACAAAATGTTTTCAAGAGCTTTGAGAAACAATTTCAAAAACTCCCTCCAGCAATCCTCCAAGAGATTCAATTCCAATGGAGGTAAAGTCAAGGGTGCAGTTATCGGTATCGATTTGGGTACCACTAACTCTGCTGTGGCAATCATGGAAGGCAAAATTCCAAAAATCATTGAGAACGCTGAAGGTTCTAGAACCACTCCTTCTGTCGTTGCTTTCACAAAAGACGGCGAGAGATTGGTTGGTATTCCAGCCAAGCGTCAAGCTGTTGTCAACCCAGAGAACACCTTGTTTGCTACCAAGAGATTGATTGGTAGAAGATTTGATGACGCAGAAGTTCAAAAGGACATCAACCAAGTTCCATACAAAATTATCAAGCACACCAATGGTGATGCTTGGCTCTCAGCAAGAGGTCAAACTTACTCTCCAGCTCAAATTGGTGGTTTCGTTCTTAACAAGATGAAGGAAACCGCTGACGCATACTTGGGTAAGCCAGTGAACAACGCCGTTGTCACTGTTCCAGCTTACTTCAATGACGCTCAAAGACAAGCCACAAAGGACGCTGGTCAAATTGTTGGTTTGAACGTTTTGAGAGTTGTCAACGAACCAACTGCTGCTGCTTTGGCTTACGGTTTGGACAAGACCGACGCTAAAGTTGTTGCTGTGTTCGATTTGGGTGGTGGTACTTTCGATATTTCCATTTTGGACATTGACAACGGTGTCTTTGAAGTGAAATCCACAAACGGTGACACTCACTTGGGTGGTGAAGATTTCGACATTGCCCTTGTTAGACACATTGTTGAGCAATTCAAGAAGGAAAGCGGAATTGACTTGGGTAAGGACAGAATGGCCATCCAAAGAATCAGAGAAGCTTCCGAAAAGGCCAAGATCGAATTGTCTTCTACAAAACAAACCGAAATCAACTTGCCTTTCATTACTGCCGATGCTTCCGGTCCAAAACACATCAACTTGAAGGTTACACGTGCTCAATTCGAAGGTTTGGTTGATGACTTGATCAAGAAGACTGTTCCACCATGTAACAAAGCCCTCAAGGACGCCAGCTTGGCTACCAGTGATGTTGGTGAAGTCATCCTTGTCGGTGGTATGTCAAGAATGCCAAAGGTTGTTGAAACCGTAAAAGAAATTTTCGGCAAAGAGCCAAGTAAGGCTGTTAACCCAGATGAAGCTGTTGCCATTGGTGCTGCTATCCAGGGTGCTGTCTTGGCTGGTGAGGTCACTGACGTGTTGTTGTTGGATGTGACTCCATTGTCTCTTGGTATTGAGACTGTTGGTGGTGTTTTCTCCAGATTGATCCCAAGAAACACTACCATCCCAACAAAGAAGTCACAAATTTTCTCCACTGCTGCTGAGGGTCAGACCAGTGTCGACATCAGAGTGTTCCAAGGTGAGAGAGAATTGACAAGAGACAACAAGTTGATTGGTAACTTCACTTTGAGTGGAATTCCACCAGCTCCAAAGGGTGTTCCACAAATTGAGGTCACTTTCGACATTGATGCTGATGGTATCATCAACGTCAGTGCCAGAGACAAGGCTACAAGCAAGGATGCTTCCATCACTGTTGCTGGTTCTTCCGGTTTGTCTGATGCTGAAATCGAGAAGATGGTCAGCGATGCCGAGAAGTACAAGGAACAAGATCAAGCCAGAAAGGAGGCTATTGAGACTGCTAACAGTGCCGACCAAAGAGCTAACGACACTGAGAAGTCTCTTAATGAGTTCAAAGACAAATTGGACATGGAGTCTGAGGAGATCAAAGACTTGAAGAAACAAATTACCGAGATCAGAGAACTTGTTGTCAAGGCTCAAACCGGTGAAGAAGTGGACTCTCAAACCTTGAAGACAAAGACCGAGGAATTGACTGCTGCTTCTTTGAAGGTTTTCAGCAACTTGTACAAGGATTCTGCTAACAACTCCGGAGAGAAGAAGGAGGGTGAGGAGAAGAACTAGTGTAAGTAGATAATTATTTGTTTTGTATATAGCGAATGCAAGAGGATGTTACCAGTTGTAGATCAGTTGCAAAGTCTCTTTGTTTTATGTGGTTATACCAAAATATTGCGCCTTGAATGCTCGTAAGTTTTTGTTCCAATTTTGCATTCGTATGTGAAATTGCTGTCTTTAGTTTCTCGTTATCGTTATCACCAGTTTGCCGCTAATTCACTGGCAGTCAGTTATCAGTTCAATCGGGTATCACCAAATTATCTGCATCTGAATTCGTATTTTTCTGCTACTCTGTGTCCCCTTTCTCGATTTGTTTTTCGATTTGTTTGGGTCTCCGTTCACGATAAATAAAACATTTCTGTTACACATTCGCGTTTTTGACCCCCATAATGTCTAAAGAAATCACAGCAGTTGACTATATACAACAGCAAACAAACTTGGAAAAAGAGGCCCGGGAGTTGATGCCGTATGATCCTAACAAATGCACATACTCTTACGGCCCGTTGCGTCAAAATTTGTTTGCCTGTTTGACTTGCTACGAGAAATCCAAAAACTTGAATGCTATATGTTACAGTTGTAGCATCCAATGCCATTCTTCACACGAATTGGTGGAGCTATTTACAAAAAGAGATTTCACATGTGACTGTGGTACTACACGGTGTGCAGTTAACGGATGTTGCAAATTGCGGTACACTCCTATGGACAACGACTCACAAGTTGCAGACTTACTGGTGATCAACTCACAAAGAAGGGCCAATTTGAATGAGGTCTGGAAATCAATTCCTGCTGACGACATCCCTTCGAGCACAAATGAGTACAACGACAACTTCAAGGGCATTTTCTGCGACTGCAAGATCAAATACGATCCCGAACAAGAGACGAGCAATATGATCCAATGCAACTTTGGTGCCGTTTGTGGGGAGGACTGGTACCACGAGGAGTGTATATTGGGTATTGAGAAAGTGGTTAGAGACAAAAAGCCAGCATCAAACGCTCGTCCAGATGGCGTGAACGTATTGGATCTGTTGCCCGAAGCCGAAATGGCTGAGGAGGCAAACGGCGAAAAAGCAGAGGACGCAACCAAAGTCCCTGGATTCCCGGACCTCGAGGCTTTTGAAGGATTTATATGCTGGCGGTGTGTTGACAGATACCGCGGTTGTTTTGACAAGCTTCAGAAGTATAAGGACATTGTGTTAGAGAGCGTGGAACATTCGGATAAAAAGGTGAAAACCGAAGAGAAGGACGATGAGTATGAACAAGTGAGCAAGAAACAAAAGGTGGTCACCCAGTATTCCTTGTTTCTTAGAGACGACTACCAGGCAAAGTTGGCTAAAGTCGTGGAACAGAACACAGACTCTGAGATTGTGGAGTTTCTCAAAGAGCACAAGTGTTTGTACGATGACGACGATGTCTATGAGCCGCCAGAGGACACTGAGAGTGAGAGCGGATCGTCGATATTTGACTTGGGAACCAAAGTGTTGGACTCATTGCCACGGGAACAGGCAATTGAGGGAGTGCAAGCGTACGAAAAGGTCAAGAGCAAGTTGAAGGATTTCTTGAAACCATTTGCGGAAAACGGCGAGGTTGTGACTGAAGAGAAGATCCGCATGTTCTTTAATGGCATGAAAAAGCTTTGAAGTGTAATATAATACAAAATGTTTGGGCCCCACTTTGTAGCGCAAATGTTGTAGATCCGATACGGGATTTGAAATACCAGACTCAATCTCATGTCACATGTCAAAGATTCACAACTGTATCCGATACGGTTTTTTTTCGAAGTAAAATCGAAATGCTGTCGATAAACTGCACTCTTGCAGAAGTGAAAAGCCGTTTATTGGCAGATTTGAGATTGTCCAAAAACGTTACGTTTGCACGGTGCCCGTGCTAGTTGGTTCTGTTTAATTCCAAAGGTTTGTGCCAGTTGAAAAACAAAAAGCAACAGGTTCAAAGCAGACTCATAATCTTGTAACGCAAAATCACAAACAGAATCATTTCTGAATCTCCGGCTAAGCGTTCTTGTGCCCCATGGTCTTGCTTTTTTCTAACGCCATTTTGAATTATTTTGGATCTTGATAGTGTCGTAAAACATCAATGGAAACAGCAAGGGTGCCAATTATCACCTTGTCGTATTACACAAATGGCCCAGCAGCGTGCAAGCCAGAGACCGACGTAGTATTTGGTATTTCTAGAGCACTTTGTGGATAGCACTGTCTACCGTTGAACACAAAGAGTTGGCCAGAGGAAGACTTTCGCCATCCTCTTCTCAACAATACATCTACAAAAAAAGACCGCTTCGCCTGCTGGACAGCAACAGCCGCTACAACCAGTTTGGCTGCCGCTACACCTCTGTTCCAGAGTTTCAAACTTCATTCCTGCTGTTTTCCCTCGGTTCACTCACAAGCCGTTGCCAATTTCAAGGCTCACATCCGTGCCCGACACGAAAAATAGCACGCCAACATTTTTTTTTTTTTCAAAAAAGAATTGCAATTACCTGTTTCGCGAATGACCTCATCACAGAAAAAGCCAACCATAAGAAACACGTCTTTGGCCCCGGCCCTGTATCCAAGGGACAAGGAGTACGAGTTGGAGCTTACACAGCGCCAGTACTCAAACCAGTTCTTCCACATATACTCGAAAAGACTCAATGATCTACGGCCTAGAGTGTACAAGTACGCTAGTGAGAAGTGGGATCACAAGAAAATCAGTGGCGTGCAAGTGAGACCAGTGCACAAGGTTTTGGATATTCGCGGCAACCGGCCTTGCTGGATCATCGGGCTCACGTTCTGTGAGATGCAGTACAAGCCCAACGTTTTGGATGAGGTGAAAGTTGGCGCCTACGGGGTTCCGCCAGAAAACAAGTCAACGTACCGGGATCCTGACAGCGACGCCATGATGTTGGAAGACGAGTCGGGGCGCGTGAAGCTAGCCGGCGAGCTTATTGAGAACTCAATTTTTGTCACTGGTAATGTGATTGGCGTGCTCGGGATTGAAAAAGAAGCTGGTGTTTTCAACGTGTTGGACGTGTTGTACCCAGCAGTGGCGGAGCAGGTAGAAAGACCACTTTCATCAGGGGGCTCCAAGAATAAGATCGCATTTGTGTCTGGGTTGAATATCGACCCGAAAACGTACGATCCAACTCGTATGGAGTTGCTCAGTGCGTATCTCGGTGGTGAATTCGGCTCTGATACACAAGTTATCTCGCGCTTGGTGATTGCCGGGAACTTAACACACACCACGGCGTACACTCACGATTCGGACGAGAACAAGTACTACGGTACAAAATCGGTAACGCGATACAACTCGCAGGCCATGCAGATTTTGGACGCGTGGTTGTACGACTTGGTGCACACCATACCCGTTGACTTCCTCCCGGGCTCTTCAGACCCGGCCGAAGTGATTTTCCCACAGCAACCGCTCCACAAAACTTTTTTCAAAAAGTGCAAGCAGCTTTTAGTAAACAAGGATATGAACTTACGGGCACTCACGAATCCGCTGTGGCTAGAGATTGATGGGGTAAGATTGTTGGGAACTGGAGGCCAGAATGTGAACGACTTGTTCAAGTACTTGGTTCCGTTCTACAAGTTGGACAAGAACGAGTTGAGCCAGGAAGAAAACTGCAGACTTCATTTTGACTTGGTCGAGGCCACGATAGAATGGCAGAACATCGTGCCAAACTGCCCTGACACGCTATGGACTTACCCTTTCAAAGACAGTGATCCATTCACGCTAGATGAAAGTCCTCACGTGTACTTTGTGGGCAATCAGCCGAGCTTTGAGAGTAAGCGGTTGAAATTGACCACGGAGCTGGGCAAAAACATTGAGGTGTTATTGATCAGTGTGCCGGAGTTCTCAAAGACTGGTCAAGTAGTGTTGTTGGATACTTCGACTTTGCAGACAGAGGTGGTCACGTTGCAATGAGATCAAACGCTGTCAGGGTAGCCGTAGCCGTTTGAATGTACTTTGATTTCATCTTGTTTGCCTGTGTAGTTCAGTGGGCTTCGCGCTCACTTGTTTTGTCTCAAAACCGCATTTCCGTATTTTTTAGCCAGTGATACGTTCGGGCTCAAAAGTGTTACAAATGTTTGGGTCGGTCAAATTAGAGATAAATAAGATGAGACACAGAGTGTCAGTGTTTGGCATATTTTTGTTTTAAACGTTCTGCTAAGGTATAAAACAAGTTTTAAAACTCAGCGTTTGTTCTCTACTGTTTGTCACACAACCTATATATTGCTATTAGTTATTACTTATTACTTATTAATTATTAAAAATCTAGTTCTAGGCGCTCGTAGCATCGTTAAATTTTATCCAGCCAAAGGGTATCGGGCTAGTGTTTCACTGGTCAGTGAAACTGAGTCCATCTGCAGAGATTAAGCAGTCTCAGTAGAGGCTCTGTTCTCCTCTTTTTGAGAGTGGACGGTGGCAGAGTCGTCGCTGTGCTCAAAAGCGTAAACTGTTGGGATCACAGCAAAGAGAAGCAAGTCCAAAATACCGTAGAAGATGTGCTCAGAGTCTGGTTGGATGACATTTCCACCCTCACTCAAGCCCCAGTTGATTGGGTACAAGAGAACAACAACATCCAATAAAGCAACAGCAGCCTTAGCAGCGTTGGACAAGTGGAAGCTTCTGAAGACTGTGTGGTTGAAGACACCGGCAAGGAAGATCAAAGCAGTTGTGGCGAACGTGAAGTAACCCCACTTGTAGGTGGATGAGACCAAAGAGCCAATCAACAAGCCCACTACATAAACTGCAGCAGAGCCGACCTCAAGAGCGTACGTTGCCACGGCCTTTGAGTTGAAGTTCACGAACTTGGAGCCATTGCCCACAAAGTCCACCAAGAACAACACAACTGGCCATGCCAAGAACCAACCAATGTATCTAGCGTAGAAGATTTGTCTGGTGTATTCACCAGCGTTTATTGGGTCGTCGACTGTAACGTGTTTGAATTCCGTTGTGATTGCAGTCCAACCCAAGTCTGAAGCCATAGTGAAGTAAGTGTAGGCCAAAATAGCACTTGAACCCAAAGCAGCGACATTGCTGACTTTTCTTCCTCTAGTGAAGAAAAGGGCAAGGTGTGCAAATGCAAACACGCCAAACAAGGAGAAGGCTGCCCAAAGCCAGTCAGAACCATGGCTGGTAAGGTGGATGTCAACGTTTGTTGGTGGGTTAAGGGCCACTGCTTCGTTAGCTTTTGAAACTAAAGGCATTTTTGTTTTTTGTAACTGTTTTAATACGCGACTGTTTGTTTTGTAACTGTTTCTAGCTTTGTATCTTTGTGTTTTGTTTTGTAATTGAAGAGTGACTTCACTGTCATGTTGGCCCTCCTTATATAGTGTGCATTTTCGGAAGTTCAGGAAATCCCGAGGCTCTAAGAAAATCGCAGAATTACTAGAGCCGGCGATGGCTCTTTTTTTTTCTAGAATTTTTTCGCTTTCCGACATCTTGCAGAAACGTCACGGCCAAAGTGACATGGTCCCCGATTTTTGGAAATCCGAGTACACACACACACACACACACACACACACACAAACTCAGCAAGATCTCGCCAACAGCACAATCTACAACACAGTTTGCACCGCCCACCGATGTGCACCAGAAATATCGGGCCCCGGTTTTGGAAGCCATTTCACTGTACAAATGTAACCTGATGATTTATTCAATCCATGTAATTATGTTTGCCAGGTACTGGTACCTCGGCACAGCTATTTGGCGCGGCCCACGGAGCTGGCTCGGTCGGAGTTTACCAACAAAATTTTTTTACAATTTTTCTGGCACCTTCACAAGCCCAAAACGACCGTTTTGACATTCAACCAGTCGTTGATTCCGTAAACGCTACCTTCCCTTCCGATACCACTCTGTTTCACTCCTCCGAAAGGCAACGCAGCCTCACTCAAAGCACCAGTGTTGGCACCCACCATTCCTATCTCCAACTCCTCGGCAACTTTCACGATCTTTTTCACGTCTGAGCTGAAAAAGTATCCAGCCAACCCCACGTCTGTGTCGTTTGCCATAGAAATAACCTCTTCGGTGGTATTGAATTTGACCACTGGCGCAATCGGGCCAAAGATCTCCTCGTGGTATATTTTCATACTTGGGTCAACGTTACTCACAAGCGTTGGCTCAAAAAAGAACTTGCCTTTTTCTGGTAACGCGTTACCACCAACCACAACCTTGGCACCGTGTTGTTGAGCGTCAGCAAGCAAGGTTTCGATCTTGCTCATAGCTTTCCCGTGGATCACCGGGCCATGCGTCACGCCAGACCCAAACCCGTCACCAACCACAAACTTTTGCATTTCCCGTGACAAGAGCTCCAAAAACTTGTCGTGGACCTTCGCATGAACAAATAAGCGGTTAGCGCAAATGCATGTCTGGCCGCTTTGTCTGAACTTGGCCACAACTGCGCTTTTTGCAGCGAGTTCCAAGTCTGCATCCTCAAACACAATGAAAGGCGCGTTTCCGCCCAACTCCATCGACATCTTCTTCAACGTCAGGGCACTCTGCTTCATGAGAAGCTTCCCCACCTGTGTCGAGCCCGTGAATGAGATCTTCTTCACAGTTGGGTGCTCGCAAACAAATTCCCCGATAACTGGAGTGGTTTGCGCATTTGTAGGAATGATGTTCACAACACCTTCAGGGAACCCGGCTTCCGCACTCAATTGTGCAAGCGCCAACGCCGTCAACGGGGTCTCTGCAGCCGGCTTGATCACAGCGGTGTTGCCCGCAGCAAGCAAGGCACCCAACTTTCTGGTGATCATTGCAGCTGGAAAGTTCCACGGAGTCAAAATTCCGCAAACCCCCAATGGCTGTTTTACAGTGAACATTCTGGCATTGGGGTTGGCCGAAGGTATCACGTCGCCGTTGACTCTTGGCGCCTCCTCGGCAAACCACTGGAGAAAACTGGCAGCATAGTTTACCTCGCCAAGAGAGTCGTTGAACGGTTTCCCGTTCTCAAGTGTGATCAACCGTGCCAAGTCGTCCTTGTTGGCCACCATCAAGTCGTAGTACTTGTACAACAACGACGATTTTTGGCGAGCCGTGAGTTTCTTGTACTGTTTGAATGCCACGTTGGCATCCTTGATTGCCTGCTCAAAAGTCTCTGGTCCGTAGCTTCCCACTTGAGCAATCTCTTCGCCCGTAGCCGGGTTATGAACAGCAAATTGAGCTTTGGCTCCAATGAACTTGCCATTGACAAACGCCTGTGTCTTGAACAAGCTCTTGTTTCTAAGAATCTTCGTTACCGACATGCTGTTGTGCTTTTGTACTTTTGTGTGGGTTTTCAGGTGATCTGGAAAATGTAAGTTTATTTATTGGATATTTATACCACCCCGTTTTTCGTGTGCGGATGGCGGCAGGTTCTATGGCCCATATACAGTAACTCAATGCCTGGGCAACTACGGCTACGATGTCAAAACAGTTTTTGTTTATTGGTTGTATTAGTTATATTACTTATATTACAGTATATTTGTATAGAATGGGCGCACTGGTGTTTTTGGTGGGATATGACTGGTGATCCTGGGTCTGCGGGGATACCGTCGTTGGGAGTAGCCAGTTTCAATGAACGGGAGTGCTCTGAGCTGTGCCAGGTGTAGTGTATTGGGGCGCTTGTGTGAGTCCTCGTTTCTGCAGGGTGTAGTTGGTTTGACTGTGGGTGTAGTTGATTTAATTGTGGGTGGTATGGTGTGGTGTGGGTGGGTGGGTCGAATGTGGTGTAGACTCTTTTTTGATCAAGCAGGCAGCCCACACAAGCTCCTGGCACCAGCATTCTCAGCACGACTCAAGGGCTTTCAGATCGCCAAGCCCGGAACCAAGCCTTTCAAACGCCATCTCCAGCGCATCTTTTGCTTGATTGAGTTCCAGCTCATCTGTGTCTGTTGTATAGCGCTTGGCTGTGTTTCGTTCAACTGCAGTTGCAAGGCCCCGATAAGGGTTTTGGAGAACGGTTTGATGTTACTTTTTTTGATCTTTTTGTTTGTCACGAGCTGGAGCTTGTTGTGTCTCTGCTTCGGCAAAGGGAGTGTCTCGTAAGTTGCGTTGAAGCTGTCGTCACAACCGTTTGCAAAGTCTTTCAGGCCACTGTTATCAGCAGAGCTCGAGTCTTTCTCGTTCATCGCCAATACTAATTTAATCACCTTCTCGAACTTGATCACGTTTGTCTCGTAATTTCTCTCCTGCAACATCAAGCTGATTGCATCTGCGTAATTGGTATCACTCATTTGAATAGCACACAATTGTGCCAACTTGTTAATGTCCATCTCTTCATCGGATTCAGGGTCTGAAGTCTCTTCCTCAAACTCCATTGCATTTAGGAAAACCACCATTTCATTGTAAGTCTCAGTGCAGTTGTCGCATACCAAGATTTTGAAGTCCTGGTGGCCGGTCATCAATGAAGAGACGTCGTACAATGGTTTGTCGCAAAGCATGCAGTACTTCAACAGGTTGAGACTGACGTCTAGCAATGAATCAGTAGCACTATTTCTACGGCTGCTCGTGGAGAAGGGCCCTATGCTTTGGAGCAACTTCCCGTGTTGATGTCTCTGTGGCTCTTCCACGGGGGACTCGCCCGAATACGGCAGGTTATGTGAGGTGTTGTCCATGGATGTGAACACCGAATCGCAGCTGGTCATCGAGTTGTCACTCAGTGAGCTGCCGCTGGGTCTGACGCCATTGTTGGCAGCACTGGGGTTGTACTCGTGGGCCAAGCCAGAGCCCTGGAAGCTGCTGTCTAACTGGCACTGCGAGTTGGAGTCCAAGAGCTGCACAGCCTTGTTCAAGCACACCAAGCTCTGCTTCTTGGAGACGTGCCTTGTGTTGGAGGCTATTGTGTTGACGGAATTGTGTGTAGTTATTCTGTCGCTGGCCTCACGCAAGTTGAAGAAAGACCTTTTCAAGTTCACAACGCTTATTTTCTTTTTCGGCCTGTTGCTTGGTATGTAATCCTCAATCAACACTATCGGATCATTGTGTCCCTGAACTTCTTTGTCGTTGGCAAGCTCCAACCTGGTGCTGTTGCTCAATATCTGGTCCATGTTGGAGATGCTGGTGCTTGGTGGCGGCGCTAAGGGGAACGAGGTCAACTCGTCCTCCGCGTTGTTGAACTTCTTGTGTCTTTGATACTTTTTGTTCATCAATATATGCTTCTCGTTGTGTGCCATCGGAGGCACTTGCACGGGTACAAAGTTCATGCTTTCTTTCAATCAGGTTTACAAAGTGCAAATGGTTTTCAAAAAGCAAGCCAAGAAGATTATGTTTTATTGAAAGTTTTGGCCTCTCAGCTGCTCCTTCTAGAATTCTTGTCAAATGAATTTGCGTATTCAAGAACCTCACCTGAACCGTGGCTTCTGCAGATACCCGATTGGGGAAAAGAAAAACAGATGGGTGGAAAAAAAAAAGTTAAAAACGAAAATATTTTGAAAAAACATTCTGAAAAGCCCAACGGTTAATTGCGTGGCAGAACTGTTACAACTGTGACAGCAATGTAGTATCCTCTGTCGCAATTCGAAGACTCCACGAAACTACGCAGCCTGGAGACATATCTCTGCGTGCTTGCAAACAGACGGGCTGGGTTGCGAACTCAGCTGGGAGCTCAGAAAATGTTTGCAAGTACTCACTCGGAAATGCCCAACACGATACTAGGTTATAAAAGTCGAATATGGCCTTCGGCTTTAGTGTGATGCGCTTATTTCCTAATCCGCGCGCTGTTTATATTTACACATTCGCTAATCCCTACACAGTGTACAAGAAATCAACTAGATGTCGATTCTCGGTCAGGTGCTCGTCCCATTCCGTCATAGTTTATATACAAATTGCTCCTTCCACCTGATTCCGATCCTATTCGTTTTTCGTTCTACATTATTGGGTTCTGTGCTTATTCGCCGTCGCATTTTCTATGCGCTTTCGTCAGTATCGAGCTGAGCTGAGCACTTTCACTTTCACTTTTCACTTTTCACTTTTCACTTTTCACTTTTCGTAGTTCTACTAGTTACATGCTTAGAAATAGAACTAATCCTATACGCCAGGGATTGCGCCCGCCTACAATGGCATCCGCTACATGTGATGAAGAAAAGCGATATATTTACCAAACTTTAAATTAACGGCAGTGTGCTGGCGACCTGTTTGACACAAAAATTGAGTCAATCAGTGGCTAGCCATCAATATGGTGCCCCCAGACAACTAAGTTTAGTTCTTGTCGCAGGTGCATTCTTCGCAGGAACCGTCACAGTCGTTTGGATCGTTCTTGTTGATGAATTCAGCTTGCATTTTGTGTGTGTGTGTTTTGTGTGTCTTGTTTGGTTGATTGAAAAATCTAATGACAAATGGGAGAAATTTTGTGGTATTTATAGTTGACTTTTTTGACTCTTGATTTCATATGCTTACTCGAGGCACAATATACCGCAATTTTTATCTGCATTAGATCGCATTTTGATCCGTGTGTTTGAGAAAGTCACAGAGACGGGAGGGTCACCTTGGTTAGCAAGTTGAAGCGGTTTACCAGACCCGTGAAGAAAAAAATTTTCCGGGGGCCCTGGTCCATTTTCCGGGAGAACCCGGGGAGTATCTGTCTAGTTTGACTCAAAAGAAAAAGTGGGAGTTTCAACGGGTGGCATCTATGCTGCAAAAAAGAAACACACGACCCGAGACTTCCCGGAGATTTTGAGTCACCTAGAGGTTATAAAATATCAACCAGCAGCCAAAAATATCACCAACTTGCAAACTTTGGAGAACCACAACAAAGAAACAAGCAGTTTAACAATAGATTTGGTAGGCCTCAGTTGATTTTAGTTGCAAGATGTCGCAGTATTTCATGAACTTTCCGGAGGAAATCCAGCTCAAAATTATAGATCATACAGATGTAAAGACATGTACCACGTTGTTGCAGATTAGCAGATATGTGAGAAGACTTACACAGTACAACTTGAGACAAAGATTAATCAAGAACGAGTTGCTTATGGACAAGACCGAGAATCTGGGAAAGTACTATGTGAGTTTCTTTTCGCCAAACAACAAAATCTCGAACTGTGAGAAGTTCTATTTTGAAATCGATAGCGAAGTGCAAGATTTCAACATGAAGATCAATTTGCACAAAACCATTTTCAAAAAGAACGTTTTCAGCGAAAAGATCACAAATTTAAAGGAGGCAAATGGCGTGGAGGAGGTGGAGATATCCAGCAATAGCATCCCCTTGATAATCTCTGACGAGATAAACAAGTTCAAGTGTAACTTTGCAGTTATCAAAAAGATGGAAGCTGATGCCGAAAAGCCAAGAGTCAAGGTTTTAGATCTACCTTTCAACATCAACAAGACATTTGGAGTTCAAGAGCGGTTGTCAAGTGTGTACTACGAAATTGGCTACAAGGCAACTAAAAACGAAGTAGAACCACCAAGGTGGGACTACGACTACGAGGTTATGGAGAATTTTAGCTTAGACGTGCAGGAGATTTGCGTCAACTGGTGCTATATGTTGTACAAGTGTGAAAGCTTGTGATGTTTAATTTGCACCCCATCCCATCTCCTCGGCAGCGTACCAGATTCAAGTTATACTCTTTTCTGAGTCGCGGTGTCACATTTGCATACAATGATCTGTCAAAGATCATTTGGGTACTATAGTTTGTGCGCGTTTTGCACTATTTATAAACTTAATATTACTTTTGTATACTTCGTTTGCTATACGTAATCCAACGTTCACAAGTGTGAGTGTTGAAGCTCCAGACTTCTTACTCAATTTTTGACAAAAGAAAAAAGTAAAACTGAAAACGCAGATCGCGCTGTATTGTTCTCGAACTGAATGCCAGCAAAAGAAGCGTCAAATGGCTATAACGCTTTGCTGCATTCAATACGTATGCTCGCGCTCGGTTCTACCGGGTTCCCGGCTGTGTAAATTAAGACAAAAACTATTTTCGCATCAAATTTTAGATGAATTAATTCGATTGTGCAAGCGATGGTCGCGGTCAATTTGCATGGACATATTGCAATTTCGTGCACTCATATTTCCGGCTTCTCGAACTACTTTTCGTTTTTTTTTTTTTTTTTTTTTTTTTTTTTTTTTTTTTTTTTTTTTTTTTTTTTTTTTTTTTTTTTTTTTTTTTTTT